>CM076569.1:832312740-832901269 GCA_034641835.2 Pinus albicaulis
CTATGACACTGATGGGGAAAGTTATGAAAGCATCAGTGATGAGTGTCATGAGATCGGACGCCAGCATTCTTTCCTTTCAGAAGATGAGGAGGAAAGCGAAGAAGAGTTTCTTGAGCAGAGTGAAAGAAAAGAGCTTTCTCTTGAAAAGGAGGAAGCAATGGAACAAACCACTGCTCAAGAATATACAGACCTTTTCACGGAGCCCTGCACCTCAGAGCAGAACATATCGGAGCTCCGAGAGGACTCAGCCCCAATATACGATGAGTCCTCTAGTTCAGATGATGAGGGAGATTCTCTCTCTCGAGATAGTCTTCTTCTGGATCTAGTGGAAGAAGAAGAGATCCTGTTCGAAGCCAGCCTGCCAGACATTTGCAGCCAGGTATCTTTTCATGATCCTTATGCACATTTCCTGCATACATTTGAAGAAGGATCAAAGGTCTTGCTCAGCAACATGTTGCAGACAGAAACAAAACTTTTCAAAGCTGTTGTTTTTGAACAAAAAGAGTGGGAGCTGCCCTGCCTATCCAGCCTGCTCAAGGAGTTGAGCAAGAAGGACCAGTCATGGGATCACTTGAGGGACTGGTTACATTGGAAGACCATGTTTGTAAGCTAGCTTGTAAATATTTCAGTTAGAGTAGGGTAGGTAGGAAAGCTCAATAAAGCTCAGTACATGAGCAAGTAGATTAGTAGTTTCATTTTCTGTCTTAGAAGGTAGAGAAGAAACCTGCTAGACAGTCTAATCCTAGCAGGTAGTAGTGTAGGTAGAGAAACATATGAGACCAACAGTCTAATCTGGTCTCATGGAGTAATAAGGGTAGAAGTAGATTAGGTTTATTTTTCCTGTTTGTAAAAGTTAATGATGTAAAGGGTCTGCAAGTCCAAATGCACCCAAGAAGAAAAAATGTTAGGACTATAGTGTGGGTAGGTAGTTGTGTGGGAGAATTTTATTGCTGATATGTTGTCTTCATAGTTTGTGGCAGCTAAAATCAGAGAAGAAAAGGATAGTTCAAGCTGCAGGCACCTGGCCTACACCAAGAGATCGTCTTCTGGTTTCTTGGCTCCTTCAAGAAGAAGCCATCCCCATGTGGAGCCACTGTTAGCCCCCCTATGAAATTTTTGACAAGAAAATAGGGGGCTAAATCATTGTTGAGTCTTCAAGGAATGCATTTCCTCTGAAAACACAGTCTTCTTGAACCCTCTATGTGCCTTTATCCTTTGATCAAATCCCCTCTGCTGATTCCCCTTTTAAAGCCTCTCTATTGGTGAAGAAATGCCCAAAGGCCCTTTTTTCCCTCTTATTTATCCTCCTTGTCTTCCCCTTCTATTCCCCTTTTTACCCCTCAAATCCCCCCAAAATCCCCTTTAAATTCCTCCCCTACCCCTTGTTTTACCTTCTTCCCCCTTTATTTCTCTATCGTTCCCCTTCCCAACCTTCAAAATCCATTTAAAAGGGCTAAAAACCCATGTTCCGACCTTATTATAAGGCCTAGCCCCTTTCTTCCAGCCCCTTTCAAACCACTTCCCCACGTGACCCTTCCCCAAGACCAAGCGCTTAAGCCTTGGGGGCCAATTGCAATCGGAGCATTGAGCAGGTGCGTATTTCCTTTGTAAACAGCATAAAAGCCCCGCTGCGATTTGTTTATAGCGTTAAGTCCCGCGGTGCGTTCCGCACCGTTGATCTACCCTGAAGATCCAACGGCAGGCCTCTAATCGCAGCCCTTCTCCGATCGCAATCGCAAGTCTCAACAATGCCGCCCCGATTGCAGTCCTCCGATCCACTTCCCCACCATTGATCTGTCCCGCCGATCCAACGGCTATCGCACAATCGCATCATCGCTCATCGCACCCCTCTTTTTCCCGCCGATTGATTGTGAGCCGTTGATCTGATCACAGATCCAACGGTCTGCGCTTAATCACTCCTCCATTTCCAATCGCAATCGGAGGTTTTTCGTGTGCCGCACCGATTGAGGTCTTCCGATTAAATCTCCACCGTCCATTCTCCCGCGATCTGATGGTCATCGCGCAATCGCAACCCCCGCCCGATCGCTGATCGCAAGTCCTTCCTCTCGTCTCCCGATTAAATCACAGCCGTCCATCTCTCCGCTGATCTTACGGCTCAGCGCTAATCGCTTCATTCCCTTCGCACCTCCTGTTTCTCCCTCCGATGGATTGTGAGTCGTTGATCTGGACCCGAGATCAATGGTCAGCGCTCAATCGCAAGTCCCTCTCCGATCGCAATCGCATTCCTTCCTCTCTGCCCTTCCGATTTCATCTCCGCCGTCCATTCCTTCCCCAGATCGACGGTCAGCGCTTAATCGCAGACCCTTCCCGATCGCAATCGCAAGTCCCTCCTTCCGTCTCCCGATTAAATCCTGGCCGTCCGTCTGTTACATGATCCAACGGCCATCGCTCTTCCCTTTTCTGCTGATCGCATTCCTTTCTCTCCGCCCTTCCGATTTCATCTCCGTCGTCCATTCCTTCCCCAGATCGACGGTCCTAGCTCAATCGCATCTCCAATCTCAATCGCAATCGGAACTTTTGTGTTGAGCGTTGCGATCGCTCCCCGCTCCGATCTCCGATTGCGATTGGCCCAAGTTCATCCTGTCCGTCCGTTGGGTTAAGATCTGACGGTTTTGATTCAATCGCCCTCCGCCTCTGCCGGGTCCCACATCCATGCTCCGCTCCATTTTTTTGCACCCTTTTCTTTGTAATTCGCTGAAGTGAAAGCCTTTGGCCATCTACACTAGCGATCATTTCTCCGCCACTCTGCACTGTTTCCACTGTTTTCCTTAGTTTCACCACCACTTTCCATCGTTTCTCCACTCTTCCGCCAGCGTTCCTCCACCTCCACAGTATTTCTCTACCACTGCCCGGGTTATAAACAGGTTTATTTTAAATTGTGCAGATAGCACAGAGAGGCCAATTCAGCGGCCAAACGGGATAGCAGAGACGGATTTAAGGGATTTGAGCCTGTAAGTGAAGATTAGTGGTTATAATCCCGCATTCAAAGAATTAAGGCACTGTTTGAAGACCAATGAGCGCACCAGTAAGCCATTACTGCGCTACCTAACAGCAGGACATGTTTCCTCCAGAAGTACACCTCCTACAGCAATCTCCATGCTTCCTCGAGCCCATAAGCAATTAATAGCACTGACAGAACTTCCCAAGAGATTGTCAAACAGCATTAAAGAAGCATGGAGGGCCTTGCAGACTTTCATCCAGTTCATTTATTCCAGAAGGCTAGCGCAAAGCTCCAGACACCGTAAGAATTTAAAGAATGTATCAGAGGTAAAAATCGACCTGACAGAGATCTCCGAACCAGTCTCAGAGTACCTACAGCGTTGCAGATAGCCATTAAGCAGTGTGGGCGTGGACACTTCCGCCATTCTGTCTTAATGAGTCTCATTTAATTGTCTATCTGCCTCTGTCTCTTCCTCTTCTCCTATAAAATCCCTGAGAACGAATTGTAAAGGTTGTTGTTGCCTTGCTGGGCATCTGCTGTTAGAGGGATTCAGTTTGACTGTTAGAACAGCCTTGGGAGGAAGTTGCAGAGTAGTTGTATGTAATAGGCTGGGAGGAGAAGTTGGGACTGTATTAGCCATTGAGCCATATTGTACATGACTGGTTTTTCATCAATTAATCAAAGCACATTTCACAGGATCCTGATCTATTACTATCGGTGATGTGTTTCTTACTCTGTTTATTACATTTTCGCATTGTTTCATTATTCTTCTGGTAGGCATCAGAATAATGGTATAGGATTCACCCTTGTTAGGTGCCCTATGTTGTCTGCTCTCCCTACCTTTATGTTTTCTGCTCCATGTGCTATCTAAGAGTTAATTCACGGGTTTAACCAGTGCAGCAGATGTTATTGCCTGCTGGCTGATGTATGAACTTGGGGGTTTGCTTCTTAGATGTTTCTTTGTAATCTTATCTCTGTTTTTCCCTTGGAGTTGCTAAAGCAGACCTGGAGTTAAATGACCTCTAGTCTGATCTATAAGCTGCCTCTTTGTCTCTTTGAGAGCTGCCTTTGAGTATGTCCAAGCAGGTCTGGAGTTAAATGACCTCTGACCTGATCTATAGACAGAAAGTTGGTTGTCTTTCCTTCTCCCACTTTCCTTCCTTAATGTTCCACCCCACTCTCTAATCTAAAGATCCTTTAGTATTAGATGACTTGCCCTTTGGAAGCCTTGGCTAGTGGATGTAAGTAATTTTCCTATCATGACTCCATAGCCCAATGGATGGCACGGTCTTGGCCCATTCTCTCTGCTGAAACAGCCTGCTGTTTTATTCCTTTCTTTCCATTTCTTTCCCAGTCCGTGATCTCCTAACTCAACCCAGCAACCCTTCAACCAAACCATTTAAAACCCCCCTTTTGTGCTTCATAACTAGCCTAATATCTCATCTTGAGCCTCAAAGATACATCACTCTTTGCTCTATTTGGAGAGATCCCTCTCCGGGTCTAGGAGGGCTAGATCCTAGGGCCCCAAAGTGGTTCTGATGTTGTCTCATCTTTTGGTCTTGCCAATTTGGCCAAAACATGGGAACCCCAACAACCACGAGCACCACTAGTTTACTTTTGACATTTTGCATACATTTTTAGGTCATATGACCAATCTGTCTTGGGCACAAATTTTGTAAAAAGCTATAACTATCTATCTATATGATTTCAGCATTTTCCTATGTTCATTATGCAATCCTATTCAATGATGTGAATGTTTTCTTTACATATGTTGCAAATTTCTGTCTAAAACTTGATTAGCTAAAGAATCAGTAAATGTGTTCAAATTTCTGGAAATATGTTCATATTGAATAAAATCAAAGTGTCTTTCCAAAAGTCAAAATCTTAGGAACAATCTATGCAGTGTTGGATTTCTAATAGTATAAACACTAGTAAGTTGTAATACCACAAGTTGTGAGTCTAACCTTATGATGATATGGTTAATACCAAATGAAATGACATTAGAGAGAAGTTCGATCAATGTGCTATACTCAGCGATATTGTTTGTTGATCTACCAATACAAATCCCTTGAAAACTCACTAACTCACCGTTCAGAGCGAAAATGGCCCACGCTGCAGAGGATAGATTCTGCATACTACGACTAGCACCATCAGCATATCCAACAAAGGGTTCTGAAGATTCAGACATCTGCGATGAAATGTAAAGCGGATTAATAACGTCAAGAAAGCACTAAAAAACAAATTAAGATAGTGAATGCAAATCAATAGCATATATATATATATATATATATATATATATATATATAATACAAAAGATTACTACGCTCATGATTAAGCATAGTAACGTTTCAAATACAACCCATTTCTAGGCTGCACCGATGGAATTCCATCGTAATCAACCAACTCATAGGCACCCTTAGCAAGAATTGTTTTGACAATATAGGGGCCATGCCATAATGGCTCAAAATTTCCTGTACCTATTACATCATCTTCTTGATCGTAGAGAAGGACCAAGTCACCCTCTGAGAAAATGTGAGGCTGGACATTTTTGTTGTATTACACCTTTATACGTCTCTTATGCACTTTGTTGGCCAATTGGGCTTCATGACGCGTTTCATCTAGATGGATGAGGTTAAGGAGACGCGCTTCTTCTTCTGAGGTGTCAGGTAACAAGTCGATTGCGAGTTTCAACGATGGTATTTCACATTGGATTGGTAAGATTGCTTCCAGATCATACACCAATTGAAAAGGAGTAAATCTAGTTGTGTTTCTTACCAAGGTTTGACACGCCCACAAGGCAGAGTACACGATCAAATGCCAATTTCTTTTACGAAATCCTATCATTCATTGAAGCATACGTTTAAGAATCTTGTTGATAGATTCAACTTTTCCATTTTATTGTGGATAATAAGGAGTAGAATTATCATGTGAAAATCCTATCTTGGAAGTCAATTCAGCCATCATGTGATTGCGAAAATGCTTCCCATGATCTGTAACTATAGCCTGTGGGACTCCAAACCATGCAATAACATGATTAAAGAAAAACAATGCAGCCGGTTATCCTGTGTTGTTGAATGTAGGAATCACTTCATCCCATTTGGTAAAGTAGTCGACTGCGACAATAATATAACCATGCCCCCCGGACGAATGAGGGTTACAGGTCATGAAGTCAATACCCCATTTCGAAAATGGTCCCATAGAGACAACAATATGTATTGGCACTGGCGGTTTGCGGATTTTACGGTAAAAAATTTGGCACGCATGACAACTTTTGACTGCAAGGATGAAGTCTCGAAAAATTGTAGGCCAAAAGTAACCAGTGTAGAGTATCTTCTACGTGGTAGCATATCCAGATAAATTTCCACCACAAGCCCCAGCATGATAATCATTTAATACTTTTTCAGCCTCCTCATGAGTGAGGCACCTCCTTAAAATGGTATCGACACCACGACGATAAAGTGTATCGCTGACGATCAGATAATATTTGGCTTGGTATTGAATACGTCGCTGTTTAGAGCGAGAGGTATTAGGTCGAAAAGTTTTAGTTTGGAGATAAATGATGAAATCCCCATACCAAGGATCAGATGATCTGATCAGAAATAGAGACTTGTCAGGAATTGATGGTTCCGATGTAGTTGCAGTACTATCAGAGGGAAGGTCACAAATAATCTCAGCCAAAACTAAAGACTTCTTTGACTTGGATTTGATGAATTCCAAATCAAATTCCTGCAAAATGACAATCCATTTTGAAAAATTTCCCCCCAGAAATTGACGTGATAAGATATAAGTCATGGGGTTGCAATCCGAAACAATATTGGTTTTTCAGAGAAGGATATAATGGCGAAATCTTTGGACAGCTTGAACAGTTGCCAAGGCAAGATTTTCTTAACTTTTGTATCATTGAGATTACAACTCAAATAATATATCATATATTCAATTCCATCTTCTACTTGGACCATAACCATAGTAATATTCATTTCAGCCGCGACGATATATAGGAAATAATCATTTTGATAATTAGGGGGGTACATTAATGATGCTCAGATAAGGGTATCCTTGACAACATCAAAATAAGCTTGCGCAACTGGGTCCCAATGGAAGGGAACCCCCTTTTTCAAGAGTCTAGTAAATCCTTTAGCCATTTCAGTGTAGTTTGGAATGAACCTTCTTAGCAAGTTAGCCTTTCCTTGAAGTTTTTGTATCTGAAGTAAATTTGATGGTGCAAGCAAATCAAGAATGGCCTGAACCTTTAATGGGTCGATTCAAATTCCTTCTTTTGAGACTACGAATCCAAGCAAATGACCAGAACCAACAAAAAACACACATTTATGTGGATTGAAGCATATTTTGTATCATCGGCAGCGTAAGAAAATGGCTCTCAAGTGCATCCGGTGATCAGTTTGATTTTGTGAATGCGCTGGTAAATCATCTAGATAAGGTTGAAAAATATGCTTGATGTCATTGAAATCATAATCCATTGCTCTCTGAAAAGTTGCCCCAACGTTCTTTAAACCAAATAGTAGTTTCCTATAAGCGAATGTGCCCCAGGGATAGATGAATGATGTCTTATGTTGATCCTCTGGGCGGATATTGATTTGATTGTAGCGGGAAAATCCATCCATGAACGAAAAGATTTTGAATCCAGCATAATCGTCAATAATCTGGTCGATAAAGGGAGTAGGATAATTGTCTTTTGGACAAGCAATTGACATCTCAATAATCGACACGCACTCTAATGGTTCCTTGCTTTTTGATAACAGGAACGATATTGGAAACCCACTCAATCGGAACAGGGTATATGAAACTAGCACGCAAAAAAATTTCAACTTCTGTTTTGATGGCAGCGGCTTTCTTCAGATGAACAGGACTAAGTTGTTGATGCACCAGTTTGACATCAGGATACATACTAATAGTGTGTTCAACAATACTAGTATCTATGCCTGGCATTTCCTCATAAGATCAAGCAAATACATCACGCAATTCACGAAATAGAGAGAAATATGATTCAAGTTCTGATGGAGAACAAGATACACCAATATGAATATTTTCTACAATGCCAGGTTTGGTCGAAATATCGATAGAACTGGTTTTTTCAATATTTGACAGATTTCACTCGGAATCGATTGCATTAATAGGTAAAGAATTCGAAAAGAGATTTTTGATGGATGGGTGATATAGTTCATTAAGATAGTTTTCTTCATAATCAAGAAGATGGGAATGATGATGATAATCTTATCATGGCTCCCTTTTTGACATCATGGCTTCTAAAATATTCTCATATTTCAAGAAAATTGAGGAAAAAGGATCAGAGAGAATACCAAAATCTAAGGAACGATCAACCCAAACACTCGGCGACGCTGATTTCGGATTTTCCGTCCAAGCCAGATATATTGATTACTATGCAAGCTCAATAGGGCTAGGCGGCAGAAACTCATCCAATGTAGTAATTTTAGAATCACCCGTACTCTCCCTTAAGCCAGATAGAGTCGAAGAGATCATGTAGCAGGTCTCTATACTTGCAATTTTTGCCGACGTCACAGGCATCGGTAATGCAAATATTACGATGAGAGTGGAGTCCTTTAAGAGTCCTACACCAATGTTCTGAAGTTCTAGTTGGGGTATGTGAACGAACAGAATGCTTCCAGCTTCCTGTGAAGTGAAGGCAAAGAAGGATAGTTGATTAATGACTGTGATAACACCTTTATATGGAAAGGCGATCATTCTAAAATATGTAGAAACAATTGCAGTCATTGCATATACCCATGGCCTTCCAAGGAGAATATTATAGTCAAGGGGTTCGTCAACAACCTCAACATCAACATTCACTATTTTTCCCCCCTAGTTCAACATGCAGGTTATCAATGATACCACAAGGTTTATATGCACATCCATCAAAAGCCTTCAACGTGGTTGATGATTGTGATAAGCGCGATGAGCCAAGTGATTTCCAACAATTTAGAGACATAATGCATGTAAATGCTCCCTCATCAATAATAGTGTGATGAACAAGGTGATTGAGAAAATTTACTTATATGGAGAATGCCAATTCTACTGGTAGTTGTGGCACATAGCCCGTATGATTAAAGACAACAAGATTAGAATCAGTCGGATCAATTCCACCAATAGCCGAAAATAAAGCCTGTTTTTGGAGGGAAAATTTTGTAATACCTCAAGAGTAGACATAGCGGAAGGGGATTGAGCCAAACCTTCAACTATATTATAATTTTTAGCATCTCTTGCTCTAGGATTATATGTCGATTTGTGAATTACTCCCTTTGGTGGCTTGATTGTCAATTCAGGAATAGCAGTAGGTGGTACTGATTCCGTAGACAGATTCGTTGTCGAGGTAGTAGGTTGATCAGTGACCTGGCTACCATAATATTTATTACGCGTTGACACCAAAATATCTATTGAAGGTTTTGTGATAGATAACATTAATGCTTGGGAACTAGGAGCTGGATCCGTAGCAACCATGTTTGTGTGCGGATTTGGAAATGGGTTTGTCAACACAGCTAATGCATGGGAAGTCTTGATGATTTTTGAGACTTCAGCGCAGTGAGGAAAATCCCTAACAAAGTGTTCCTCATTACAAATTATGCATGGATAACGAGGTTTCCTAGGTCCAGACGATTGATCAGATGATCTTTCCTGCGGGTTAGAAGTTTAATTTTTCTTATATTTCCCCTTTTTCTTACTTCTGGGTTCCTTGTCACTTTTGCCTTTGTCAAACGACATGGCCTTAATTTCGGAAGAAGGTGTAGGATCAGATGCAGTAGTGTGATGTGTTCTTGCAATGCCAATCAAGCCATCTCTGACATGAGATTCCTTTAATTGAGGAGGAACAGTAAAATTAGATCTCAGCGCGTTAGGAATTTTTTCATAGAGTGTGCCATTCTGAGTGTAGATCAAGTCTAAATATTGGGCACGATCGATATCTTGCTCTTCTGTGACAACGCCACCCTTAGCCACATCCTCAGTTATATATGGTAACAGGGACTTAATGAACCATTCAGCAAGAAGCTATTCCAGAACAAATGTCTTAACCATTCTACAACGACGACGCCACTCATGAATATGATCATAAATGTGAGTAGCATTAGTCTGTTTGAAATTGGTCAAGAGTTTCGTTCCAGTTTCATATCTAATTGGTAACTGGAAATGAGTCAAAAATACAGTAGCCAGGACAGTGAAATTATCAAAAGAATCTCTAGGTAACTCAATATACCATTTTGCAGCTGGACCTATGAGTGTACGCTGGAAAAGACGTAAACAGACAAAATCATCATTTAGGGAATTTGATGAACACCATAAATGATAAGTCATGACGTGAGTCGACGGATATTCTCCAGGGTTTCCACTGAACTTAGGAATATCCAAGGGTAATTTGTGAGGTATCACCGGCCACCAAGGAGCATAGTTAATTGGATCATTAGTTAGCTGATTTAAATCTGATAACTCTAAAGTTGCAACAAAAAGCAATTGTCTGTTAAGGTAAGGTTGAGCATAGCCAGGGTAAGATGGAATTTCTTGAGAAATAGGCCTTTGAGCACCAGCATAAGGAATCTGTTGCTGGTAACCCAGATAGGGGTTGTTTTGAAAGGCAAACGCTTGAGGATTATGTTGACCAAAACCTAGATATGATACTTGTTGAAATGAAGTTTAAGGCATTTGCACCTGAGGCTGCCAAGGGGTCTGTCCACCAATGTTATAACCCAAATTAGGATAACTTGGATTTTGTTGATAAGTATAACCAGGTTGCAGTTGTGACATCCCATAAAATGGTAAACTGGCTTGTGACTAAATGATTCCGGATACAGGCTATTGTAAATTAATCGAAAGATTTGGAGTTTGTGGACCCAATATTTGAGGATATTGAGTTGAAGGACCCACTTGATAAGGTTGTTGTACAACATTTTGATTCTGTAACAGGGGTAAAGATGTATTGACAAGTGGAAATGATGTGGGTGTAACAGGTTTAACTGGTTGATACAAGTGTACAACCATTTGTGGTTGGATAGGCAGAGTGGGCTACCATTGACACACATTCATTTCAACATTAGGTTGACCAAAAAATGATGGAGTACTATCATATTAGGTGACCAAAGGTTTTCCCCAGCATAAGGAGGATAATACGATGGAAAATATTGCTCTCCAAATGCTAGGAGTCCAGTTGATATGGTACTTAAATGAATAGACCCAGAAGGACCGGCTTGATATTGTCCTAATGATGTATATAAAGAATCAAACCATTAAGTACTTACTATAGGATTACCAATTAGAATACCAGATGATGACAATGGTAAAGTCCATGGGTTTGAAGATGCACCAGAGAAAATTCCAAATAATGATTTGTAACCTGATGGGACCATAGGGCCACCATGAAAATATGATTCTGGTGAATTTGTGAACATCGACGGGGTAGCGAGGGCAGGATCTGACGTAAATGGAACAGATGGCCCAACCGAAGATGTTGGTTCAGGCATGGTTACTTTACCAAATGTATACCCTTTTGAATCGATGAGAGTTTGAATAGGAACAAGATCAACAAAATCAGATGGTGTTGACTGAGGAAAACACTCGTAAAGGTAAAGGTCCTCCCCAAAATGGGTTGGAGTTAAAGGTGTCTCATCTTGTGGGATTTCTTCAATCGCAATTAAACCAGGTGGAATTATTTCACCGTCAGGCCCAAAGTATATTTCAGGTGGTTGACTATGTGATATGGGAGACTCAATGGCTACAAATATTTGTGGGATGACCAAGGCAGGAACAAATTCCGGTTGAATGACTTCAAGATTCAAATTTTCTGGAAAACAGGAGATAGGATTTGGATCAATTTATGGTTGAACAACATCGGGTCCAAGAGGTATGGTCTCACTGATTGGATGGATCATGACCACAGGTAGCTGTGAATATTTCGTTTCAACAACATTAGATGAACCGGTATGTGTAGAAACAACCTGAGCTAACTCTGGTTTATGGGAAGATGATGTTTCACGAGAGGTACGAATTGTACTTGATTCAGCATAGCGTGATCGCCTTCGTCTACCAAAAGTAACTTCTGGTGGTAAAGGTGGTTTTAATGCTAGTCTACATGAACAACGGGGGAAAGGATTTTGTTATTCCACGATTACTGATTTATTTTAACCAAAAATAAATAAATAAAATAAAAGGGTAATGCTAGGCAAAAATGTTTACCAAGAAACTGTGAACTGCAGAATACCTACTGGCGAACCAAGAAGTACGGGTAGGCAATCTCCCCAAATGTTGTGTTCGGTGTATCACAATTTACAAGGTGGCCAACTCAATTCACTATGGATGGATAGCACCTAAAAGTTGTCCTCCCAAATATACCCGAAGGTATGTGTAGGCCCAAGTCCGTATTAGCGTTGTCTGATGTGAAACCGCACAGTGAGAGCACCCCTTTATACTTTTCATATTGTAACACCGCCCGATATACTCGAAAGTACGTGGACGAGCTACGATATACTTATGTACGTGGAGTGAGGTATCACACTCAGAATGTATTGCAGACAAGTTAACAACAGCTGCTATGTTTTACGACATCGGAACACGTCTCTAGCCTATACCTTCTAAATGTTATCGTTATGGTTCTAATGCTTTGTTAGGTAAATTGAGATAAATTTTATGTTGATCTTGTTTAATAATTTTCCTTTCAAATTTTCACTGCGATGATGTATTGGAAATTCCTAAAATGAAAACTAAGAATGATAATCAATCTTTCACTTTTAGTTTTTCAAAGAAAATCCTAGCTACTAGAGGGAAAGAGCAATAAATTTGAGAGCAAACAAATCAATGAACACAAACCAAATGAAGATTTCCTAATTGTTGCTTTTGCAAAACACACAAACCACTACATGAAAACACATATTTTCATTTTCAATTCCATTAATGTTATGAATGCAGAAAAGAAACTAAGTGCACTAAATCAAAAAAACAAATGCCTTTTACTTTTTGAGAAATGAGGAATATAAACAACAATTTCTCTTTTGAAGGGAAAATGAGGAATTAAACAACAATTTCTCCTATCAGGAAATGAAGAATTTACAACAATTTCATTTTTCAAAAGCAAATGGATCTAATGCGACAATGAAAATACTTTGAAATAAATTCGTCAATGATAAAGAAAAATGCTTTAAACAAACATTGAACAAATTTTTCTTTCAAAGGAGGAAGAGGTAGATAAGTTCACTGGTCAATATGAGGCTCGGGCTTTTCAAAACACAACAGAAAACTAACTGAAACAAATTGCAATGAAAAATTCAAAGGAATTTGGATGGTTTCATGAGGCAACGTAGTCTCTAAAGAAAATTTACAATGAAAAAGACAGCTATCTAACACACTTCTAATGCAAATTTGGATTTCAAAAAGCCTAATCTTTGTGAGTAACAACTACTGGGTGAATAAACAGAGAAAATCAGAGGCTAAAACACCTAGAATAAAGAGTAATCTCCCCAACGGAGTCGCCAATTTGTTATGCGAAATTATGAATTACAAATAAATCATTCTTCCCTAGATAGGTGCTAATCTAGAACAACAGGTCAAAGACTTTACGACTATCTTTCCTAACTGTAAACAAACACACATAATGAAATAAGAAGCTTACTTGGGATCCAAGCGCTTCCAAAGTCTCCTTCTGTTGATTTTGTTGTAGCTTCAAATTCCAGCCGGCTGTGCAAAATATTTCCTGCAAGAATGAACACTAAACAACAAGAGATATAAATAATACATATGTCTATTCAATTTATTTAGCTAAATCAATAAAGCATAAACCATATACATCAAATAAGAA
Organism: Pinus albicaulis; assembly: GCA_034641835.2. Classification (NCBI taxonomy): domain Eukaryota; kingdom Viridiplantae; phylum Streptophyta; class Pinopsida; order Pinales; family Pinaceae; genus Pinus; species Pinus albicaulis. Next base: position 832,326,513 of record CM076569.1, read on the forward strand.
ATCATGATATGGAAAATCAAAGCTTATACAGATGCATATAGGGAAAAATAAGCAGTAACCTTTATTAACGATAGAAGGGGAGGTTACAACCCAGTGATTGATTTAGTGTCACCATCTCTAGCAGGATCCCAGCCTCATCACAATGCATTTATCTCCAGCAATATGTCACTCAAATCAATATCCTCAATTGAAATTCCACCAACATTTCTCTACACAATTTCTTCCTCCTCAAACACTAAGATCAGTGCTCAATTTATAAAGGAGCTTAAGGTAGTTTTATAGTCAATGACTTTCCAATAATAGGAAATACATGCTCCCAATCTTGTAGATTTCAAATGGACACATGGATTCGAATTTTGACACATGTGAACTCTTCTAGAAGGCACTGGCCAAGTGGAGATTCTGGAACAATGATAATTTCGCTCCCAATGTGACCAACGCACCCTTGGATGTCAGGAAGTGCTTTGCAAAGTAGCCTTGCATGGGGCTACCTGCATATGCAATGCACTTAGTCCCTTTAGAGGCAACGTTGATGAGCTCTCATATGATATATTATAAACTTCAAATCTTGTAAACCTTTGCATATGAAAGTCTTGAATGATTTGTCTTGTTCTTTGTCTTAGGGCATATAACAACTGAAATGATAGGGGATGATAGACCCTATTCATTGGTCCTGGAGATGATGTCCAGTTAACTAGGTCATTGGGAATGGTGCCCAAATTGACCTATAACAAGGATCATTAAGAAAATGCTGCCTGAAAATAAGAGAAATTGAGACACTCAGCTGGTACATGCTCTGTGGGCAGATAGAGTAAGTGATAAAAAAATCAATTGGAATGTCTCCATTTCATCTTGTATATGGTATTGATGTTGTAATGCCTTTGCAATTAGCTCTTCCTGTGATGAAATTGCTGCAAGATGAAGTTGATGATGAAAATCCAATCCAAAGGAGAATTCTATAGTTGATAGAGGCACACCAAATTAGAGAATCATTGTTGGATAAAGTATAGAAGTATTAGACTAAATTCAAAGTTATTTTTGACAAAAGAGAAAATCAACAGTTGTTTTAGGAGAATGATTTGGTGCTGCGTTGGGATGTTAAGAGAGAAGACCATGGAAAGCATGGTAAGTTTGATAATTTTTGGTTTGGGCCATTTCGAATTGCTGAAGTTTTGGAGAACAATACTTTTCTTCTCAAACATTTGGATGATGATCAGCTGACTGGAGGCCTAGTCAATGGTCATTTTCTTAAGAAGTTATTTGTTTAGTAAGTCAATTGATTCATTCCATTGTAAATATCTGGTGTGATGTGTAAATAAACTCCATTCCCAATGGTACTTATGTATGTATATATGGTCAGTCTTGAGTCCAGTTAGTCAATGGTCAGTCCTAGTCTTTATTTTCAACAAGTCTTCTGAGTTTCAAGAGTTTTTGAGGCACTAAGTCTACAGTATTTGAAGCCTCATAGGGAGGACTTCATCCCCAATAGGAGCCACTGTTAGCACTAAAAATGTTAATGATTTAATCGCCATTGTGTCACTGTTTTCAATTTTTTTCTAATGTCCTATTCCATGTCGAAGTTTGAGTCATTTTAAATAAAGGTCAAAAAAGAGTCCCAAAATCAAGATACTTTAAAGTGAATAGGTGTCATTAGTGTTTTAGAGTCATAAAATAAGTTAAAATCACTATTTTAACTTATGTTAGTGTTGAAGGCTACTCGTCGTTTGGGTAATAAAGTTGTAGTCACCTTGTCTAGAATAATAGCTACCTCTGTTTTGATTTCATTGTCAAAACGGTAATGTAATGAAGGGTAGCTATTTCTTGGAATTGAAAGTCATATTATTCACACAGTGAAAAGTGCAGCTATTTTTCTGAGATTTTGGTTATCTCAATTTTTTGATATTGCAACAAGATGATGAGCTTAGTGGAAAGGAGTCGCCTTCACTAAGTGGGCCCGCAGGCTATTTTTGGCGCAAAGTCTATTTTTAGACATATGGATCATGTTCTATGAGTTGCAGGATGCTATTTGTGAATGGTTGGTCAAGTCGGAAAAAATAGATGGACTTCTATTTTTAGACATATTGGGCGGAATCTATTTTTAGATTGCCAGTCTAAAAATAGATATGTCGAATATTATTAGCTCTTAATAATATTTGGACTCTAAACATTATCTTATTCTCTCGGAGCACTTCAGTTAAGTGCACAGATGTGGAACAGGAGCTGATAGAAGGAATTACGCTATTCCTGAGGGTTATGTGGAGCTATTGCATGGATACTTCAGTTAGAACTCATGTGACAGAGTTTGGTGGAGTTGATTGATGAAGTTAGTGGAGTTGTATTCAGTTTAACTAATCTAAACATAGTTGAGCTATTTGTATTCAGTTTAACTAATTGATACAATTAGTGAGAGTGGTGTGAATTAATTATTAATTAATTCACTAATTATAAACTCATAAATCAACTAAAGAATACATCAGTTAACTTCAGTGCATGGATAGTTTCAGTGGAGACCAAAGCAGAAATAGGTGAAAGAGCAGGTTAAGTATCAGTTGTGACTATACTGTTGCTATTTGCAACACACAGATAGGTGGAGTAGCCCATGAGGATTGCACAGTTCAAGCCAGGTGGTTTATCTATTTAATGAAGCCATCCCATAGCATTAATTACGCAATAGAGGTTGGCTATCAAGTGGCAAAAGATTGGAGCATGTGTTTTGCTAGATCTAGCTTGATAGTGTGTAGCAATTGAGGGTGTGCATGAGAGCTTGTGAGGAGATTTTGTACTATCACTGTTACATGATCTCCATGACATATAATATACATATAGTTGGGGTTTTTAGCTTTAAGCTTTCCCATTAAATATTGTGTTCATATGTGTGATTGTTTGTGGTTTTAATGTATGCATGCAATTGATTTTATTTCCGCGTGTGATGATCAATGGTAGAAGAGATTTTGTATTATGCATGAAGCTAAAATATTGTGTGATCAGGAGAATATTGGTGAATAATATCTCAGTTATTCAAATTTATACATGGTATCAGAGGATTATTGATCATTGGAGCAATTTCAAAACATTGAAGCGGTTGAGTTTTGTGTTGGTGGAATTCGAATTTGCAGCAGTGTTTTCTTGGTGTCGAAGTTGAGATGTCTTTCAACGGATTTCGATTGGATTATGCCCTTGAGGGCAGCTCGAATTATATTGCATGGAAGGACATGATGGAGGCGGTGCTAGATGACAATGGGTTGAAGGAGTTCATAGATGTTGAAGTCCCAAAGCCTACTTCTAGTGATGCTGCCGTACTTGATGCATGGCAAAAGAAGACATCAAAGTGTCGAAGGATTCTGTTGGAGGGTGTGAAGGATCACATAGTATCCAGCCTTCATGGTAAGGCTTCTCCATTCTTGATGTGGAAAGCCTTGACAGATTTATTCCAAAGCAAGAGCGACCAGAGGAAGTTGGCGCTTAAGGATAGACTCAGAAACATAAAGATGGAGAAAGGCGACAATATGCCCAAGTACCTCACGAAGTTCATCCAATGCAGGGATGAGCTGGGATGTGTGGGGGTTACTGTTGATGATGAGAACTTGGTGAGCTTGGCTCTCCTTGGGCTTCCGAAGAGTTGGCATTCCTATCAGGACTCTGTCAATGGTCGGGAGAAATTGCCAGGATGGGAGCGACTTTGGTCGGATCTTGTGCAAGAGGACATAAGGCAGAGTACCAGGGACAGATCTTCATCAAAGGCATCTGATGAAGAGAATTGCGCTTTGGTTGCCAAATAAAATAAGGGGAAGAGCAAGAAAGCTTCTCATTCCGGTGCGAAAGGCAAGAAGCAGGACATGTCCAAGGTGAAGTTCTTTCACTGTCACCAACACGGACATTACGCCACTAATTGTCCACAGAAGAAGAAAAATAAGCAGGTTGCTAGAACTGCAGCTGGAGAGGCCTTAGCCTCATAGTTTGAGCTGGATTTTTCGCTGATTGCATGCTTGGTTTCAAGTATGACGGGATCAGTGTGGTTTCTGGACAGTGGTGCGTCTTTTCACATGACAGGAGATCGAGATTTGTTTACTGATCTGGATAAGAAAGATCTTGGAGTGCACATCGAGATGGGCGATGATGGTAGATATAGTGCGACCGGTATTGGTACCATTTCCTTTGAGAGGGAGTCTGGTAAACCCTTCGTATTGAAGGAAGTGATGCATGTTCCAGGATTGAAGAAGAATCTTATCTCTGTGGTGATGTTAGAAGACAAGGGATATGATGTTGTCTTTAGCAAGGGAAAGGCTTTCCTGTGCAGTAAGGAAACTGATGAGACCCAGAGGATAGGGGTTCGAGTTCATAACCTTTATCAATTGCAGGTAGATGGTTGTGCAGCAATGGCAGGCAAGGCAAAAGGAGTGGTGAGTCGGGATGATGGCGAGTTGTGGCACCGGAGATTGGGCCACCTTCACCGTGGAGCTTTGAAGATACTGCAGCAGATTTCTATTTGGCTTCCTAAAGGCACTCTTGCGCAGTCATATTAGTGCAAGGGGTGTACCTTGGGAAAATTTGTGAAATCCACCTTTCACGAGAAGGATAGTCTCGCCATGACGATCCTTGAGAGAATTCACACAGACGTGTGTGGACCTTTCTCAGCAGCTTCGACAGCAAATCACAGGTACTATGTGATATTTATTGATGATTTTTCTCGTAAGTGATGGATCTTCTTCATGCAGAAGAAGAGCAAGAAATACTCAAAGTTTTGTGAGTTCAAGGCACTGGTTGAGAAAGAATTTGGGAAGCAGGTGAAGGCTCTTAGGAGCGACAACGGTGGTGAATTCATCTCTGGCGAGTTCAAGGAATTTTACAGTGCAGAAGGGATTCGGAGAGAGCTCATCGCACCCCATAACCCACAGCAGAACGGGGTTGCTGAGAGGAAGAACAGAACGATCGTGGGTGCTACACGTGCGATGTTGCATGATCAGGGCCTACCCCTTCACTTGTGGGCGGAGGCATGCAATACAGCAGTGTATGTGTAAAACCGTTGTCCTCACAAGATACTTGGCATGAGTACACCGTAGGAGGCGTTTTCTGGCAAGAGGCCTGATATTTCCCATTTGAGGATTTTTGGCTCACCTGTCTACATGCATGTGACGAAGGATGCCAGAAAGAAGCTGGATCCGACCGCAGAGGTTGGGATATTTGTGGGGTACACTGATACACCCCAAAACTATCGTGTGTATTTTCTGCATGGGTCGCAAGATCGTTGTGCGACGGGATATCAAATTTCAGAGGGAGAAAGCCGCTAGCGTTCAAGAGGAGCCACACTTTCATGCCGAGGAGAGAGCTATTAGTTCCTAAGGATGAGCCCCTCAGATGTGCATCGGCCCACAAGAGGAGTGTCTGCGGAGTGGAAGAGACCACTCATGTGCCGCTCAACCATCGTAGGGTGGAAGCGCACTACAAAAAGCTGAGCGACTCGCTGAAGATGCAGAGAAGTGTAGGAGCACCCACATCACACGCGTACGCAGAAAGTCACCGACCGGTACACCGGATATGGCATTTATGAGCAATTGTATCGGGACAGAGCCATCCTCTTTCAAGGAAGCTGTGGAGGATCTCGCATGGGTAGATGCCATGGTGGAAGAGTATGATTCGATTGTCAGAAACAGTGCATGGGAGATTGTCCCAAGGCCGAAAGGGAAATCAATGGTGGGTTCGAGATGGATCTACAAAGTGAATCAAGCAGCTGACGGGAGTGTGGACAAGTACAAGGCAATATTTGTTGCCCGAGGCTTCTCACAGATTGAGGGGATCGATTATGAGGAAACCTTTGCACCTTTCGCAAGGTATTCTTCCATACGGACGATTCTTGCTCTCTCAGTGCAGATGAGGTGGCACATTCATCATATGGATGTGAAGACTACATTCCTCAATGGGGTGATTGAGGAGGAGGTGTACATAGAGTAGCCCAAAGGTTTTGAGATCTTCAACAGCGAGTCGCATGTTTGCAGCCTCAAGAGAGCATTGTATGGGTTGAAACAAGCACCTCGTGCTTGGTACACATGGATAGACAGTTATTTCACCGGACTTGGATTCTCCAAGAGTGAGGCGGATCCTAACCTATACCAGATTGTGGTGGAGGGTAAGTTGTTGATCATTGTACTTTATGTAGATGATTTGATTTTTGGATGAGATGAGTCGTCGATACTCTCATGCAAGGAGGATCTTGCAAAAGAGTTTGAGATGAAGGACTTGGGCCTCCTTCATTATTTCCCGGGATTGGAAATTTGGCAGTGCAGTGGTGGATTGTTTGTTTCTCAGGGTAAGTATGCCCGAGAGATACTAGAGAAGTTAAACATGCATGGTTGCAAGCCTGTTGATACTCCTCTTCCTGGTGGTTGGAGGAAGGAGGATGCTACTTCAGCGGAGGTAGTGGATGCCACTGTTTATCGACAGTTGGTGGGGTCGCTTATGTATCTGGTCAATACACGACCCGACATATGCCATGTTGTTAACCAGCTTTCACAAGCTATGGTTAAGCCAACCAAGCTCTACTGGAAGGCAGGCAAGCATGTATTGAGATATCTCAGAGGCACATCGGGATATGGATTATGGTACAGACAGTCGGATGAGGTGAAGCTATGTGGCTTCATGGATGCGCATTGGGCAGGGAGCCCAACTTGACAGAAAGAGCACATCTCGAGGGATTTTCGCACGGTCGACAGCTTCTTGGCACAACAGGTAGCGCGCAGATCCGTGGCACCCCGCCCGCAGGTCGAGTATATTTTACCGAGTTTGGCTGCATGCGAGGCTATATGAATGAGGAAGATCCTGGTCGGGTTGTTCGGTTCACACTTGGATCCTACTGTGATTTATTGTGATAATCAGAGGTGCATTAAACTCTCGGTTAATCCAGTATTTCATGATAGATCTAAACACATTGACATCCGGTATCATCATATCAGAGATTGTGTGCAGCGGAAGATCATGTTACTTTCATACATTCCTACAGAGGATCAGGATGCTGATATCTTGACGAAGGCGCTCACCAGGAGAAAATTCGAATACCACAGGGGCAGGATAGGGGTTGCAGATAATCCTTATCTTGTTGAGAGGGAGTGTTGATATTGCAACAAGATGATGAGCTTAGTGGAAAGGAGTCGCCTTCACTAAGTGGGCCCGCAGGCTATTTTTGGCGCAAAGTCTATTTTTAGACTATGTCTATTTTTAGACATATGGATCATGTTTTATGAGTTGCAGGATGCTATTTGTGGATGGTTGGTCAAGTCGGAAAAAATAGATGGACTTCTATTTTTAGACATATTGGGCGGAATCTATTTTTAGATTGCCAGTTTAAAAATAGATATGTCGAATATTATTAGCTCTTAATAATATTTGGACTCTAAACATTATCTTATTCTCTTGGAGCACTTCAGTTAAGTGCACAGATGTGGCACAGTAGCTGATAGAAGGAATTACACTATTCCTGAGGGTTAAGTGGAGCTATTGCATGGATACTTCAGTTAGAACTCATGTGACAGAGTTTGGTGGAGTTGATTGAGGAAGTTAGTGGAGTTGTATTCAGTTTAACTAATCTAAACATAGTTGAGCTATTTGTATTCAGTTTAACTAATTGATACAATTAGTGAGAGTGGTGTGAATTAATTATTAATTAATTCACCAATTATAAACTCATTAATCAACTAAAGAATGCATCAGTTAACTTTAGTGCATGGACAGTTTCAGTGGAGACCAGTGCAGAAATAGGTGAAAGAGCAGGTTAACTATCAGTTGTGACTATACTGTTGCTATTTGAAACACACAGATAGGTGGAGTAGCCCATGAGGATTGCGCAGTTCAAGCCAAGTGGTTTATCTATTTAATGAAGCCATCCCATAGCATTAATTACGCAATAGAGGCTAGCTATCAAGTGGCGAAATATTGGAGCATGTGTTTTGCTAGATCTAGCTTGATAGTGTGTAGCAATTGAGGGTGTGCATGAGAGCTTGTGAGGAGATTTTGTACTATGATTGTTACATGATCTCCATGAAATATAATATACAGATAGTTGGGGTTTTCATATTTAAGCTTTCCCATTAAATACTGTGTTCATATGTGTGATTGTTTGTGGTTTTAATGTATGCATGCAATTGATTTTATTTCCGCATGTGATGATCAATGGTAGAAGAGATTCTGTATTATGCATGAAGCTAAAATAGTGTGTGATTAGGAGAATATCGGTGAATAATATCTCAGTTATTCAAATTTCAACACAATTCAGAGGTAAAGACCATTATTCATCAAGCATATAGGAGCAACAGAGAATATTTTAAAGGCAAGGACCATTCATGTTTGAAGATCATTGAAGATCCCTGTGTTATAAATATGATTATTCTTTTAAGTAAGATTAATTATTATTTGACCTAAGGGGGTTATTATTAGTGAATGGTTAATCTACCTAGGCACCTAACCTGTCACTACCTCACCTAAGGTACGAAGAAATCATAGTACAAGGGATCTAACATTTAATGATAATGTGGAGTGTTAAGCCTAGTGGGATGACTTGGCGCTTGTTTTTGAATTATTTCAAAACATGTCATTACTTCTTGCCATAATTGTAGGCATGAAATTAGAGAAGAGAGCTCGGTGTTCACTCAACCAAATTCCTTTGTGCAGGCTACAAGTAAATAGAAATCGTTCCTCCAACAAGCAGTTTCAGTTTTCAAAGCAGGCAAACCAAGGCATCGTGAACAATATTGCAACCATAATTGAAAATTTGTGTTTATGAGCAGTCTAACTGTTGAAATAATGGGGAAAGGAGGAAATTTCAATAGATCAGAGCCAACAAATAAAATATTCGTGGATTCTAGGGCTAAACCATAGTTCAAATCCGTTGGCTGGTATAAATTCCTACAACGTTTTTTTGGGGATAATGTGGCTCTAGCTCAGGCTTTTTCCGAGACTTTTGATGGTGAAAAGGTCAAGTTAGGAAGCAAGAGACTCAATATTTCTGAGGCCATCATAGCTCGTGCTACCCAAAACTATGCAACCAGTTAACTTTGGTTTAAAAGAAAAATGATGCTTGAAGAAGTAAGTTTCTACCTTAAGCCCGAACATGTTAATTTTAAGTGAAATCCAACTCCTCACATTTCTTGTTTTAAGGCTGAGTGGCAACATGTTATCACCTCAGTCTAAAAATACATGACATGCGAGGGTAGGTTTTCCTTTTTTCATCGTTATCAGTTGAGATTCCTTGCTCACATTTCAGGAGATAAACCTCTGAACCTACCCTATTTTCTATATAAATATCTGCTCAAAATTTCCTTAAAGCTATAGAAAATTCCAAAATACTCTTTGCACAATTTGTATCACAGAGGGCTGATTAAAATTCTAATTGTCGATCATCTCAGAAGGAAGAAAATTACTTGGGATATATTTTTAAGAGAGGAAGGGTTTGGTAGCATAAATTCCAGGAGAAAGGTAGGGAGGCCCAAGAAAAGATACACCCATGAGCGAACTAGTGCTTCCCTTGTTTCACACAGTTCACCATCTATCTTTGTACATTCATCAGTCTTCTGCCAATTTAATCCTACCTCCATCTCAGTCAAAAGGAAAAAATGAAGTTTGATTAGGAAGGCTGCAAATCCTATGCCTATGCTAGCAATGTCACCAGTTAATGAAGTTCATGTCAGTAGCTCACCTAGGGAACCTCAAACCCTAAGGTCTTTCATGGAATAATACAAGAAGAAATTGCGACAGAAAAATGCAAAGTCTCCTAAGAATTCTACTTCAAAGGACAAGGGGAAAATAGCCTCCTCTTCACGGAGCCAACCTAAGAAGAAGCTCTTCATGGCAGAAGAACCAATGGAATTCAACCCTGGTATGAAAAGTTTAAGACATGTTCCTGTTACCCAACATTTTTAAACTGTCCCTGCAATCACCATCCCGAACATTGTAGGACCATTTTTGTGGCTTCTGTGTTGCATCACACCTTACAAAAAGTGTCATTGCATCCCTTGCCATGAGAAGAACATTTCCTCTGTTGACTATTCCTGGAGCAGACTATCAAAAACATATGATTTTGGGTCGGCATGGCAGGTATTTATGGCATTGCGCCCATAGAGAAATTAGCACTGGGCCTCGTGCCCATTGGCGCTCTGTCTCAGTGGACTTCCCATGCCGAGTTGTTTTTGGAAATTTTTATAAGATAGAGGCGAAGTTTCCATTCCCAACCACTTCGTCAGTGGAGTCAACATGGGTTGTTTGACTGAATAATGTCGAACACCTTCCTTTGGCTTCTTGTTTCCTACATTTGAGCAACCTCCCAAAGGATAATTCCTCCCTTCCACCATTTGAGGGATCCCAACCTTCTCCTCCTCTCCTATAAATACATCTCTCACATAGTTGCAGCTAACTGAACATTTTTTACAATAGCTAAAATGGTTGAATAACTGAACAGTCTAATATAGCTAGTGTGAGATAGAGCAGAGAGAGATCTATTGTCGAGAGAGAGTCTAGGCTTATTGCCTCACAAATTCCAATTCCCTGACGAATTCTTGAGACACATTTTGACTGGACCCACTGAAGGAGGCTACAACTTCAAGGCTCTTTTGGTTATAAATTATTTTTCTCTTCTTATTAATACATGATTGATGTTTTTGTTCTCGTTTTGCGTTTGATATGTTTAATCTTGTGCAATACGTTTAGTTCTCCTTGACTAATTAAATAGTTATGAATGCAAGTATTGTTTCGTACGCTGCTATCGTTCTTTGATCCCTGTGCAAGCACCTGAGTACCACCGCTAAAGGACCGTAATGTGTAACGTTGAACATCAGGATACTGTTGCCACCGCTATGACAACTGTGTTGGAACAAAGGTAGGACATCTATCCCGACCCAATTTCATTCATAAACTAGGAATCGACACATTAGCATGTCCTCTTGCTGCTAGACCCACCCTAGGGCTAGAGGGATCGCCTCTATCCATAGAGGGGATTTACTCGCACAACAAGTTGGTGACTCCACTAGGGATCAATGTGTGTTTGTCATCTCTTGTTGTTTGTCTCCCATTTTTCTTGTTGAGTTGAATTTGGTTGTTTCATCGTTTTTCTGCTTTGTTTGACCTGTCTGACTATTTTCAACTATCCTGTTTAGTCCCAAAGTGTCAAGTTTGACCTTTGCTCAGTAGTTTTTATTTTTTCCCATGGTTTTCTAGCTTAGCGTTGCTTTTCTTTGAACAGTCACACCAATTGGCGCATGTTTCTTTTGTCACAGGTGCGCCAACCCCTGTTTAGCGCGGATTACCGCTAAACAATCGCGCTGAATCCTGTAGGATTGAATTTTGACCTCTTTTTTGAGTTTTGTCAATTTTTCTTGTCTCTGGATTGGGTTTTCACCTTGAAATTGGTCTACTGAGATTATTTTCTCTGTAGTCTTGGTCTTCTCAGCTATTTTTCCATCATCTTATCAGTGGAGTTTGTTGCCCTAGGGTTTCTAGGTGCCTTGTGTCATTTGTTCGGCCCTCTCCTCACTGAGCCTTCTGAGTTGAGTTCGAGTCACATTGGTATTTGTTGTTTCAGTTCACTGATTGATTGTTTTAGTATTTCTTTCGGTTCTTCATGTATTTGGTTGGTGAATGATCACCTTTGTTTTTGTTTAGCTCTCCATTCGTCACTTTGAGCATAAATGACATTGCTCATTGAATCGGTTTGAAATCCCTTTGTTTGCTTGGAAGAGCGCATCCCTATTTTGAGTGTGTTTTATTTTTGTATTGCATTGGTCTCTTTGTTTTATATCGTTACATTTGAAGTGCTAAAAACTAGTGTTCATTTCTCTTTTTAGTGTAACAGTGCAGTGTGCTTCTAATTCATCTAAAAATACAAATTTTGCATTCTTTCACTTAAATTGAAAACGAAAATGTTATTTTGCATTAGTAGCTATTAGCACACTAGAAAATATTTTTTCATTTTATTCTTTGGTTGCATCAGATGCATTAATGGAATTCTCTTTATGATTCAATTGATTACTACTTTGTCATAGATTCCTATCCTTCTCTTAGCTAGCGTTCATTGAATGGAAATGATTTTATTTTACATATATTTTGCATTAAGAATTCGAGATCACATTCGGTAAGGCCTTGAAATCACAACATTAATTCAAGATCAACTTTAAAATGAATTCAATCAACCTAAGGTAGCATTGAAACCTAACACATATTTTAGAGGTCTAGGCTAGTGACGTGTTCCAATGTCGTTAAACCTAGTAGTTGTCATTCACCATCTAGAATTAGATAGCGCTAACATGGACTTATGCTCCTTGTACCATTGCGTATATAAAGCGATACCCTCATAGGTTTCAATCCTTTATCCATAGGAAGCCGAGTCTGCCACCCAGTAACTGTGATACATCAAACACAACACTCGGGGAAAATTCCTACACATACGTCAAGTCCTTGGTCATTTATATTTCCTTTGATCACCAAGGTGTATATTGCAGTTCACGGAAACTTGGTACACCCTCTTGCTTAGATTACCTGCATATTCATTTTGGTCTTTTCGTGACTCTAAAATTGAAAAGATCCTCGAGCACTTGTCCTTTCATGCTCGTTTCAACCTAAAAGTGATAGATTCACCTTTTTCCTATTTCTCGACTCTTAAAACATGAAAAAACAAAGTTTTGTTTCAATGTCTTAAGATATTAACTACCCAAAAAATATTCCTGGTTCAAGTTATCTTCCGTAGTGCTTTGTTTTAAGGTTGTTTCCAATGGCAACGTTTTCGTAGTTTCCCAACCAAGAAATCCCCTCTGAAGGGAATCCTGGTCATTTTCTTGCTTTTGGGAATGTTGGAGCTCCTTATGTGGCAACATTGTCCCTTCCTGGGTTAAATGTTGGTTTGCTTATATGGTTATTTTCCACCTCGGTGGTCTCGAGTGCTTCAAATTCTATTCAACCATCCCCTCCACCTGAACAACGTCATGTTAATTCTAAGGTGGACTTCTCACCTTCTTCACCTATTTCTTCGTCCTCATATTCTAGTTTTCCTGGTGAAAGACTAGATTCTAGTAGCCAGGTGGCTAGGAAGAAGAAGAAGAAGACGAAAAAGAAGAAGTTATCTAAGTGAGAGGCTAACGCTACGGCTATTGCTCCTAAGGCTCCTTCCATTGATATACCATCCAACCTTCCACGGAAATTCAAATACCCTTGCATGCTATGTAAGGGTGACCACCTTCTTCGAGATTTCCCTGGCATTCCCAAGGTACTCAAAGTATGGTCTGAGGGTCGTCCGCCATTGTCTTTGGCTTCTGGAGGTCATCTTGGTGGCACATCTTCGACTAGTACTGATAAGACTCATAAGAAATAGGGTAAGATCATGAATCCCTGTAGGTTGTGTGAATCGCATCATCCCATTCACCTTTTTCTGTACATGGATGAAGCCACGAGAGTATTGGAAAACCCTACTATTTATGTATCTTGCCTTTCGGTAGTTTACTAGAAGCTTTCTTTGAGTCCTCTGCTAGTTAATCAAACGATCGATCAAGATTCATCTTTGTTTGATCCTGTTCCCTCAGAAGCTCAAAATCATGAATCCATTCCTGACCAACCATTAGTCATGGATACGGTCAATCTGATCCCGCCTATGGTTCATTGGGTATTTTTTGTCAAGAGCAGATCTCATACCCCTCATGTTATTCTTGTTTCTTCGGATTCATCGGACTTGGAGAAAGATCCTCCCGTCCCTGTGACTCAAGAAGCTCCTCCTCCTGCTCCCACATCGGTGGTCTAGGAGGATGCTCCTCTTACTCCGTTAACACCAGGGGCTAACTATTCCATTCCTGTGGTACCCCCTCCAAGTAGTTTGGTTTCTTCTTTCTATTAGAGTAGATTCGTGGGATACTGTATTCCTTCTTATGTGCCTTTTGCGATCACAGTACATGCCTTCAATATGGTCATACCTGGCACAATTTTCGACAAAGGCGCGTCTGTAATTATTCTATCTTCAAATACTTGGAAATATTTTGCTACTCCATCGCTTGTGCCTATTACGCAGAATTTGTTGGCTTTTGATAGAGGAACTAGTCAACCATTAGGGATCCTTCCGAAGTTGCATATTACTTTGGGAGGTAAAACCATCTACATAGAAGTGATGGTTGTCCAAGGCCCCTTGGATTTTAATGTACTCTTGGGGTGTGACTATGCTTATGCCATGGGTGCGCTTGTCTCTTCCCTCTTTCATGTGATCTGTTTTCCACATGAAGGTCGGATCGTGACCATTGATCAACTTTCTTTCTTTGGTCCTAATGTGACATCTATTCCACCATCGTCTCTTCCAGATCTTTATCCACCAGTTGTATCTTCCCCACCATAGGTTAATTATGTGGCCACTTGTTCGTTTCCCTCATCCAGTGATAGTTCCATCGAGTACCATCTACTGGGGGAATTTGATCGAAATTACCGAGATGTTGTTCTCCCATCAGATGAAAACCTCTTGGAAGCCATGACTTCTTATTTGGCATAAGTTTTCATGCGGAGCACGGTTCATTTTCTTGTGTCAAGCTCCTTAAAAAATGAAACAAGGTCTTTGGAGCATAGTTTGTTTTCTTGTATCAATCTCCTTAAACAATGAAACAAGCCTCTTACGGAGCATAGTTCCTTTTCTTGTGTCAAGCTCCTTAAAAAATGAAAAAAGCTCTTATGAGGACAATTTTTTTTTTATGTCAACCTCATTAAAAAATGAAACAAGGTGTTAGTAGGATATTTCTTTTCTTGTGTCGTCATCATTAAAAAATGAAACAGGTTCTCATTCAATTCAAGTCTTTGATAAGATCTCGTACGATCCCAGTTGAGTCTTTCCCTGATCTCGTAATAGAACCTTCACTCCATCCACCTATTAGTAACCAGTCGTCTACTCAAGAGAATGGACTAAAGCTTGGTGGGCATGTACCTCGAATTGAGTCACCATGTTGGGGGCATGCCCACTTTTCAAGCATAGTTTATATGTGTTTCAAGCTTGTGTAAAAATGAACCAATCCAAAGCATAGTTTATATGTGTTTTAAGCTTGTGTAAAAATGAAACCAATCCCAAGCATAGTTTATTTGTGTTTCAAGCTTGTGTAAAAATGAGACCAATCCCAAGCATAGTTTACCTTTTTTTTCAAGCTTGCGTAAAAATGAAACCTTTTTTGGCCTGGTGTGCTATGCAAGCATTTTCCTGCCTTTTGGGTCATTTCTTATTATGCATACTATCACTCCTTATTTTTGTCAAATCTTAAGGTTGTATTTGCATGTTTGTTTACTGGAAAGACATTTTGATTACATTACATATCAACATATTCCTAGACGAATGAATGTGTTAACTGATACAGTAGCCAATATTGTATTGGGTATACATTTGCGTAATTTGTAAAAACATCATCATCACATGAAAATATCCATATAGGAAAATAGATGTATATATATATCGAGTGTTTGCATCCATGTGCATCATAAGTTCAAAAAATATTTATGTTTGGGTTACATCCTGATACATCATGTCTCTCAAAAAACAAACGGAAATAAAAGCCTAGGTGTCTAGTCAGCATGATGCTCATGATAGCACGTCACTGCCCGTACGATCCGCCTCAATAAGCAGTGAACACGGTTTGACACCCCTCCAATTTGTCTCTAGTACACGCGAGGAACATCATCAAATCTCGCATAGTTAGGGATCCCATGGGAGATTCCCTCCAAGTTGTGTATGATTTCCTTCTCTCCGCCTCTCTCACCATGAGGAGCCACATCAAAGTCACGAGGAATCCTCCGTGCTATTGGCGACATGCCTGCAAGTATTTCTGGGTCAACATCTGCAAATACATGAATTAATGTCAAAAAATGCATAATAAAAAAATCATAATACTCGTCAAAATAAAAAATGGGTCTTAGCCAATGCTTCAACCAAATCCTCTCCTGTTGGGAGTGGGAGATCCGCATCACCAATAAAGTCTGTGCCAGAAGAGGGCCAGTCCTCCACGACAATTAGCTGTTGGCGAGGCCACTCAAATAATTTCAGTCTCCAGGACATCTGTTGACCACCCCCTAATCTTGGCATAAAAGTCGCCCAATGAACCATCTGTGGCTGCTGGGCTGGTGGTGTTAGAACTATCACTTCTTGACATTGGAAAATTGGTAGTCGTTCCAAGATGAATGGTACCAAGATGGACCCATAGCCGAACTGCTTCAGCTTACCGTTCTTGCATTTTTTCAACTGGTGTTTTATGTTGATTGTTACTACCTATGCTCAATTGTAGAGAGTTGGTGCCATGCAATCTACTACAAGAAGTAACTATGTTTTTGTGGCCTCATGTGGAGCCTAAACTCCAGCAGCTTGCGTGATGGTGTGCAGCACTACTCTGAGTGCCAGATTAGGGATGGTTTGGATATCCACCTTCCCACTTTTAGATCCTTTCCATGCTCCTTGGCACACTATGTCAATAACCATACTCATGTTTTCCATTGTGGACCGAGTACCTGTCAGGATTGGTACTGCCCCCCTCCGTGACAATCCAATTATGAAGTACACATCCGAGACCTCAATATCGAGTTCCTGACCATGATTTATGAATCTTTATTTATCAATGTCCCAGACACTGATCAAGTACTGCAATAGCTCCGGTTGAGCTCTGAGACATGGTGCCATGAAGAATTTTTTGAGCCTGTAGTCCCTAAGAACGTCCATGCATCTCGCATTGCCCATGGCTTCCTCATTGTTACACAACACTTTGTCACTGTCCCTGCAATCCCCATCCCGCACATTGGACGATCATTTCTGTGACTAATAAGAAGTTTCATGCCTTGCAAAGACCATCATTGCATCCCTTGCCATGAGGACAACATTCCTTTTGTTGACAATTCCCTGAGTAGACCATTAGAAACACATGTTTTTGCATTGGCGCTAGTAGACTATTATGCCCTCGCACCAATGAGGAAGATTAACACTGGGCCCCACACCCATTGGTGCTCTATCCTAGTGAGCTACCCGTGCCAACCTATTTATGGAATTTTTTTTAAATATAGAGGCAAAGTTTCTATCCTAACAACTTCGTGGGCGAGTCATCTAGAGTGGTTTGACTGAATAACGACGGCCCCCCTCCTTTGGCCTCTTGTTTCCACCTTTTGGGGAAACCTCCCAAGCGATAAGGCCTCCCTTCCACCATTCTAGGGATCCCAACCTCCTCCTTTCCCTCTATAAATACATCCATCTTCCATTGATGAGCTAGATGAACATATTATAGCTGAAACACTGAGAGAATTCCTGAACATTTTGCTAGAAAGATAGAACGGAAAGAGACCTTTGTTGAGAGAGCTTAGGCTTGTGTCCTCACCTCATCTGAATTCCCCGACGATCCTTCGAGACATGCTTTCACTGAACCCTGCTAAAGGAGGCTGCAACGTCAAGGCTCTGGTTGTAAGTCTTTCTTCTATTTATATATATACATGACTATTTTTTGGTTCCCATATTTCGTTAATGTGTTTTATTTGATGCAATATGTTTAACCCTCCTTGAATGGTTAGTTGATTATGAATGAAATCATTGTCTTATATCCTGCTCTTGTTTTCTGATCTTCATGCAGGTATCCAAGCACTGTTCCAGAAGGATTGTGACTCGTCGAGACAAAGATCAAGAGGCCACCACCACTACAGTAATGACAGCATTGGACTCCAGGTAGGCCAATCTACCATATCCTTCTCATTCATTAATTAGGAACCTACACTTTATCTTTTCCTTTTGTTTCTAGACCCACTATAGGGCTAGAGGGATCGTCTTTATCTGCAGAGAGGATTTACCTTCCCAACAAATTGGCGACTCCACTAGGGATCAGTATGAGTTTGTCGTTTCGTTGCCCATTAGGAATTTTCCTTGTCAATTCGACTTCGGTTGTTTTCTTTCTTGTCTGTCTTTTTTGTCTTGTTTTATTTTCTGGAATCCTCTTGTTCAGCTCCAGAGTGTCAAGATTGACCTCTGCTCACTGGTTCTTCCCTCCTCCCATAGTTATCCAGCTTGGCGCGATTTTTTTTTGAATATTCGTTCCAATTGGCACTGGTTGATTTTGTTGCAGTACCATCAACCCCTATTTGGCACGGATTACCACCTCACAGTCACACCGAATCCCATAGGATTTGGTTTGACCCTTTTGTTGAGTTTTTGGTTAGTTGTGCTTGACTCTGGATTGTTTCTTGATTTTGAATTAGTCTTTTTGGAGTTGTTTTGACTACTTTACAGCTGTTTTTCTATTTTCTTATCGGTGCAGTTCACAGCCCTAAGGTTTCTAGGTGTCTTTTGCTCACTGAGCCTTCTGATTGAAGTTCGAGTATTTTTTTTTATGGTCAGTTTGATTCCCTGATCAGTTGTATTAGTCTTTCTTGATCCTTGGAGTTTTTAGTTTGTTGAATGATTACTTTTGTGCTTGTTTGACTCTTCGTCTCTTCGCTTCGAGTATAGATCACATTGCTCGTTTGGGTCATCTTGAAAGCTTTCTCTTTGATTGAAAGAGTGCATCATTGGTTTGAGTACGTTTTTATGTACGTTTTTCTTTCAGATTGTTTGTTTTGAGATCTCTACATTCATAGTGCTATAAACTAGTGTTTGATTTGATTTTTAATGTAATTAGTGCATTGTGTGCTTCATTCATTCAAAAAACAAAAAATTGCATCCTTTCATTTGCATCAAAAATGAAAAGTTCTTTTGCATAACTAGCGGTTGCATCTAGGAAATAGTTTTTTGTTTCTCGTTTTGATTGTATTAGATACATTAGGGGAATTCTTCGTATGTTTTCATTGTTTTTTGTTTCTAAAAGATCTCTCTCCTTATATTAGTTAGCATTCATTGAATGGAAAATGATGTTCTATTGCATGTAGCTTTCATTTAGGAATTTGAGATCAAATTCGGTAGGGCCTTCAAACTGAAACATTAATTCAAGATCAATTGCAAAATTTATTCAATTAACCTAAGGAAGCATTGGAACCTAACGCAAAAAAATTTAGAGGTCTAGGCTAGTGACGTGTTCTAGCTTCATTAAACCTAGTAGTTGTCGTTAACCATCTGGCCTTAGACAGCACTAGTACGGACTTGTGCTCCCCGTACCATCGCTTATATAAAGGGATACCCTCCTAGGTTCAATTCCTTTATCCATAGGAAGCCGAGTCTTCCACCCTGTAACCTTGATACACCGAACACAACATTCATGGGGACTACATGCACGTATGTTAAGTCCTTGTTCATTTCTCTTTCATTTGATCACCAAGGTGTATATGGAAGTTCACGGAAACTTGGTACACCCTCTTGCTTAGATTACCTGAGTAGCCATTTCGATATTTTCTTGATTCCTTAAAAAGAGAAGAGATCATTGAGCACTTGTCCTTTCACACTTGTTTCAACCTGAAAGTGGTAGAATCACCTTTTGCCCATTTCTCGTCTCTTAAAATATGAAACAACAGAGTTTTGTTTCAATGTCTTAAGATTAACTACCCATGAAATATTCCTAGTTAAAGCTATCTTCCTTAGTGTTTGGTTTTACGGTTGTTTCCAATGGCAACTCTCCTGGAGTTTACCAACCAAGGAATCCCCTCCGAAGAGAATCCTGGTCCTTTTCCCGCTTTTGGGAATGTTGGTGCTCCTTATATGGCAACATTGTCCCTGCCTGGGTTAACTATTGGGTTGCATGTTTGGTTATTCTTGACCTCTGTGGTCTCAAGTGTTCCACCTGCTATACAACCATCCCCGCCACCTGAACAACATCATGTTGATTCTAAGGCGGACCTTTCCCCTTCTTCACCTATTCCTTCATCCTCTTCCTCTAATTCGCCTGGTGAAATTTTGGATTCTAGTAACCAGGTGGCTAAGAAGAAGAAGAAGACGAAGAAGAAGAAGAAGTCAGATAAGAGAGAGGCTAGCTCTGTGGCCATTACACCTCAGACACTGTCCATTGATAAACCATCCAACCTTCCATGCAAATTCAAATTCCCTTGCATGTTGTGTAAAGGTGACCACCTTCTTCGATACTGCCTTGGCATTCCCAAGGTACTTTAAGTATGGTCCAACAGTCGTCCGTCGTTACCTTTGGCTTCTGGAAGTCATATTGGCGGCACATCTTCGACTAGCAATGATAAGACTCACAAGAAAAAAGGTAAGATTACCAGTCCCTGTAGGTTGTGTGAAGGGCATCATCCCATTCACCTTTGTTCATACATGGATGAAGCCACGAGACTGTTGGACAACCTTGTTGTTTCTTCACCCTGTCTTCCGGTCGACTACAAGAAGCTTTCTTCAAGTCCTCTGCTAGTTGATACCACAATCGATCAAGAGTCATCCTTGGTCGATCTCGCTCCCTCAGAAATTCAAATTCATCAATCCATTCCTGACCAACCATTGGTTGTGGAATCAGTTGGTCTCATCCATGGTTCATTAGGTATTTTCCGTTGAGAGTGGATCTCATACTCCTCACGTTCTTCTTGTTTATTCAGATTCCTCAGACTTGGAGAAAGATCCTCCTGTCCCTGTGATGCCATAAAATTCTCTTCCTGCTCCCATGTCTCTGGTCCAGGAGGGTGCTCCTCTTGCTTTGGTAACACCAAGGGATGACCATCTCAGTTCAATGGTACCCCCTCCAAGTATTTTGATCGCTTCCTTCGATTGGAGTCAATTTGCGAGATACCTCCTTCCTTCTTATGTGACTTTTGAGATCACGGTATAGACCTTTGATGTGGCCATACCAAGCATAGTTATAGATGAAGGCACGTCTGTTAGTGTTTTTCCTTCAACTACTTGGAAAGCTTTTAGTCCTCCACCTCTTGTGCCTGTTACACAGAATCTGTTGGCATTTAATAGAAGAACCAGTCAACCGTTAGGATCCTTCTGAAGTTGCCAATTACTTTGGGAGGGAAAACTATCTATATAGACATGATGGTTGTTCCAGGTCCCCTGGATTTCAATTTACTCTTGGGGTGCGACTATGCGTATGCCATGGGTGCACTTGTCTCCTCCCTCTTTCGTGTGATCTATTTTCCACACAAAGGTCGGATCATGACCATTGATCAGCTTTCATTCTTTGGTCTGGAGGTGGTAGCTGGCCTGCCATCATCTCTGCTGGATTTTTATCCGTCGATTGTATCTTCCCAGCCATAGGTTAATTATGTGGCCGCTTGTCCGTTGCCCTCATCCAGTGATTGTACCGTAGGGTATAATTTACTGGGGGAATTCGATCACGATTCCCAAGACGTTGTTCTCCCATCAAATGCGAACCTCTTGGAACCCATGACCTCTTATTCGTTATGGTAAAGGTTGTTATGAGCAGAGTTCCTTTTATTGTGTCAAGCTCTTTAAAAAATGAAACAAGGTGTTATGAGGATGGTTCGTCTTCTATGTCAACCTCCCTAAAAAATGAATTAGGTCATGAGGATAGTTCTTTTAATGTGTCAACCTCGTTAAAAAAATGAAACACGTTCCCATTCAATTCGATTATTTGATCAGATCTCGTACAATCCCAGTCGAGTCTTTCTCTGATCTCGTAATTTGAACCTTCACTCCATCCGCTTTTTATTCATTGCAGCTGGGATGAAGCTTGGGGGGCATGTACCTCGAATTGAGTCACCATTATGGGGGCATGCCCCGTTTTTCAAGCATGGTTTACCTTTGTTTCAAGCTTGCATAAAAATGAAACCAATTTCAAGCATAGTTTACTTTTGTTTTCGAGCTTGCGTAAAAATGAAATCTTTTGGCTTGGTGTGCTTTGTGAACATTTTCCTGCTCCTTGGGGCGATACTTATTATGCAGACTATTTAACTGATACATTAGCTAACATTGTATTCGGCATTTGCATAATTTGTAAAAGTCATCATCACATGAAAAGATCCATATAGGAAAATATATATATATATATATATCGAATGTTTGCATCAATGTGCATCATAAGTTCAAAAAATATGTGTGTTTTTGTTACATCCTGAAATGCCATGTCTCTAAAAAATATGCAGAAATAAATCCTAGTTGTCTAATCGGCGTGATGCTCATGATAGCATGTCACTACCCATACAAGCCGCCTCAGCAAGCGATGAACTCGGTTTGACACCCCTACAGTGTGTCTCTGGTATGCATGAGGAACATTGTCAAATCATGCATATTCCAGGACCCCACGAGAGATTCCCTCTAGGTTGCGCACGATTTCCTCCTCCTCGCCTCCCTCACCATGAGGGGAAATATCAAAGTCGCGAGGGATTTACCTCGCTATCGGAGACATACCTGCAGGTATTTCTAGGCCAACATATGCGATAACACATGGATTTAATGTTAGAACATACATAACAAAATTAAAAATCATAATACTCATGAAAATAAAAAATGAATCTTACCAAGTGCTTCATCCCAATCCTCTCCTTCTGGGAATGGAAGGTCTGGATCACTAGTAAAATCCGTGCCAGAGTAGGGCTAGTCCTCCACAAAAATCATTTTTCAGCAAAGCCAATCGAAAAACCCTGGTCTCCAGGACATCTTTTGACCGCCCCTTGACCTTGGCATTAGAGCAGCCCAATGCGTCATCCATGGCTCCTGTGTTGGTGGTGTCGGAACTATCACTTCCTATCACTAGAAGATTGGTAGTTGTTCCAAGAAGAACAATTACTAGGATGGATCCATATCCAAACTGCTTTAGTTTGGTCTTCTCTCATTTCGTCAATTGACGTTTCATATTGATTGTCACTGCCTCTACCCAGTTGTAGAGGGTCGGTGTTAGACAGTCTACTACGAGAAGTAGTTGTGTTTTTGTTGCTTCGTGCGGTGCTTGCGATCCTGCAACTCGTGTGATGGTGTGTAGCACTAACTTTAGTGCCAAGTCTGGGATTGCGATCCTGCAACTTGTGTGATGGTGTGTAGCACTACCTTTAGTGTTGAGTCCGGGATAGTCTGGATATCCACTTTCCTGCTTCCTGATCCATTCCGTGCCCCTCGACATACTCTGTCGATCACCATGCTCATGTTCTCCATGGTGGGCTGGGTACTGGTTAGGACTGGTGTTGCTCCCCTCCATGACAGTACTGTTATGAAATAAATATATGAGACTTCAATCTCAAGTTCCTGATCACGAAGGATGAATTTTTCCTAATCCTCATCCCAAATATTGATCAAGTATTGCAGCAGCTCCGGTTGAGCTGTTAGGCATGGTGCCATGAATAATTTTTTTAGTCCACAATCTCTGAGAGCTTCCATGCACCTTTAATTTTCCATGGCAAGCTCGTCTTTTTCACTGAGTTGTTGTTCTTTCCATTCGATCACCATTTTCCTACTTCACACCTGCAAACATGTTCATATGAACCTCATTAGCTGAATTAAAAGCTTTGAATTTGTGAAGATTGGGCCTTCTTGGTTGCATTTTAAGATTAAAAAGGTTTGTACGGTTGGCATGACTATTTGGGAAACAGTCGTACCAATGGGCGCACCCCAGTTCAGAAATTTGGGCGATTGACGCGAGTCCGTGCCCGATACTCGTGCCAACCACCGTGCCCTATTTTTTACGAATTCCCAAAAATAATTCCAAATTTGGGGTTGCAGGTAATGAAATAGGAATTAAAATGTAGGGAAGGATTTTGGCTCTTACCTGGAACTGACGGATTCGAGATTGATCTGCCAGATCATCCGCTGTCGTCGCCACAAAATCATAGTCTAAAATGGGTAACTATTGCTCCACAAGAGGTAAAAGTGAAAAGTAATTATTTTTTACCGTTTTTGGCATTTTATAACTTTTCAGAACCCTAATTAGGTTTTAAGACATGTTTTTCAATTATTACATTATGTTATTTCGAGAAATGGCTTTTATGTTTGTCTCTTGTGCAGCGACAAGTTTTTAATCAGATAGCGATGAAGTAACGAGTTGTATTTTATAATTTTTTAGACTCATTAAAAACATGAAAAAGTCATTGCTAAAGTCATCTTTCATCTCTTTTCTGACTCTCTAAAACTAAAAAATATTTTCGAGTCTCTTATCGTTTTGAACTCATTAAATGGCTGTGAAACGATATCTACCCAGTATACATTTACCCCTTTTTCGAGTTGGGATAGATTATTTATGAAAAAGGAATACCTTAGCCTATCACGACTAAGAGGTTCTTTCAAATATTGCTTTCTACCTTTTCGGATATGAGGGACTATTTACGAAAAGGGCATGTTGGAGTTTTCTTTTTCGCTTCTTTTCAAACTCTCTAAACATGAAAATATGTCGAGTTCTTCCTTTTTAAAACTCGTTAAACCCTTATGACATCAGACATCATCACCATGACATTCACCAAGTTCCTCCTTCCTAGGGCTTGTAAAATGTACTAGGATGGATTTGTCCGAAGGAAAAACTTACATTGCAAGCATATTCTATCCCCTTCAAGCTTGTTTTTAAAAAATAATTGGGGTACTCACTAGAAATGGTGGGGGAAAATGGAACCAGTTTTTAGTCGTGTTGGCAGTATGTCGCTCTTGAACATGACACTCATTTGCATTCATGTCGGGTTGGGGACATCTCATTTCGTCATTTTTTGCCTCCATGGGTTTGGGTAATCTGTTTTTACCTCTCATCTTCTCTTTGCCACGTCATCATGACCTCAGATCCCTTGATGTCAAATACTACCAAATCCAGAGTCGTGCTGCTGATTTGTTCAAGAGAAGTTTACCTTTGCAGTTTTCAACCTTCCTCTGAACCTTTGTTTGGTCCTAATTCACTATCATCATGTTCCTCTGTCTCGTGTCGATAATGTGGGAAACATTATGGCCCTCCTTTGACTTGGTCACTTCCTGTTGACTTCAGTACATTATCCAAGAAGTTGATCTAGAGACTCCCTTCTGGTACCTTGGAGCTTGCATGCCTCAATGGCAGGTTCTTCACATTCGACGACAAGTCCACATCATTGGCCTTCGATCGAGTGACTCTACGAGTGTTCGATGCTAGATCACTGTTCAAATTCTGTGGATTGTAGCTGTTGTACCTTGAGAGCCATTATCATTATTAGTGGTTTTTGTCGTGCTTATTAACAACTTTCATCATTGGCAGGTAATCAGGTGACTTTATTTCATGTTCGACTTCAGCTCACATATTCGCATGCTTGAATTTGTACTTCTTCGAGTCAAGCTGGAGTGCAATACCCTTGGTTTTTTCTGATAAGATCCAGGCTGTGGGATATTATGGTTTATCATGACTTATTGCGTGACTCTTTCGATTGGATGGCTATGACCATACCTGATTCTATTTATTGATCCTTACTACTGGATGGTTGCGTCCATACCTCAGATCTCAGTTTATATATGTACTCTATTATGGATGGTTGCGCCCATGCCACATGTTCATGTATCAGAGGTATCAGTTTCATTTTTACTTTCAAGCCTTCCGACAGCGGTTTTTGGTTCGAACGCATTCTCGTAAAGCATTTATCCCCTCCCTCTCTCTCGGACCTCATGCTTTAGGGGGCATCTGTTACACAACATTTTTTCACTATCCCTGCAATCCCCATCCCATGCATTGGAGTATCATTTCTATGACTAATAAGAAGTGTCATGCCTTGCAAATACCATCATTGCATCCCTTGCCATGAGGACAACATTCCTTCTGTTGAAAATTTCCTGAGCAAACCATCAGAAACACATGTTTTTGCATTGGCGCTAGTATAATTTTATGCCCTCACACCAATGAGGAAGATTAACACTGGGCCCCACCCCCATTGGCGCTCTATCCCAGTGAGCTACCCATGCCAACCTGTTTATGAAATTTTTTTTAAATATAGAGGTGAAGTTTCTATCCTAACAATTTTGCGGGTGAGTCAACTAGAGTGGTTCGACTGAATAACCATGGCCCCCATCCTTTGGCCTCTTGTTTCCACCTTTTGGGGAAACCTCCCAAGGGATAAGGCCTCCCTCCCACCATTTTAGGGATCCAAACCTCCTCCTCTCACTCTATAAATAAAGCCATCTTCCATTGATGAGCTAGCTGAACATATTATAGCCGAAACACTGAAGAGAATTCCTGAACATTTTGCTAGAAAGATAGAATGGAAAGAGACCTTTGTTGAGAGAGCTTAGGCTTGTTTCCTCACCTCATTCGAATTCCCTGACGATCCTTCGAGATGCGCTTCGACTGAGCCCTGCTGAAGGAAGCTGCGATGTCAAGGCTCTGGTTCTAACTCTTTCTTCTATTTATATATATACATGACTATTGTCTAGTTCCCATCTTGCATTAATGTGTTTTATTTGATGTAATATTCTTAACCATCCTTGATTGGTTAGTTGATTATGAATGAAATCATTGTCTTGTATTGTGCTCTTGTTTGCTGATATTCTTACAGGTATCCAAGCATTGTTGCAGAATGATTGTGACCCGTCGAGATAGAGATCAAGATGCCACCACCACTACATCGACGACAGTGTTGGATTCTAGGTAGGCCAATCTACCCCATCCTTTTCATTCATTAATTAGGAACCTACACTTTAGCTTGTCCCTTTGTTGCTAGACCCACTCTAGGGCTAGAGGGATCATCTCTGTCCACAGAGAAGATTTACCTTCCCAACACTTATCTTCTTCACTATGTTTTCTTTCTTTCCATTTGACCACCATTTTGCTCTTTCACACCTGCAAAAAAATCAATATGGTTGTCATTAGTCAAGTAATTTTCTTTTGAAGTGTTTAAACAGGGCTTATTATTTGAATTTACAAGCTTAAAATCATTGCCGTAGTTGGCACGCCCCTGTTTGGAGTCAAGGCCGGTTGGCGCAAGTCCGTGCCCGATACCTGCGCCAACTACCACACCCTAGTTTTTACAAAAAGTCCCCCCATAGATCTACAAAATGGGTTGTGGGCAATGAAAGTTATATCAAAATGCAGGGACAGATATGAGTTCTTACCTGGAATAGACCGATTCACAATTGACCTTCTAGATTTTCCGCTGTCAGCTCCACAAAATCACAGTGAAAAAAGGGTAAAAAGTGGTCACAAGAGGTAAAAGTGAAAAGTAATTTATTTTTTACCATTTTTGGAATTTTACAATCTTTTCAAAACCCTAATTAGATTTTGAAGAATATTTTTATATTATTTTACTATTTTATTTTGAAAAATGGGTTTTACGTGCGTCTCTTGTGCAACGACAGGTCCTCAACATGACGACGAAGAATTAATGAGTTGTATTTCATACTTTTTTAGACTCGGTAAAAACACGAAAAAGTCACCCCTGGAGTCATCTTTCAGCTCTTTTTTGACTCTCGAAAATTGAAAATATTGTCAAGACTCTTGTCATTTTGAACTCATTAAAAGGTTACGAAACGATATCTACCCAGTATACGTTTACCCCTTTTTCGGGCTGGGATAGACTATTTATGAAAAAGGAATACCTTAGCCTATCGCGACTAAGAGGTTCTCTCAGACATAGTTTTATGTCTTTTCGGATCTATGAGACTACCTATGAAAAGGGACCTGTTGGAGTTTTCTTTTCCACTTCTTTTCAAACTCTCTAAACATGAAAAGATGTCATGTTCTTCCTTTTTCAGGCTTGTTAAAACTTAAATGACATCGAAAACCGTCACCATGACGTAACCGAGTTCCTCCTTCCTAGGGCTCGTAAAATGTACTAGGATGGATTTGTATGAAGGAAAAACTTACATGACAAGCATATGCTATCCCCTTCAAGCTTGTTTTCCAAAATAATTGAGGTACTCGCCAGAAATGGTAGGGGAAAATGGAACCAGTTCTCAGTCGTGTCGGCAGTATGTCGCTCTTGAACATGACACTCATATGCATTCGTGTCGGGTTGGGGACATCTCATTTCGTAATTTTTGCCTCCATGGGTTTGGGTAATCTGTTTTGACCTCTCATCTGCTCTTTGCCACTTCATCATGACCTTAGATCCTTTGATGTCAAATAATGCCAAATTTCGGAGTCGTGTCGCTGATATGTTCAAGAGAAGTTTCCTTTTGCATTTTTCACCCCTTATCTTCTTTTCGGTCTTGATTCACTATCATCTTATTCTTTTGTCTCGTGTTGATGATGTGGGAAACATTATGGCCCTCCTTCGACCAGGTCTCGACTTCAGCTCATTATCCAGGAAGTTGATTTAGAGAATCCCTTCCGGTACCTTAGAGCTTGCATGCCTCAATGGCAAGTTCCTCGCATTCGACGATAGGTCCTCATCATTGACCTTCGATCGAGTGATTCTATGGATGTTTGATGCTAGATCGTTGTTCACATTTCGTGGATTGTACTAATTATACCTTGAGATCCATTGTCATTATTGGTGGGTTCTCTCGTGCCTATTAACTACTTTCATCATTGGATGGTAATCAGGTGACTTTCTTGCATGTTCGACTTCAGCTCACATATTCGCATGCTTGAATTTGTACTTGTTCAATTCGAGATGGAGCGCAAGACCCTGGGTTTTGTCTGATAAACTCCAGGCTGCGAGATATTTTGGTTTATCATCACTATATGCATGACTCTTTTGATTGGATGGTTGTGACTAGACCTGAGTCTATTTATTGATCTTTATTGCTGGATGGCTACATTCGTACCTCAGATATTAGTTTTATATGTACTCTATTATGGATGGATGTGCCCATGCCACATGTTCGTGTATCCGAGATATCATTTGTGCTTGTACTTGCAGGTCTTACGATGGCGGTGTTTGGTTTGAACATGTTCTCATAAGTCATTTCACTCCTCCCCCTAGACCTCATGCTTTAGGGGGCATCTGTTACACAGCATTTTTTCACCGTCCCTACAATCCCATATTGAACATTGGAGTACCATTTCTGTTACTTCTGTGTAGCGTCATGCCTTGCAAAAAGTGTCATTGCATCCCTTTCCATGAGAAGAACATTTCCTCTATTGACTATTCCTAGAGTAGACTATCAAAAACATATTATTTTGGGTCGGCGCTGGCAGGCAGTTATGGCCTCACGCCCATAGAGAAATTAGCACTGGGCCTCACGCCGATTGGTGCTCTGTCTCAATGGACTGCCCGCACCGAGCTATTTTTGGAATTTTTTTAAAAATAGAAGCGAAGTTTCCATTCCCAACCACTTTGTGAGCAGATTCAGCATGGGTTGTTCAACTGAATAACGTCGACCACCTTCCTTTGGCTTCTTGTTTCCTACATTTGAGCAACCTCCCAAAGGATAAGGCCTCCCTTCCACCATTTGAGGGATCCCAACCTCCTCCTCCTCTCCTATAAATACATCTCTATCACATAGCTGCAGCTAGCTGAACATTTTTTACAATAGCTGAAATGGTTGAATAGCTGAAAATTCTTAAATAACTGGTTTGAGATAGAGCAGAGAGATACCTATTGTTGAGAGAGAGTCTAGGCTTATTGCCTCACCAAGTCCAATTCTCCGATGAATGCTTGAGACGCGTTTTGACTGGACTCACTCAAGGAGGCTGCAATGTCAAGGCTCTTTTGGTTGTAAACTCTTTATCTCTTATTATTAATACATTACTAATGTTTTGGTTCCCGTTTTGCATTTGATACGTTTAATCATGTGAAATGCGTTTATTTCTCCTTGACCAATTAAATAGTTATGAATGCAAATATTTTTTCGTATGCTTCTATCGTTCTCTAATCCTTGTGCAGGCACCTGAGTACCACCGCTGAAGGACCGTAACATGTAACGATGAAGATCAGGAGACTGCAGCCACAACTACGACAACTGCGTTGGAAAATATCTCGACTCAGTTTCATTCATAAACTAGGAATTGACGCATTAGCATCTCCTCTTTCTACTATACCCACCCTAGGGCTAGAGGGATCACCTCTGTCCGCAGAGGGGATTTACTTGCACAATAGTTCTTGAAACATCTCATAAAGTACAACCAATTAGTGGTACTTCTCTCACAGATTCCACTCTCTCGTAGGTTTTACTTTCTCTTAAGAAGGGCAAACAGAAAATGACAGAGCTTGTCATAGAAGAAGAGCCCACTTTGGCTCAATTATTTTATTCCATTGGTTCTTCGATCAGGAAGAGAAAGAAAAATGTGATACACTCCTATTCCTTCTATGAAGACATCATTGACCCTGAGTAAGGAATCAGAAGATGAGGAGGGAGAGTCTAGTAGATTCATTCATGGAGGTAAGAGGTCCAAATTCATCCCTAACCCCTATGTCAAGAGACCCCATACTAGGCCCAAAAATAAACTCAGGCTAAACAGCAAGTTTATTTCCAATCCTAAATTAACAGATGAAATTATCAACATTGAGGAGAGCCTAGAAGACAAAATCGAAAGGAAGAAAAAGACTCAGTCAAAGAGTCAAGAACAAAGAAAGAGGTCAGATAAGAGGGTGACTAAAAAAGAGGCCATTAGGATTTTTGCCTCTATTATGGATCTCTGATGAATGAAGGATCAGGGCTGCCTTGGAGAAAATTTTTGGGTTAATGTTCCATGTTTTCCGGATATATCTACTTTTTCTGCAAAGGTAGAAATTATTTTGAATACCAGCATATGATGGAAAGGGGCTACTTTTTGGTTTGTTGTCATGATGGTGACATCAAACAGATGAAGTGGAGGATTTTTCCAGTTGCAATGGATGTTTCCAGGTGTCATGTATCAAGTCTTCTTTGAAATACTAGGGTTCTATTTTGCACGTTTGAAGGAGACATCCACATGTCACTTTCGCTATTTTTACACTATTTATTGAAGATTGGTTGAACCAGAACAGAGGAGTGGTCTTCAAATAGGCTGCCACCTCATACAACCATTTCGGATTGACAACCTTCATTATGCTTATCTTATTTTTAATATATCACTTTGTATTTAAATTTAGGGATAAGCCTCATCTCCTGCACGAGATTGTAATAACTTTTGAAACAAATTTACCTTTTGTTGTGGAGATGACAGTATCATATTTTGTATATATATGCCAAACTTATATGAATTAAAGGTTCGTGGTTTTAGAATCTTGACTCATATGATCTGTAATTATTTTTGTGAATGAAATGGAATGATACTACTGAGGACTTATTACCAATTTGTTGTGTGTATTGTCAACTTTACTTGTGTTTCCATATCGTATTTCTTTCAGTTTCGGTTTTCAAACCATCATGTTGATATGTGTTCTTATCAGTCTCTTAAACATGTTCATGTGTTTTATCAGTTTTTGTTAGTCTCACACAGTGAGAATTCCTGGTAAAATATACATATAACAGTGGAAGAGCATCACTCATGATAGTTATCCTTCATAATATTTCAGTGAGAATCTTGTAAGACTAAGAATAGCTTTCTCTTAATGAAATATTGTTAAACTGTTACTTTTGTTAAATTTATACCAAATTCAATAGATTTATGCTTTGTAGACCTATTGTTTCCTCTCTCACCTTACAGTTTCTCCTCCTCATAGGCTACAAACTTGCACTTTGCTACCACATTAGGTTCTAATACCCTCATTAGTATAATTGTGGATTTGATTGAAATCTCTTTTCAGTGAATCAGAGTTTAAACCACCTACCAATCTCATAAAACAACCCATTAAATTGCCTTAGATTTTAGGATGTGTCTGGTTAAGCGTTTTCTGTAGTCCAAATGTTGATTCCAACGCCAACACCCGTGACGACATGCAACCACATGTAACCCATCATACTCAGAAAACCTATGTAACCATAGGTAACAAGATGTAACAAAACTCACATGGACAATACATGTAGGCACTTGACACATATGAACAACATGTAACCAGTCATACACTCATGATGCCACATTCCATAACAACAACATTCGTCTACCCATGGTGGCATCACTGCAACCATGACCAACACTGTGTGGATGCAACAAGCACATACACCATAGGTATGAGAAACACATATAAAACCAACAAAAAATCATGACCAACACACTGCCCATCCAGTCCAAGGGTTGAACCATGCTCTAATACCACTCCGTAACACCCTCTTCCGACATCTACCCAAGTAACCATCCAACCAAGGAAAACATGTGATGATAAGCTACTATGATTAGATTCAACCTTTTAGGTGACCTTAAGGGAGTGGAACCGACAGAAAAATATCACACAAACATTGTACATCAACAATAGCACCTGCAGGAGCTAACCCAACCATTAGGCATCCTGCCCCTGCGTCCCACTGAGATTTTGAGCTCCTGGACCTATAGACACATGCATAGGCCTGCATGATTGTGTCTAGGAGGCTCTAGACGCATGCATAAGCCCACATGCCGGCATCCAGGGACTAAATTACCCAGTGTTGTGTTAGTGTCCCTGGGATTTGATCCACTTTTTCAAGCCCATAACCCAATTCACCTTCCAGAACTTCATGACAAGTTCAAAGATGAATTATAACAACAAAACAATTATATATTTTCAAAAACATCCATGAGGACTAAAATAAACCTGTACTAACCATGATAGGTATTTCGTCAAACATGTCACAAACATGAAAGCTATAGGTCTAAACATAAAAACAAAGCATAGGGGTCTCATACTTATCAGAGAATTGCTAAGAAGCATTGATCCCTTACATCATTATCTGAAATATCATATATTTGACCATAGATACGTTGTGCATTCATTTACAAGTAAAAACATGGGGAGAGCCATACATCATCACTGTTAAAATACATGCTTATAACCAGAATAATATCAACATAAATCTCAAGGATACAACAACCATAGAATCCACATATAAACCAGTACATTTACATATCAATTACCAAGGGAATAAGCTTCTCATTAATGAATGTAAAAACCAACTGGAGATGGGACTACCACATTCCACCCGACCATAGATTGGCTAATTCAAACATATCTTCAGCCAATCACCCCCATGTCATATTCCATGAATGAATGTGGGACTCAAACCAAAAGAACGAACCAGGGCATCCCAAGGCTAAACTGCCTCACCCTCATCAACATAAACCAGGATTTATCGTAATCCACCCCAGATCACTAGGCCAACACAATAAAAATTTCATAACAGAATTTACCATGATCTCCACCTGATCACTAGGCTAAAACACAAGCATGGATACCACTAGATTCTCTCTGCCTACATCGTGATGAATTTTCATGTCCTAGTTTCTCAGGATTTACTGTAATCCACATAAGATCACTAGGCCCTAAACCGAGACCTAATCTCTAGGCTTTACCATGTATCCCAACCCTAGATTTATAGGCCTTATGGAGAGCACCCACCTCTCAGGCTTTACCACAATATATACTGGATCACTAGGCCCTAAACTGAGGCAACACACTAACCGGATTTGTGTCGTATCATTTGGAGATCCACCTCACTTAGCTTCAAATCCATCCGGCAATCCAGCTAAACCAAAACATGAGAAATCCACAAAACCATGGCTATCCGGAAATGGCATGGGTAGGTTGAAAACACTGTCACAACTGGAAAAACCCATGCCAAGACAGAAAAGAACCAAATGCAATACCATGCATGCCAGATCTAGAAAGGAAATCACACATGTAATCAATACCTGCAAAGAATCCTAATGTGGCTACTTGATTCCTTATCTTCCTTGCTTGTTCCTTCCTTCTTGCTTTCTTTCCTTTGTTTCTCCAATGCCAAAGTGCTCCATGAAAACTCTAAGTGTCCAAGAGTGAGAGAGAGAGATATAATAATGAGATAACTCCAAAACTAAACTAACAAAAAGGTACCAACTAATCCTTAGAAACATTTTTATTGACGAGGCCTATATTTTCTTCATTTTCCATTTTTTTCCTTGATTTTCCTCCTCACATGAAACATGTGACCCTTCATCTCCCTTTTCTCCTAATTTCCATTATTTTCATAAATAAATGTTCCAAAAATGACATTTTTCCTCTCCAAATCCTTTTCCATTTCCTTTGCCAATTTCTGTAGCCATATTAACTAAAATGAACACCCACTAGGATGTTTTTCTCAACATTCATCTTGGAATAAGTGTCTCATCAACCGTGGTTATTATTTTTTAATTCTATTACATGGAATTTTCACTAGGAATGTTACAGTTAATGATACATAATTCTAATAGAGTTGAACTCTACATTTAGAACAACCTTGAATATTCTAGGTAATTTATTGAGTAAGCATGAGAAGCAATGATAAAAGGGAGATTCCAAGGGACTCCTGAGCAACAAAGAACCACCTTAGTCTCATGCAAGCCAATTGTGGTAACCTTGTGACTAGAAATAAGCCTTGGCTCAGTGGGTTGATAAAAAAATTTCTTATTTATGTGCATGAGGGAGCATTCACTTCATATTTGTGCCTTGTAATGAACCATTTTACTGAATGAATAAGTATTCCTCTTGTGGCATTGTTTCTACCTCAAGGGTAGATAGATATAAGAATTTTACAGAGCAGTTGAGAGTGGATTTCCCTTCTTCAGTTTCGGGAAAAGCTTAAAACAATTCACACAAGTTTATTTCTCTTTGTTAAATGAAATATAAATGTGTGTGTGTGTGTGTGTGTGTTTAAAGTTTCATGGAAGATTTTATTATGGGTTTTTGAGTGTGAATGTATTAATGGGATGAGTCATTGTATAAATTTGGTTCTTTAATGATTTGTAATTCCAATAGAATTGAGCTCTATATTTAGAATGAGCCTGATTTTTCTACGTGAATTTCTCAGTAAGAAAAAGAAGCATTGAGAAAGTGTAGGTGCCGAGGTATTTTTGGGTATCAAATGACCACCTTGGTTTCATTCAAGCTAATTGTGGAGACCTTGTGACTAGAAATAGGCCTTACCTTAGTGGGTTGATAAACAAAATTTTGATTTATGTGCATGAACGTGAGTTCCCTCCATATCTCTAACACGTAATGAACCATCGTATTGACTGAGTAATTCGTCCTCTTGTGGCATTGATTCTAGATCGAGGGTGGATAACTACAAGAACGTTATAATGTAGTTGAAGCTAGGGTTTGGTGTAGAGTTAATTTTCCTTCTATGATTTCAATAAAATCTTAAAACAATTCATATAATTACATTTCTCTTTCTTAAAAGAAATATTAATATGTGTGTGTGTGTGTATGTATTTAGAGTTTCGTGGAATATTTTATGATGGGTTTATGGGCGTGAATGTATTCATGAGTTTAAGACTAGTGTAATTGTTCTTGGTTAATGATTTGTAGTTCCAATAGAAATGAGCTATGTATTTAGAACTATTCTGTAAAGTATGTTGCTTGTAATATTATGGATATTTAATGTCTTATGTAATAGGATTCAACAGATTATGCAAACCTTAATATTTAATATAAAGGTAAAATCAATGAATTTAAAATGAAGACTTAGAGGATACAGTATTTCATTGAACATATGATATAAGGTGTTAGAAGTTTCATTGAAGAATTTTTGAACTGATGGAATTCTATTGAAAGGCTAACAATGTTTTATAGCCTTGGAAAACATATTGGTATCACTAATACCTTTGTGTTTAACTGTGTAGTTGAGTGACTAGAATTTGACTATATAGGAGGTCTTCTTGTAATTATTCCTAGGAGGGATATGGAGGATTTCTTAATTTTGGACTGATAATAAGCTTAACCATTGACTAATTGCAAAGCCTAAAATCCCTTTTGAGTTGTGAATTTATTATGAAAATTAAATGAAGAGTTGTATTCAGTTAACATAATATCGAAAGAATTTCTCTCTCAAGAAATAATGGCCCTAATTTTGGCCTCTCTAATTGTAATTGTATTAGGTTGAAGCATAACATTATCATAATCAAATGAGGGAGATGATTTCATTTCAATTGGGACACATTTGAGGATTTGGCCTTAGGGTCTCATTTTGACTCCATTTGGAATATGCCTTACTAATGGAAGTGATTTGGAATCTTATGGATGTCTTTACAAGTTGGTGAGGATTTATTAATCCTTAAACTTTGGGAAGTGTTTAACCCTTTTGGAATTAGATGTAGTTAATGGAGAAGGCTTAAAACTTTATTTGGAAGCTTAATATAACTTTGTTAAGTTTTGGTGCCCAAAATTTATCCCTAGCCCTTGATCATAAGGGATAGTTATGGTCGTGACCAAGGCCTAACACAAAAGAGGGAGGGGCAAAGGGGGAAACATTTGACGGGGGTTAGATGTTTGGATATCCATATATTCATATATTTGGGCATTTGATTTATTTTTCTATGTGTGCATAAGGCTAGCGGGACAATTAAGATGTTTTGGATGTTTAGGAATCTAAGAAACTATTTAAGTGGAGCCCAAACTAATATCTAGATGCCTAATTTCCTAGATGGGTGGAGTCACATAACATCAAAACCTAGTGTTTGGAGTTACCCTAATACTAGAGTTACATGAATGATTTGAGATCTGGAATTTCTTTAAAAGTAAGAGTTGAACTGAAAAACATAAACTTGGATATGAATTCTAGCTATATAGGACATGTTTGTTCATGTGGGACAGACCCTATGTCATGCAGGTGAGCAGGGGTGTGATGCGGCAATAATTTGGCATGCCAACATGGTGTGTTGATGTGGCATGATGGTGTGAAGAAACTAATGTGGTGGATTATGTGGCATTGTATGTGGCGTATGACATGGAGACCATAACTCCAAGATCTAGAATTTTGAGAAAAAGGATTTTTATGGTTTCTCTAGATGTTGAATGGTTCAAATATATAGGAATCTAGATATCTAAAAAAGTGGAAATTTGACTCGTG
The DNA here is from genome assembly GCA_034641835.2 of Pinus albicaulis. Taxonomy (NCBI): domain Eukaryota; kingdom Viridiplantae; phylum Streptophyta; class Pinopsida; order Pinales; family Pinaceae; genus Pinus; species Pinus albicaulis. Next base: position 832,363,144 of record CM076569.1, read on the forward strand.
TTGATGATTCCTTGGTAGCATGTTGACATACCATTAATGACATGGAAATGGGGGCATGCATGTGCTAAGGTGGAGACTTAGGTGGCAATCACCATGGAAGTTACCAAATATGCAAGATGAACCTTTCAAATAAATGGAATTATGAATTTACCTGGATAGAAAATGTTTTGAATGTCTATGAGATTAGGATTTCGAAATTCGTCCTTTAATAAAATGGATTTTTAGATTCATCTGGATAACATATTTTTTAGATATCTAGGAATCTTGCCTTTTAATATAAATGGACTTGTTGAAACATCTAGATAGTGGATGATCTAGATATACAAGAATTCACATATCTAGATGTTTGAATTATTGACTAGTGCGTTCACAAAGATTCGAATACCAAATGACCCAAACAATCATGGATTTAGAACATTGGCAAATAGTTGTGGGGAAAGAAAAATAAATACCTAGATTTGAAAATGACCTAGTAGCTAAATTATCCAACTTGCATATGTGGCATAATGTTGTGGTGACATGTGAGCATAATAATACCACATGACAATTGCATGTTCTCTATATGGTTGTTGGTGTGGCATTAAAGGATAAATTCTTTGAGGGTCATAACTTTGTGCCCAAAGCTCATAATTAGATAAAAGTTATAGCATTGGAAAGCTCTTATTGAGTAGAAGAAGACGGTGTCCTTGAAAAGAAGGTTTGGGATGGATGAAAGAAGAGAAAATTTGGATAATGTGCCTCCATAAAGTGACCTTGGGAGTTGGGCATGTGCACCCTGTACCCTCCAAGGGGTTTAATTTTCATATTTTGTTTCTCTCTTATATTTATTTCTTTTCTTTTATTTCTTTGTCTTTTCAGCTAGGTTGAGCTTATGTGGGAGCTGGCCTTAATGTTAAATGGAAGAATGATCTACAACTTAAAGTATGCTTTTACAAAAGCACATACAACCCTAATTTATTTTCACATATTTTTCTCTTTTATATTTTATGATAAATGAAAATGTAAAGATTATACATAAAATAAAATAATCACTATATAGTCGCCAAACAATTTCATTAATCAATATTTAATTTTTAGAAATTGACCACTCTTTATAAAATAGAGAATAATCTAATTCACATGGATCTTGGAAATTTATTAATAATTTATACACCTAAATTTATAATATTGATGAGAAATGCATTTCAATAAAAACATGCTTGTAAAAAAAATACAACTATAACAACATAGAAAATGAATCGTAACTTTTATTTTTCACGTGTATATGTTCACGTGCATGAAGACATGCAAACAAAAATAACATGAACAATATCTCCAAAACTATGGATTTTAATAGATAAATGTACAAATTATATGATGGCTTGTTGTATTAGTGAAGGCAACTACTTAATATAGCTCTAATGATCCATCTAAGAGATATATTTGTGCTTTTGCCCACGCTTGAGAATAAATAGTGTACACATTATAGCATAGTTATACAAACATCTTAGATATAAATACATATTTTTATTTTTAATTATTTAATTAAAAATAATTAATTTAAAAGATATTAAAAAAAATTATAATAAGAATTTATAAAAGATTTTAAAAAATACGATGATAAGTCAATTATTTTTTTTCTAATAGAGTGAAGTTCTAAAAAATAGTTTTATTATATTACTTTAAATATGTATATATATATATTATTTAAAAGTGTAGGTATTATCTAATTTATAGACAAAATAGTTTTTTTTACTAATAATATTTTATTATTATTATTATTTTTAATGTTTAAATAGATTCAATAGGGTGAAAAATTTATTGGATATTGAATTTTTATAAATTAAAAAACTTAAATTCAAGTTTTTAAAAATCTTTACTAGATTCTAATTAAAATTAGTCAAAAAAAATGCCCAAAAAATTATTTTGTCTATTAATTAGACTACCCATAAAAAAACATATCTCTTTCTAAACTCCATAATAGTGACCTTGCATGAAACATAAAATATCTAAAAATACACATTTACATGAAGCATGAAATATCTAAAAATACACATTTATACAACACAAAGTCTAAAAAATTAACATATACCAAATTAACATATACCTTAATTTTTTTAAGTCTTCCATGTTAATTATATTATAATATGCATAGATGATCGTTATGTTAATGGAATAAAAAAATAATTAAAAGAATCACTTAATCCAGCATTATACTTTGCAGGGCACACTAATTACAAAGGATTCATTTTAAAAAGTTAAAATGGGAAAAATGTCCTCATAAAGGATTGCTCATTTTTGGGAAAAATGTCTGGACCAAAGATCGTTCATTTTTTTTTTTAATGCATAGTTAAGTTTACCAAAAACCTAATCCACTTCGTTGCAAAAGTGAAATAGAACCTTGTTTAAGAGATTTTTATCAATTAACATAACAAATTTTGTGTGATCTTTTTCACAATTCTTGTTGTAATATCGATTTCGTTTGTTCTTCCCTCACGCTTTTTTTTGTGATCAGAATTCTATTTGGTCGTATGGAATTTGGGGCTTTCTTCTTGGATTTTGTTAGTTTTAATATTATCATTTTTTTTTTCAAGTATAGTAAAAATGTTATAATGAAATGCAATGTTCTATTAATATTTTAATTTGGTTAAAATAAAATAAAAAACATAAATTAATAATTATATTTATAATTAATAATTAAATTAATTTAGATTCATTTTAACTCTGGATTTACCAAGGGCTAAGAGGAGTCGAATTTCTTGACATGTAAATCTCTTTTAAAGTGAAAAGAAATTTAATCTCTCTTGGTGCTTGGTAGATATTGGTTATTGGTGCATTATTGCCTCGTGTTTAATTCAAATATATTGTTAAATATAGAAACTCCTACATGAGAAATCCAATATTGTTGTTGATCAGATTGAATCATCATTTATGTGTTATTGCACTAATGTGTGTTTATGGTATTAGAAAATGATGTCTTTTTTAATAAGGTTTTTTCTTATGTGATAGTTGGACATTTCATTTTATTTTTTAAAACTTCATTAGGTTTGTTTTTATTATTAATTAAGAGTAATACTTGTAGTTATATGATTATGGTTGGAAAGTTATAATTAATTAATTAAAGTTGATGGTAGATATTGTTGGATATTTAAACACCTAGTAGTTAAGATCAATTTGGTCTAATATGTCTTTAGGTAAAGTGTGTTTCTTTAGTATGCATTGGTAGTTATGTAATCCAATGGTCAAAATATGTTTTAGAAATAAAGTGATCCAATTATTCATATTCAATGACTAGTATATTGATCTATGTGATAGTATCCAATTGGTACATGATTTCTATTTAAAGAGCATGGTGGGTCATTTGTTAAAAATCGATTATGAGTTTCTCTAACTTCAATCTAAAGTGTTTCATGGGACAATTCTCAACTACTCTACTTACAATAAAGAGCTTTATGCCCTAGTACAAGTTGTCAAAAGGTAGAAACACTATTTGATGGGAAAGAAAACTATCATTCACATAGATTGCTAGCCCCTACAATATCTACAAGTCAAGAGTAAGCTACAACAAACCAAACAATACAACTAGATGGGGTTCTTATAGTAGTTTCATCAAGCCATTAAGTATAATAAAGGTCACACAAATAGGTTGATTATAGGCATGTTTTCAAGGCCACCCATATAAAAAATTATAGCTTTGGAAAATATAATGCACATGGAGCCTTTCACCCATGATGCATACATAGAGGCGTACACAAAAGTTGAGGACTTTAAGGAGGTGTTTCAATAGCTACAGGGCCTTATTTATGTAGAAGATGGTGATAGGAATGTTGAAATTTATCTCTAGAATATGTTACTCCACATGTTGGACAAGCTTTTTGTTACTAAAGCTAAGCAACAATATCTTATCAAAGAGGCTCACACCTCCAAAGTTGCAAGGAATTTTGGTGTTCAAAAAACAATTATCAACTTATTGAGGTATATGTACTAGCCTAGAATGTAAGAGATGTAGCACAATACATTAGAGGATGTATGTTTTGAGCCTAGTAATAGAAAGCAAGGTCTACACCATCCCTTACCTGTACCAACTAATTCTTCAAAAAACATTTCCATGGATATCATGGGAGGTTTACCAACAACCGAGAAGGGACATGACTACCTATTTGTGGTAGTTCACGGGGTAACAAGATGTGCATTCTCATGCACTATAAAAATACCATCAAAGGGAAAGACACACAAAAACTTATTATTTCAACAAGTCTTGGTGTACTTTCGAATACTAATGAGCACCATTTTAGATAGGGATACTAGATTTCTCAGTGTATTTTGGACTATGTCGTGGGAGAAGATGAACATGAATTTAAAAAGGTCTAGAACATTTCAATGACAAACAAAATGGGTAGAAAGTAATAGTCAACCTAGCTTTGGTGTGGCTTTTGAGGGGTTACAATCAGAAGCATCCAAAGATCTAGGGTGAAAATATGATATATATATATATATATACAACACTCTTATAACGGAGTTGTCTACACTTCCACTGGTAAGTCATCTTTTGAAACTTACTTTGGATATTAACCACCTTCACCCTCGAATGTTGCATATGGATAACATGGGAGAGTGACGGAGGACCTCACATGAGATTCATTAAAAGCATAAAATATTGTCGAGAAGAATAGGAAAATCCATTTACAAGTACATGAGATGCTAAAGAATTCAGAGGAAAAATATAAGTACATGCATGACCAATAGAGGGCACACAAGTCATTCAAAGTGGAAAAAGTACAAGGTCTTAGTAAGAAGATTGAGGATTTGTGTTATGGTCCTTTTGAGATATTGGAAAAGGTGGAAGATAATGCCTATATAATTTGTCTACTCTCATACATACACATTTACTCAGTAGTGAATGTGGAGAATCTCATACTTTATAAGCCTTCCATGTTGGATTAGGAGGAGGGTCAGGTCCTACCTTCCATACAAGACTTAGCACCATACACTTAGGTGAAGTTTCCTCAGATATTTGACTAAGATTCTAAGGGAGATGGTACTTTGAGAAGATAGAGTAAAAATTTCCTCACCTCATTCAATAAATCTTTTGGGGACCAAAAGCCTCCCTGAATGGGAGGTATGATTCAAATTGAATCATTATATTATTTTTCATCTATCATGACACTTTTAGAGTGGAGAAATTGTAGAGGTAAGCTTGTAGGGCCATTTTAATGACAAGTCCTAGTTTGGAGAATTGTGGTATGAAACCTTTTAGAGCCATTTTGAGGCATTAAACGATGTTTTGTGGGATACAATCCTCTCACTTTGTGAGATCTTATGGAATTTTTCCACACCTAGAGACCTTTCTAATGGTGCAAGAATCACATCAAATGGAATTCGTATGCAAAAGTTATGGCTCTCACAAGTTGGCCTACAATATTGACCACCATGGTATGAAAGGAATCCACATCAACCCTTGTTACTTACGCATATGGGGTTAGCCATGGGCGAACTTTTAAGAAGACTCTAGAAAGTCCAAACATGTAATTCTAATGGATGGTTAAGGGACTGAAACCTTACGCCTAGTTGGCTATCGGGCTATATTAAACACTAGAGGAGTACAGGTGTCATTCTATGCTATTGTATTTTGTGTTGTAATTGAGCAGAACAAATAGGAGTGAGAAGTTAGAGAGAAAATTAGAGAGGTTAAGGTTCTATAGCAACCTTACAGACCACAAGTCTAAGATAACTGCATAAAGAGTACCTCTTCCTTTGTACTTGCATATTTCCATAATAGAGAAAAGCGAGTAGAGCATTCTTTCTTAAGGATTCCCCATGGAAAAAAATTGTTTCTATAGTTGGACGCTATGTGTATTAATTTTTGTTCTATATTCTTGCATTTTAGCTAATTTGTTCATTTAGGCATAAAAACAATAAATAAAGAATTTGAGATCTAAAAATAATTAACATTCACAATAAATATTTCAATATTTTACTAGATATATTATAATAAATTTGTTTAGTCAATTATCCACAATAATTTACAAATCAATATCTAATATAACATAACAAATCACATGAATACCATATCCATAAAACAAATCAATCCATTAATTTTTAGTTATTATTTTAAACCATTACAAATTATTAAAATTTAATAAATATACAATTTTATCAATAACAAATTTTCAACTAAAACTTTCAATCTTCTTTTTTTATATAAAAAGTAGACCACGGTCTTCATCTAGAAATGAAAGATTAAGATAAAAATATTACTTTTGTTATAACTCTTATTACTTATTATTTTAACATTACAAATTAACCAAAAAAAAATATACCTTTACTTCTTATAATAATAATAATGAAAAGATATTACTTCACTTCTTATAATCGCAATAATAATAAAAACATACCTTTACTCATAATAACAGTATCATGCTTTAAAGTTATATATATTTTGGAAAATCAAGATAGATTAACCCAAATTACTGAAGAAAAATAGACCCCATAACCTCCCAAATGACAACATACTTAATAATAAAAACTCAAACAATTAAACTAACTCTTGGCTATAATCTCCATAAAAACAGGTGAATCATACTTCAAACTTTTATAAAAACAATTTTATCTAAATTGTATTTAACATTGAATTGTAGAATCTCTACTCTAAACGTAACCGAAATTTAACCTAACCCTGGGCTATAATCTCCATAAAAACAAGTGAATCATACTACAATTTTTTATAAAAACAATTTTATCTAAATTGTATTTAACGTTGATTTTTAGAATCTCTACTCTAAACATAACCGAAATTTTTTTATCACAGTAATATCCAATCACCATAAAGGCCAAAAATGGGCGTTCCAAAAAATTATTTATCACAATCTCCCACAGCCATGAAGAGCCAAAAATGGGCATTACATTCACATAATTCCACCACAGTCCTGAAGAACCAAAAATGGGCATGACATATATGATATATATATATTGAAGCTAATTAGACATCCAAATCAATTTGCAATCTAGTTCTGCAGTGAAGGGAGAACTCACGCAGGAAGCACTCTTATTCTGAACAGACTCTGCATCCTGAAACCAAATCAGGAATTCAAAAGGACAGATTCTACATACTTATAAACCAAGCAAGATCGGCACTGGGGACTAAAACAAACTTCTTCTGGCTTAACCATATTAGGGTTTCGCTGACCATTGCTTTAGGCCAGACCCCCTTCAGGACATCCAAAAGACAAAGAAAGCAATACAGAGAAGAGAACGGGCCATGCCCAGTGAAGCCCCTATAAGAACACCCCTGTGCAGCCCACTTTCTGATTTTGATGGAGGAGGTGAACTAAATGGAGATTGTGATGAAGGGGGAGGAGTAGTTGCAGGTGGAGGTGTACTTGATGGAGTTGGAGATGGAGATGGAGATGGAGGTGGAGTTGAAGATGGAGTTGGAGTTGGAGTTGGAGTTGGAGAGAGAGGTGGGGCTGGAGGCGAAGCAGCAGTTGGAGAGGGAGTTGGGGATGGTGAATGAACTTGAGCAAGCTTAGGCAATTTGGAAAGAGGAACCAAAATTGTAGAATAAGCATATAGGGTTAAATTCTTACCAGTCTGAGATTTCAATTTCTGCTGCTCTGCCCCAAACTTCTTGCTGATACTTGACAGAGAATCTGCCTTCTCCACAACATATGTTATCAGCATCTTGGTCCCACTTTCCAGTTGAGCTTTCGATGGGCATTGGCATCTGACTGGAATAGTGACAATACTTCCAATTTGAATGTCTGTGGGTACCAGGGTCGGGTTTGCAACCTCTACAGCTTGGTATGTTGTCAAATTCTCAAATTTCCTAGTTGAAACCCCATAAAAAGTATCGCCCTTCACTATTGTGTAAGTGATATTGGCCTGCGAGTAGTTCTTCATGCATCCACAGGTTATAGGAACGAGCAAAGGTTGCCCATCAGCTACTGACAATGTATCAGTAGGCAGGCCACTGGCGTTTGCTATTTGGGAACTCTGCACTGCCCCAAATAAATCACTGATATTTCGCAGATTAAGAAAATCAGGAGCTTGTGCTTTATAAAAAGCATATGTTTTACATGGGGATGGGGCGCTGGAGCAGGCATAGCCTGTGATATTGGGCTGTGAATCCTGAGCTTGGGTTCTAACAGCCACAAGAAGAAGAAACGAAGATAGGAGTAACAGGATTCGATGACTGTTCGCCATTATTGAAAAACCCTGCAACATCTGCAAAGCTATGGAAATTAAGGGGTTGAGCACAGAGGATTATGGCTTACCAGTAGTAGTACATGGAATCTGTTCTGCTGGACAGGTAGGAAACTCCAGTATAAATAGCATATTTGAAATTTAAGCAGCTTCTAGGTTTTTTAAGACCCAAATCATTGTTACCCGATTGAACCTGTTAGCAGACAAGAATCAAAAAAGAGTTTAGTCAAGGTCAATGTCTGAAAGTGCGTTTAATGGAAAGACTTAAGCGTGTGTAAGGGAAAGACTTCAATTCTATTGGTTGAAGTCCACATCAGAGTGAGCACTCTTAACGCGGCAGAGAAAATGAGACACAGATATGATTTAGGGTTGGAATTTCAAAATGACACAGCCTGTCAATTTTGACGATGTAGCCAACTCCTTTATTTATTTTTTCAGAGTTTTTTTTATGGAAAGATTGTGATGTCATTCAAAATGTTTTAGTCTATGGGAAAATCACTCCGGGTAGACATTAATTTGACGCTGACGATAGAATCAGCTGATATATACACTTTTTATATTTTTAAAAATATTTCAAGGTACTTAAATAAATTTATTGAATATCTATACAAATTAATTTATTTTAAGATGGATGAATCTAATATATATATATATATATATATATATATATATATATATATGAGAGTAAAAAGATAAATAAATTAGGTTAATGTTGATCATAATAATAAAATATTTCAATGTTATTGAAAATAAAATATTTCAATGCCAAAAAAAATGAAAGTAAAAAAAAATCAATTAGTTTCTATCCAACCTAGATCCATCAAGAGTTAAGAGGGATCAAATTTTTTTAGGTGTAAATTTTTCCCCAAGTTTTGCATTCAAAAAAGATCTCTAGAGATTTTATTCCTCTATGGGCTTAATAGATCCGGAGTTAAGATGGATCTAGGTTGATGTGTATATTTTGGGTTTATAAAATTCAAAGTTAGAGTTTAATGGTTCTATGTTTTGGACAACACATTTTGTTGTAAAAGCATTCAAAAATTGACATGAATTTATTGGAATCACAAGTTTGATCGGTGAACTCATCACAATTTAGATGTCCCCGAAGTTTTTCACAACGCTGGATTCATTTATACATTTTTTTTTGTCATTCCAAATGCTTTCATTTGATTTTTAGAAAAACAGTGAGTACAAAATATGTCTCAACGACCCCCATTTTCCTCATTCCTACCAGACTTGTTGGAATTGGGGGTCGAAGGATGCCACAAATAAGCCTTTACATACTTTATTCTCGTTGGGCTTAGTAGCCATATACTACATAAGGAAGACAAAAAGAGTACAAAAATGGACAACAACATATCAAGGGGGGATGGGGGGGGAGTACATGGGGAGCTGTGAAATATCTAGTATGTTCATGCATATGAAAATCAATATGTTCCACCTGAGCTTCCATGTTGCAGAGGTGGTCATTCATTTTGTGATGGCTTTGTGGGAAGTTATCCAGTTGTTCCAGTATCTCATTATGACTATATTGAATATCATTCATGTATGCAACTAATTTGTTGCAGTTGTCATACCCATGGTCACGAAGAATATCCATATTAACCTGGATAGCGCGAAGTTGCTTGACAACAGAATCCATGGTTGCTGGAGCTACAATATGGCTTGGAGAGCGAGCTGCAGAGTTCACCACTCCACCTTCACGCTCCAAGCTGGCTGAATTTCTTGAAGATGAACTGTGACTTGAAGTTGGGCGACTTGAATTGATGTGAGGACCCCCCCCACCCCACACGACAAGGCCACCCTCTTTGGCATGACATTTTTTTCTCTATACAAGGGCTGGGTGACAGGGTTTGGGAGGACCCTTCAAAGTTCCTTCTGGAATAAAGGTATAGATAACCACCTGTAACAAAATACTAAACACCTAACCTAGAGATGACAAAGACCTTGCCAGGGAAGGTTTAGGGGTAGGCTAAGAGGGGCTCCCTCGAAGCTCGACGACGTCCCAGAAAAGACTCTGCCCAACAACCCACTAACCTTCTAAAGCAAACTTCGACCACCCGGACAAACTACGAACAAAACCACTAAACTCCCACCCCAAAGTAACACCAATTCATACCACTTTGTGCACATACGGAAGGAACGGACAGTCCCGTTGCCAAGCCGCAAGAAGAGGAGGCCTTTGAAGGAAAACCAGAAATGGGCCACCCACAAAAGCCACACTAATGAAACCTACAACTAAAGCTGGTAACCGAGACACAATTGGATAGTTGAGGACCTTGAAAACGAAATAACCAGACTTCATAATAAACTCCTTCCAAAGACATCCAAGGCTGGCTCGGGTGGCATAAGAGAGACAATCGAGCTAGGAAAATACAATAAGACATAGTTCCCTACGCAACATCTGTAGAGGAGCCAACCAAGAGCCAACTAGTCAAAATTGAGCTTGGGTGTCGAGACTTCCAGCCAGAGGCTAAACCAAGACCCAATTCCTTGCACGAGGGTGTGTCAGGGTCCCAAATGCTTGTTTGAGAGTTGAATTCATACCAAATTGATGCAGACCAGTCTATAACTTCACTACTCATCCAAAGTCAAAACCCCGACGAGCTTCCATGGTCGAAGTCACATGCTCTGTAGTGTTCCTTCCTACCCAAATTCATCGCTTGAACTTCCAACAGAGAGTGAAATGTGCCCTGCCTTCTTAACATAACCGAAGCGTCCTCTAGAGAGTTCTTCTCGCAGGAGTACACCATGATTAAACTGCTCATTAATATGAGTATGAATGTCGCATGGTAAGGGGAGAGAGTCCCGAGGCTCGTGAATGCACCATATAGTCACCCCTATAGAAATTCATTTATACATTAAAAACAAAATTTAAACAATACATTTAGTAAAAAAAACAATTTGACCAAATTATTTTATTAAATTCGTTAAAAACTCCAAAATATATAATAACTAAACAATATATTTCAACATTTTAATAAATAAATTTATGTAAACTTAACTTTTATTTTTGCCTTAAATCTAAATAAAATTGTGTTAAAGTTTGATTTTAATTTCCCAAAGCAATTTCTTTATTATTATTGTTATGGCCAATCCAAAAAAATCAAATCCAAACGTGAAGGGATAGAAATTTTTTTTTAAAAAATCGCCGAAAATAGACGATGTGACGTGCCGCATAACAATTGCCGTCCAAGGCTTGGAATTTGCCAACGTAATCCACTTCATTGCTGTCACGCACTACGTCTCTAGTGGCGAAGGTTCCGCGACATAAACTTTTCCATTAGCCGGCGGTCATGCGATTGCAAATGGTCAAACTTTCAAAGCAAGATGGAAAGTTCCAGAGAATATTTCTCTGGAACCACCTGTTTTAGGGATAGGATTTTAATTTATTTTGTTATTTAATATTTTACTTTTCCATTAGCCGGCGGTCATGCGATTGCAAATGGTCAAACTTTCAAAGCAAGATGGAAAGTTCCAGAGAATATTTCTCTGGAACCACGTGTTTTAGGGATAGGATTTTAATTTATTTTGTTATTTAATATTTTTAAATGTAGGAAAAGATTTAGTTTTTGGAAAAAATAGGAATATTTAGATTATATAAATTTCGTCTGTAATCTTAAAAAATTCTAATTAAATTTTAAATAAAATTAATTTATAAAAATATCATAAAAATTTCAAATTATATATTTTTAAAATTTTATATTAATTTTATTAAAATTATATTTTAATGATATTAAAGATTGTTTAATGGGTGATTTTAGTAAAGTGAAATCTGTGAAAATTGACCGAATTAAAGTTTAAATTTTCTGACTGTGATTTAGATTTATTAATAGTTATGTGTGAAACAAACTATTTTTTTTTTAAGTAAAATAAAATTATATTTTATGATATGGTATAAAAATTTCTTTACTATATAAAGATTAAAAATATGTATGATGATTTGTTGAAAATTATAACATTGAAATTGGGTTTATGTGTCAGAGGATTCAGAATATTATTTTAACAGTGTTTTCATCATTTTATTGTAAGATTAAATAATTTTTGGAGGTCTTTTCATTGTTATTATATGGGTGGTTGGTTTATTAGGATGTTATCTTTTTCATCTGGTTTCAAATTCTATGAGTCACTTTTGACCTGTTATGATAAGGCTCAAAAAAATAGATTCAAGTTTTGATTAATAACTCATATTGAAGAATTTTTAGAATTTTGTTATAAAAATTATGATTAAATTTATAAATTTGTATTTTTCCCAAAAAACAAACAATAAGTCAATTATAAAAAAATAAAATAACAAATCAATTATAAAAAAATAAAATAACAAGTCAATTATAAAAAATTAAAATAACAAGTCAATTATTAATTTATATTTTACATGTTTTAGTTATAAAAATATTATTCAAACAAGGCTGTGGTCATGTTGAATTATAATTTTTATAATTTTCAAAGTGGATCAAGCCAAATTCATCACGACATAAAAATAGTCCTATGTGAAATTGAGAAAAGTGTAAGTATAAGAAGTAATGAATAGCATATTAAATAACTATTTGTTTTATTTTATATTATTTTGATTAAAAAAATTGTTGTTTTTTAATTTAATTTTAATTAAAAAATTATATGTTTATATATATATATATATATATATAATTTTATATTTTAAAATATTATATTATTTTTATTTTTATTATTTTTTAAATGAATTAATTATGGAATTATTATTGTTATTGGTTAACGTAAGTTAACTAGTTATTGCTATTCCAGGAAAATTGGACAAATTAAAATTATCCGCCAATTATATGTAATAGGTATCCTTTCACCCCTATAATGTATTGCTAATAATGTGTAAAAAAATATGATTCTATTACTGTAATATGTCTCTAGATCTTGAATCATTAAATTGTTTTTTTAATTAAAAAAAAACAAATTATTACTATACAAGAACAACTTTAAATTATATTCCAAAACTTAATAAATAAAATATACTTTTTATTCCATTATATTTATAAATTGAAATTAAAACTTTATTTTCATTTAATTCCAAAACTTAAGATTTTCCAACCACCGGTAAATACGCTATTGTTCCACAACCTATTTGTTGTTTGAACTCTCTAATCGAATCTGCGAAACATTTCAATTTGTTGTAAGAAACAATCCTTAATTTCTTTAATCTCGTTGGTTTAATGTGTATATAAAGACATTTCACGCTCATAATTTCCAAGTTGTTTACGTTACAATAGTCATTTAAGTTTCCAAGGATTGCTAACTAGGTAATATTTTTATTTTTTATTTCAATTCAAAAATTTTAAGTTTTATTTTATTTTAGAGAAAGATGGGGTGGTTGGTTGTCTTAAATCTAGTTTCAAATTTTATGGGTCACTTTTGGCTTGTTGTGATAACGCTAAAATAGTAGATTCAAGTTGTGACTGATGACTGTTGCATATACTATATAGTGGTAACAATAACAACTCTTAGTGTTATACTGTATGATAATGGCAACAACTAAATTTAATCTAGAGCCCCATTATTCCAACAAATTACCAATTCACCATGATTAAAAAAAAAAAAACTCCAACAAAAACAAATCAAACCAATAGAGAAAGACTAAATTAACAAATTACCAATTCATCATGATTAAAAAAAAAAAACCAACACCAACAAAAACAAATCAAACCAATAAAAAAAACTAATTTTTTAAACATGTCGATATACCCATAATGTTTTCCAGCTCATGTAGTTTTCCAACTCTACATGACCTTTGTAACAATCTCCAACCAATTTGACAAACCATCACAACTAATAAAGTTAAAATGCTCTCTCTCTCTCTCTCTCTCTCTCTCTCTCTCTCTCTCTCTCTCTCTATATATATATATATATATATATTATGTATATTGAATTGTAAAGTATATTTTATGAAATATATTTTATTGCACTAGAGGAACTAGCCTAGTATGGTAGAAATGTTGTCATGTCCTATTAGTATGGTAGAGATGTTGTCATGTCCTATTAAACATGTAATGCTTAATTAACCATTTTATGTAACACACATTAGCTTGCAAAATTACCTACTGTGAAAAAAAATATTTCTTTTACTGCATTAAACATATTTACTATTTATTATTACATAGTTACCGGATCATTAATAGAAACATGACTCATAACATTACTACCAATATATCGGATCGATAATAATTTTTGATAAAAACATCGTCATTGGAATCTCCGTAGTTCTGGACATGTAGACTTTATAACTCAAATAATTCCCGCTTTCATTTAACTAGATACACATGATTTATTTTTGGATTAACATTGATTATACTTATCTTTATGGTGAAGTTCATATTACTTTAGGTTAACTCATATCTCCACAACAGTTGTCACAGTAAACTTATCGCAAGGTGTAATTCCTTGAGCTTCAATCTGACACCTGGGACCATGGCTATCCGTAGATTTGATAAGGGTTTCAATCCATGGTCCTTACTGGTTTGGTAGATTAACGAGGGTAACTACCTAGTTTTCCTCCAGCCTCACTCTGTCATTTGCATAATAACGTTTCCTCCCGCTCTGAGGCATTCCGAACTGCGTATGGTTAATGGGTTGAGGCATTCTTTGCATGAGACTCCTAAGCTGACCTAGTTCCTATCCCCGAAATCGTCTTGCAAGCTATTAACCTCGAAGAAGCCTGAACATTCCAGGTAATAGTATAAGGTGCTGGGGTTTCTTTTGATTTTTGATTTTAAGTTTTACACAGTTAAACATATTAACCTCTCTCCCTGCACAAAATGGTCTCACATCCTTGCAATCATCCTTGTAGTAATGCTCTTGTATTCTCCCCTACTCACTGAAGGGTTTAACACTGAGGTCCGACAAGAGCTCTGGCTACCATTTCCACAGGTGATATTTCTCACGCTTACCATCTTTTGTGCCTTACTGTTGACATTTCTGCTCCATTTTGTTGAAGGTTGCAACAAGAAACAATGAAATTGGCATCCGGAAGCAACATCCTTGATCCTACTGAACATTAAGCACCTACACTAGGTGGGGCCCACACAAGTTATTTTTAGGTGTATGTCTATTTTTAGAATGTTAAGCAAAGTCTATTTATAGCGGGAGTATATTTAGAGATGGTTGAGCAAATTATATTTATGGATGTGCGTCTATTTTTGGAATGCATGTGGGAAGTCAGTTTGTGGATTGCATGTCTAAAAATAGAATGCATGTCGATTATTATTATCTCTTAATAATAATTGGACAATAAATAATAATCTATTATCTTGAAGCACTTGATTTCAGTTAACTAATGTGGCAAACCAGTTGACTGAAGGAATTTCGAGTTCTAAGGTTGGTTGGTAGGACATACATGTATTTTGTATAATTTCTAAGTGGTATCGGAGTTGTGTTATAAATTTTCTACATTGTATGAGAGCGGGAATTATTTGGGTGCGCAAGTTTGCAGAGAATATATGAAACTTTTGATGAAAAAATTTCAGAAGCAAATATCATATTTGGATTCCTTGCGAAAAAATACCCAAATTGAAAAAAAAAAATCAGTCGAATCGGAGCTCGGATGAGGGAGATATCGTTGATTTAAAATCAGCTCTTTTGTTAGATAATTTTGTGATGGCGGGACAATTACAATGTGCGCGAGTTGGTGAAGGAAAATTTTTCCTTCGACACAAAGCAACCGGGAAATCCAAGAAGGTTGGGATTCAAGTTAATAATCTCTATAGACTTGATGTAGATGGGATTTCTACACAGCTTCCTACTGATGGGAAGTGTGAGAAAGCCATGCAATTGACGCTTGTGAGGGAGCAGGATTTGCATGCAGGTAAGAGTGAACCTTGAGATGTGGAGCAGTGACAAGATGAGGATCATGGGGTGGGAGCAACCACTCATGCAGAGAAATTTTGTGCCAGATGGGCAAAGGGAGTGCATGCAGCTATACCACCAGGTGAGAGGTGGGGCGACATGCATGAGTAATCCCAAGAAGAAATTTCTGGGCAGGATTCGTTAAGATGGTGTGGATCTCATGAATCGAACCTGGCTACGAGGAGCCCACAGTACAACAGTAGCAGGATCAGTTGGATTGATGCAGTTAGATGTCGTGAGGACATGAAATCAAAGTGACAGTGTCGGATACTAGAGCGCGGATCAGAGTTGAAAGCAAGCGCAGAGTGCATGGATGCAAAGGTTAACAACGCAGTGGATCCATAAGACATGTGTATTTGGTACCAGCAGAAGTCAGAAGACTTTGATGACAGATGCATTATATTGATTCAGTTGTTTGGAGGCTATTCATTTTTGGAAGTGTTGCATGTGCGAGAAACACTAGAGAAGTGTTGCATGCAAAGGTTGCAGGAAAATGCATGGAGTTGCATGTTGCATGCAAAGACATTCCTTTCTCATTGAGAGGGAATGTTGAAGGTTTCAACAAGAAACAATGAAATTGGCGTCCAGAAACAACATCCTTGATCCTAGTGTAAATTAAGCACCTACACTAGGTGGGGCTCACATAGGCTATTTTTAGGTGTATGTCTATTTTTAGAATGTTGAGAAAAGTCTATTTATAGCAGGAGTCTATTTATAGATGGTTGAGAAAATTACATTTATGGATGGGTGTCTATTTTTGGAAGGCATGTGCGAAGTCGGTTCATGGGTTGCATGTCTAAAAATAGAATGCATGACGATTATTATTATCTCTTAATAATAATTGGACAATAAATAATAATATATTCTCTTGAATCACTTGATTTCAGTTAACTGATGTGGCAAACCAATTGACTGAAGGAATTTCGAGTTCTAAGGTTGGTTGATAGGACATACATGTATTTTGTATAATTTCTACACATTTTACTTTCTAATGATATTCTGTCTTGGTAGGTTATTTTTCCGATGTACAGCTCCGGTTGCAAGGCGTTGTCAACCCCTCGGTTGGGAGGTGCACAACGTTTGGCAAGGTTGAAAATGAAAGCCCTCGTTGGAATATTCTCAGATGGCCGAATATGTCAACCCTTCACTGGGTTTGTTTCATTATCAGGCCCTCTTCTTGGTCTTGGTTATTAGATGGTTTGTTAGAAACCACGACTAGAGTTTTAATTAAAGGTCTTTCGAATAGTCATGGCTTGTAATTATTTTTATTTAATATTTTGGGCTTTGGCCATTGAGCCTACTCTGTCTCAGAGAATTACCTTAGTACTTGGCCGCTAATGTATTTTGAGTACTGTAAGATTGCAAGACAATACTGTGAAATTTGTTTAGGGACTCTTTTCTTTTGTTGCAATAAACACAAATTTGTACAGGGTTTTCCCTATATATATATGAATAGACTCCATGCTATTTGAATCTGTTGTTTCTTACGATGTTTCTGTGTTTGCTTTAATGCGTTTAAATGGAAAATTTTTTTTCTTTGGCATAAGGCACATATAGTTACAACAATTCTTCAATTTTTCTATATTTACGTTGTTTATGTTTTCGGGTTAATGAATTTCTTATCTTATTTCGCCTAAAGTGTTACTCTATGTCTTTCTCAGATAACTAGACAGTAATGGAGGACGTAAAACCCTTCTAGTCGCTACCAACCTAGGGTTTAAGCCTCTCTTTTTGCACTCTGTTCTTGGTGCCAATTTACAGTCATACTTAACTTGTAACTCATATTTGTAAAAAGGAGTTTATTATGAATTTTGGTTGTTTAAAAATAGTTGTTAAGAATATGTGTTGTTTCTGCAACTCGTTTATGTGTGCATAATAATGTTAGGAATACATGTCTAGACGTATTATTATCTCTATTATCCGATACAAATGCCCGCACGTTCTTTTTTACGTAGGGTGACTGTTCCTAGCCATCTTTCTCTTTACTTTCGACTTATAGTCTTGCTAGCCCTGGGGACCCTGTGGATAGGGGCGGGAATTTTACCCAAATATATTCCCACTTGATACCCACATATTAGGGTCTAGAGGACAATTTATTTTTAGAAGTTTTACTGTTGAGAAAAAAGCCACCAATAGTACCCTTTTATTTTGCTACCATTACCACGTCAGTCAATGAACTGTAAGATAACTAATAAATAATAAATAATTCTATTTTCCATTCCAGAGACATAATACATATAATTTATGTACAATAATTAAAGAATGAACATAGATATCCATACCTACAATACTCAATACAGTAATCATCATAACTTATCAATTTTAAACACAATTACTCATAAGACTTATATGGAATTTCCGCTTCACTGGTTAAACCACCCAACCGTGAGTGAGGCAATCACGTCCTCAACTCCTCACTAGAGTGGAAGTAAGCAAAAGGATCTCTGGAGTTATACCTCAAGACTTCTTGTCCAACCTTCTCTCCAATCCGGGTAATAGAGTCCCACTAGTTCTCAACCAGCTTCGGGCCTCTCAACTCACAACTACCTATTTTCCCCTTTTCCTTTTTCATAGAGCCCCTTCCCATCCCTAGGATTTCCTTTTTATCCCATAGGGGAAAGTAACTATCAATAACTGCTTCTTCCTTTTTACTCTAGAATCTTGGAATTATCTACTAACCAGTTATCAAAACTTCTGAATGAAATTATTTTATTTATAAAGTAAAATAGAACTCAAGTCATCAACGAATACCCATATTTGTTAATATCATTTTTCCACTTAAATATTAAATGTACTTTATAAAAGTCTTTTAACAATGAAGAATAAACTAATGAAATTAAGCCGGGTGTTACATCTTCCCCCGCTTAAGGTAAACGTCGTCCTTGGTGTTTTACTTCATCTCAACAAACAGTAAAGGGTATGCTTCTCGAATAAAGCTTTCATCCTCTCAAGTAGCCTCTTCTAGGCCAAAGTGCTTCCACTGCACTTTACCTTGGGATATGGCTCACCTCTAGAGCATTATTTCTCTCTGATCGAGAATACGCTAAGGTTCTACCAATAATTCGTCATCTGGTTCTACCTGCATGCAATAGAATTTCATAATTAATTTGATTAAGGATTCTTCTCTTTCCAGAAGTCACAATATTAAATACAACTTACTTGTATGCTCTGCAAGTGTATAACATGCTTGGGGTCGTGCACATCGTTTCAGTAATGATACATGAAACACATTGTGCACCAATATGTGGTGGGGCAATGCCAGCCGATAAGCCATCGGCCCTACTTGTTCCAAAATTTGAATAGGTCCACAGTACAGGTAGTCCATATTAATGTGCTTTTCTTAAGTCTGATTCTTACATAAACGTGGCCACCCACTTCAAACTCTCGATAAGTTCTTTTCCAATCCGCATATACCTTTTTCTTGTCCTGGGCAGCTTTTAAATTTTGTTTGATATGTCTTACCTCATGCTCCATTTCCTCCAGCATTTCCAACCCAGCATAAACTTGGTTTCTAAACTGCTCCAGTTTATGGGTGTCTGGTATTGTCTTTGTATAATGCCTCAAAGGGACTCATTTTGAGGGATTCTTGGTACCCGTTATTGTAGGTGAATTCCACCAGATGCAAATATTCTTCCCACCCTGTGGGTTGCTGCATCACATACATGCGTAGCATGTCTTCTAATATCTGATTCACCCTCTTAGTCTGCCCATCCGTCTATGGATGATAGGAAGTACTAAACTAGATATGTGTACCCAATCCAGTGAAAAGTGCCTTCCAGAAGGCTGAAGTGAACTTCACGTCTCAATCTGAGATGACAACTTTCGGAATTCCGTGTAGTCTAAATATTTCCCTCATAAATATGTCAACAATCTGTACGGTTTTGTAAGTTGACTGGATTGGTATGAAATGAGATACCTTGCTGAGTCTATCCAAAACCACCATAATGGAGTCATTGTGTCTTTTATTTCTCGGTAGACCTGTGATGAAGTCAAGTGAAATGACTTCCCATTTCCATTCCGGTATAGGAATAGGCTAAAGTAATCCTGATAGGTGTTGGTATTCCACTTTGACTTGTTGAAATTCCAAACACTTGGTCATGTATTCAACAATATTTTTGCACATTCCAGGCTAGAAATAATCATTTCTAATTATTGTTAGCATCTTTTGATATCCAGGATGTCCGACATAGGAACTTCGATGATATTCATTCAAAATCAGCTCCTTCAAGCTCATTTTATTTGGAATGTATAATTTTCCTCGGAATACTAATAGTTTTTTTCTCATTGATCCCATAATCTAACTGTTTCCCTTGTTTTTCTGCTTCTTGTGCTTGTTGCCACAAAAACTGATATTCAGGGTCTTTTTGCGCTGCCCCCTTTACTTGCTCCTGGAACTTAAATTCCGCTTGGTTAAAGTAGAGCTCATAAATACAATGTAGTTTCCTACTTAGAGCGTTAGCGGCACGGTTCTCCTTACCTTTTACATGTTGAATGTCAAAATCAAATTCACTCAGGAATGCATTCCACCTCGCTTGGTGGGCGTTCAAGTCAGACTTCATAAAGTAGTTAGTCAAGCCACTGTGGTCGGTTCTCAGTACAAAATTTTTACCCAATAAGTAATGTCTCTAAACTCAAAGGGCATGTACTACCACAGTTATCTCTAAGTCATAATCAGAGTATCACTGCTCACGGTCCTTCATCTTCCTGGATTCATATGATATTACTTTACCGTCTTTTGTCAATACTGCTCCCACCCCCTCCTTACAAGCATTAGTGCAGACTTCAAACTCCCTATTTGGGTCAGCTTCCTTCAATACAGGAGCAATGGTTAACAATTGTTTTAACCGTTCAAAACTGGCTTAACATTCATTAGTTCACTTAAAAATTCGCCCCTTCCACTGCAAGGAAGTAATGGGAAAAGCTATCTTAGAGAAGCCTTCAATGAAAAGCTGGTAGTAGCCAACCAAGCCCATGAAAAAGCGTATATTTGCTAAATTTTTGGGTACCCTCCATTCCATAATCGTCTTTATTTTTTCGGGCTCTACCGATATTCCTTAAGCATAGATTACATGGCCCAAATATTGGATCTGTTCTTTTTAAAATTCACCTTTGCTGAATTTGGCGTAAAGCTGGTGTTCCCTCAACATTTTTAGCACTGAGCGCAAATGCTCCTTGTGTTCTTCCATATTTTTAGAATATATTAATATATCATCAATGAAGATCAAAACAAATTTATCCAAAATTGAGTGGAATATGTCATGCATCAGACTCATGAAAGTTGTCGATGCGTTGGTTAATGAAAATGGTAACACCACAAATTCATAATTTCTGTATCTGGTGCGAAAGGTTGTTTTAGATATATCCTCATCCTTAATCCTTATCTGGTGATACTCAGATCTTAGTTCTATCTTTGACAATACGATTGCTCCCTTTAACTGAACAAACAGATCATCTATCCGTGGCAGCAGATATTTGTTTTTGACAGTCAATTCATTAAGCTTCATGTAATCCATACACATCTGCATCGTATCGTCTTTCTTTTTAACGAACAACACTGGTGGACCCCAAGGGGACACACTGGGATGGATATACCCCTTATCTAATAATTCTTGCAGCTACATTTTTAACTCTGTTAGTTCGGGTACACTCATTTTGTATGGTGCTCGTGACATAGGTGTTGCACCAGGTATTAACTTGATTGTAAAACTGATATCCCGTTTTGGGGGTAGTCCCGAGATGTTTTCCGGAAACACATCCATAATGTCGTGAACAACCAAAATATTTTCTACCATATGATTTTTTTCCTTAGAGTTAGAAAACCCCACTTGAATAGCATATAGTTGACACCCTTTTCTGATGCATTTACCTAATTGGGATGCAGTGATGGGGCACAATTGGAGTGGTTTCTTAATTCCCTGTAACTCTTGGCAAGTACCACATTCAACCTTAAAATGGATGATGTTCTCTTTGCAATCTACCACTTCCCAATTCCCTTATAACCACTCCATCCCCAACAATATATAGTAGGAACCCAAGAGTAAAATATTCAGCTCAACATTTATATGTCGTTTTCCTATTTCTAGGGGATAGTTTGAGACATTAGCATTAACCCTTCTCTTTGCTCCAATGGCTAATTGTACCAGCCAAGGAATTTTGAATTTATGGCTTTGAAAATTACATTTTTCAACTATCTAGGGATTTACATAACTTAAACTAGCACCAGGATCAACCAAAATAGAAACATTTTGGGAATATAACTTACCTTCCAACTCTATCATGGTCCGCTAGTAATTTGTGTGTCGGTCTTATAGTGCAGCATTGATCCTTGGTATATTTCGTGCAACATCCCCCACTGTGGATGCTTATTGAAGATTAGTTGCAGTTTCGTTTCTCCCATGGGGGGGACATTTCTTATAGTAATGTGCCTCGTTGCATCCCCAACATTGCAACAGTGGTTTCTAGATCTGCCCATGGTCTGGTCTGCTGGATGCTTCAGTAAGCCAATCTTCGGTTGGCCATTTGAGATTTTGCTGGTTTTTTCCATATTTTCTATTTGTTGGGTTTCTTGCAAAAAAATTTTAGTTTCTTGGTCTACTACCTTTAAAATTTGAAGTACCTTTCTGCCCCTTCTTTGGCGGCCAACTCCTACTAGCCTCTACTTTAACCTTGGACTGCTGATAGCACATTCGTGCTTTTCGAATCACCTCATCCGTAGTCTTTGGATTCAGAAATTAGATCCTCTCTTTTATATGAGCAAGTAAGCTACTCAAGAATCATTGTACTTTTTCTTTTTCATCTCTCAAATACAGTACATACCTCAGTAAGGAGGTAAATTTAGTTATGAACTCATCATAAAAATGCTCTTTTAGATATTTTTCTTTAAAATACTGCTGGAACTCGTCCCAAGTCATATTCTGATCCTCAATTCCCCGCACATTTTTAAATTCCTCCCACCATAATGTGGATTTTTCTTGCAACTGGTAAATAACCAAACGGGCCTTGAGCTTGCTGCTATATTCATAAACTTGAAAATATTTGTTCATGTTAATTATCCATGCTTCTGCCACTTCTTCAACCTCTCCATTGAAGGTAGGAAGTTTAATTTTCTGGAATTCACCTTGCAACTCAAATTTATGTCAGAAGCTGTTGCACCATATCCAACAATCTAATGGTCTGACGTTGTTGTTCTTTAAGTAATATACTAGTTTTCTGGTGTTGATCCACACTCAGTTGTACCCACATCTCCAGGTTAATCTTCGGATTAGGCAGGGGATGAGCTGCCCCTGTAGCTCTTGGTGTTTGATCACTAAATCCTCTCCTCATAGAAGCTTATCAAAAATTTCTTGTCACTGTGCATATTTTTAAAAAGAAAACACCCATGGTTATTTAAATGGAAAATATGGGTCCTAGTGTGTTAATGTTGCTCCGATACCACTTTTAACACATATTAGCTTGCAAAATTACCCACTGTAAAAAAATATTTCTTTTACTGCATTAAATATATTTACTATTTACTATTACATAGTTACCTGATCATTAATAGAAACATGACCCATAACATTACTACCAATATATCGGATCGATAATAGTTTTTGATAAAAACATCGTCATTGGAATCTCCATAGTTCTGGACCTCTAAACTTTATAACTCAAATAATTCCCGCATTCATTTAACTAGATACACATGATTTATTTTTGGATTAACATTGATTATACCTATACTTATCTTTATGGCGAAGTTCATATTACCTTGGGTTAACTCATACCTGGTGTTAGGATACACCAGTTGTCACAGTAAACTCATTGCAAGGTGTAATTCCTTGAGCTTCGATCTGACACCTGGGACCATGGCTATCCATAGATTTTATAAGGGTTTAAATCCATAGTCCTTATTGGTTTGGGAGGTTAATGAGGGTAAATACTCGGTTTTACTACAACCTCACTCCGTCATTTGCAGAATAATGTTTCCTCTCGCTCTGAGGAATGTTGAAATGCATATGGTTAATGGGTTCAGACATTCTTCGCATGAGACTCCTAAGCTGACCTTGTTCTTGACCCTGGACTTGTCTTGCAAGCTATTAACCCCGGATAAGCCTGAAAATTCTAGGTAATAGTATAAGGTGCTGGTGTTTCTTTTGATTTTTGATTTTAAGGTTTACACATTTAAACATATTAACCTTTGTCCCTACACAAAAGGGCCTCACATCCTTGCAATCATCCTTGCAGGAATTATCTTGTATTATCCCCTACTCACTCCAGGGTTTAACACCGAGGTATCGACGAGAGCTCTGGCTACCATTTCCACATGTGAGATTTCTCGCGCTTACCATATTTTGTGCCTTACTATTGACATTTCCGCTCCATTTTAATTTCTAATGATATTATGTCTTGGCAGGTTATTTTTCCCATGTACAACTCCGGTTGTAAGGCGGTGTCAACCCCTCAGTTGGGAGGTGCACAACGTCTGGAAAGGTTGGAAATGAAAGCCCTTGTTGGACTCTTCTCAAATGGCCGAATATGTCAACCCTTCAATGGGTTTGTTTCATTATCAGACCCTCTTCTTGGTCTTGGTTATTAGATGGTTTGTTAGAAACCACGGTTGGAGTTTTAATTGTAGGTCTTTCGAATTGTCATGGCTTGTAATTATTTTTATTTAAGATTTGGGGCTTTAGCCATTGAGGCTAATCTGTCTTAGAGAATTACCTTAATACTTGGCCGCTAATGTATTTTGAGTAATTGTAAGATTTCAAGGCAATACTGTGAAATTTTTTTAGGGAATCTTTTCTTTTGTTGCGTTAAACATAGATTTATACAGTGTTTTTCGTGTATATATATATGAATAGAATCCATGCTATTTTCCTTTTTTGTTTCTTACACTATTTCTGAATTTTCTTTAATGCGTTAAAATGGAAATATTGTTCGCTTTGGCATAAGGCACATATAGTTACAACAATTCTTCAATTTTTCTATCTTTACATTTTTAATGTTTTCGGGTTAATAATTCTCTTAGATTATTTTGCCTAAAGTGTTACTCCGTGTCTTTCTCAGATAACCAGACAATAATGGAGGATGTAATACCCTTTTGTTCCCTACCGACCTAGGGTTTAAACCTCTCATTTTGCAGTCTTTTCTTGGTGCCAATTTACAATCATACTTAACCTGTAACTCATATTTGTAAAAAGGAGTTTATTATGAATTTCTGTTGTTTAAAAATAATTGTTAAGTATATGTGTTATTTCTACAACTCGTATTTGTGTGCATAAGAATGTTAAAAATAATTGTCTAGACATATTATTATCACCATTATCCGAAACAAATGCCTGCCCGTTCCCTTCTATCTAGGCTGACTGTTCCTAACCGTCTTTCTCTTTACTTTCGACTTACAGTCTTTCTGGCTCTGGGGACCCTGTGGATAAGGGAGGCACTTTTACATAAATATATTGCCACTTGATACCCATAGATTAGGGTCTGGAGGAAAATTGAGTTATTAGAATCTTTACTGTTGATAAAAAAGCCACCAACAGTACCCCTTTACTCTTCTACCATTACCCCGTCAATCAATGAATTGTAACATAACTAATAATTGATAAATAATGCTATTTTCCATTCCAGAGACATTCTACATATCATTTATTTATAGTAATTAAAGAATAAACATAGATATCCATACCTACAATACTCAGTACGGTAATCATCATAACTTCTCATTTTAAACACAATTACTCATAAGACTTATCTAGAATTTCCACTTCACTGGTTAAACCACCCAACCATGAGTGAGGCAATCACGTCCTCAACTCCCCCCATGCTCCTTATCAGAGCGGAATTAAGAAAAAGGATCTTTGGAATTAGAGCTCAAGACTTCTTTTCCAACCTTCTCTCCAATCCGGGTAACAAAGTCCCATTGGTTCTCAACCAGCTTTGGGCCTCTTAGTTCACAGCTTCCTGCTATCCCCTTTTCCTTTTTCACAGAACCTCTTCCTCTCCCCAGGATTTCATTTTTATCCTTGAGGGGAAAATAACTATCTAAAACAACTTCTTCCTTTTTACTCTGGAATCTTGGAATTATTTACTAACCAGTTATCAAAACTTCTGAATAAAATGATTTTATTCATAAAGTAAAATAGAACTCAAGTTCATCAACGAATACCCATATTTGTTAATCTCCTTTTTCCACTTAAAGATTAAATGTAATTTATAAAAGTCTTTTAACAATGAAAAATAAACTAACGAAATTAAGCTGGGTGTTACATTTTGACTCCATCAAAATAAAATAAAATTATAATTTCTTTTTTTTGGGTAAACACCCACAACTTTGAATCTCACAATTTAAATAATACTTCATAACACGATGATTTCCAATTGAGCTATCCTTCATGGGCATACATTTGTATTTTTAATTATAATTAATAATTAAACCAACCTAGATCCATCTTAATCTTGGATCTACCAAGCACCGAGAGGGAAGAAATCTCTTGAGACCTCTTTTAGAGTGAAAATAAATTTGATCCCTGTGGACGTTTGGTAGATCCAGAGTTAAGATGGGTCTGGGTTGGTTTTATCCATACATTTAGGGAAAATAATTTTTCTACTCACTCATATAAAATATATGAATTTAAATTTCAAATGATTAAAATTCATTGTTTTCATTTAAGTTAAAGGACAACCCTAAACCATTAAGAAGCAAACAGGGTGGGTTTAGACTTAGCTCAAAGAATTCTTTAAATTTTTGGGAATTCCCATTGTTTTCTATGAACCACAGGTGTCACAACCCTATGCTAGTGGTGTCTTCCAACCACACATAGGCACGGTGTGGCACCACCTAACTCATTCGATTCTCACTACTTGAGTTTACGAACTATGCCTAACTTTCACACTTAATCAATTTTCTTCTAAGTGCTATCATGAAGTGGAAATTAATCTTCAATTACACTTCACCAAATTATCTTTTATGCAAGGGAAATAAACATCGTAGATAAAAATTGTACACACATATCATAGGTAGGGGAAACTCTCAATTTTTTTTTCTCACTAATAAATCAATTCTGAAAATTTAATTTACAAAATTACAATGTTTACATAGTCGTGCAGCCCATGAACTAGCCTGCACACTTCTGCCAAATTCGTGCACTAGTCGTGCATCGTGCAGCACACGTGCATCGACTCAACACTTTGTTTACAAAGTCTGAACCTGCTGCTCGTGCCCTTGAACCGTCGTGCAACCTCTACACTACAATCGTGCAAAGTTTCTCCCGAACCTGACTCCTGTCTGTTGTGCATTTCAACACGACCTACGACCCGTTGTTCAGCATGCAGTGACCCACGACACAAGAATTTACTGTGTAATGACCTGTGGTCCACCCGCATTGTTCACCCGAATGTGTAGCGACATACCCGCAGTACCGGTTCTACCGAAGTCAAGTTTTCCACCCTGCAGCTTGTGACTTTTTCATGCAGTTTTACACCTGGCAGTGTGGCTTGTGGAAACCCTGAGTCTCGACTAACGACTAATATAGTCTTGTGACTTGTTTCAATGAGCGTCACCCTGCCCACTCACTTCCTCTTGCTCGGTTGTCTTCCTGTGGTTATGTTTCTTTCTGAACTTGTGTTTGATGCTTGATGACTCCCTCCAATGAATGCTCCACATGCCAATATATATGCTCACCATCAGTTACATTTTCTCAAGGGTTGCAACCATTCGGTTTGTTCATGGGTCAACTCGCCCATGTGTTGCCCGACCAACCTGAATGCTAACAACACACTCCCATTCGTTATGTTCCAAGTCGTCGGGTCTACCTTCAATTGGTCAGGTGGGCATCCCGCTTAGTTTCACGCACTCGCCCGTCGCACTGCCCGATCACCCAAATCGCCTGTCACACCTATCGTGTCTGTCGGTCTCCAAACTCGCCTGTCATGTCCGTTGGTCGCCCAACTCGTCATCCACATGTGTTTAACCAAATGCACTCGTCTGCACGTGCCTTTAACGGAGTCGCCTTTAGCCTAAATTCCAAACACTCATCGCCTTTAACCAAACATGGGTGCTTGTTGCTACGACGCACCTGCCACTATGACATGCCTGCCACTATGTCCTCATTCCCATCGCACAAGTCAGGTGTACCTGTACCCACATTGTCAGATTATAGAATCTCTCATCTGTCGGTGGTCGTCAGGAGCGCTCTTCCAACTTGAGGCCCTGACATCCTTTCCCACTCTAAAAAAGGGTTATCTTCCTCGACAACCATCATCCTTGCAAACTCTATCACCAAGATCATGATCTCCATATTGGCATCCAGATAACTTTTCCCATGACTTGCTCCATGCTCAAATCCTATAGTGAGTCTACAAGAACATCATCTGTTGGATCCCCCTATGATGGTGACAAGTTGGGTAGCTAATCCAACTGTAACATCTCCTCCATAAGAACTCATGCATCTCACATAATCATGACTGTCATCCCATCCTATTGTCAGTATGATATATCTCTCCTTCATCCTGCTCATACTTCAACAGGTCTCACTGTATTGAACAACTGACAATGAGCTCTATCCCATGCTATGTCTAGAAAGAGGGAGGGGATGGAAAGGTTGAATGCATGTATGCTTCTTGACTTGTCGTTTAGTGCGCAGTGGCCGATGGCACAACCTTTTACTGTGTAACAAGTCGTAGACCACTCGCACTGTTCACCCGACTATGTAGCGTCCTGCCTGCACTACCGGTTCTGCCAAAGTCAAGTATATCGCCCTGTGGCTCGTGAATTTTTCGTGAAGCTGTCTGCCCTGTAGTGCGGCCTGTGGAAACCCCAAATCTCGTCCAATGACTAATACAATCCTGCGACTTGTTTCACTGAGCCTCACCCTACTTGCTTCCTGCCTCTTTCTCGGTTGTCTTCCTGCATTTACGTGTTTCTCTGAACTTAATGTTTGATGCTTGACGCCTCCCTCCAACTAATTCTCCACATGTCAATATATATGCTTGCCATCTGTTATGTTTTCTCAAGGGTCGTGACCCTTCCATTTTTTCATGGGTCGGCCCACCCATGTACTACCTAGTCGACCTAAATGCTACCGATACATGCCCATTCATTATGTTCCAAGTCATAACGCCTACCTTTGGTTGGTGGAGTGGGCAGCCTGATCATCCGCACGCACTCGCTCGTTACATTTCCCAGTCACCCAACTCACCTATCATGCTCATCGACCACCCAATTCATCATCCACACACCTTTAACTGAAATCCCTCGTTTACACGCGACTTTAACTGAGTCTCCTTTAACCAAAATTCTACATGCCCATTTCCTTTAACCGAACATGAATCACCTTTAGCCAAACACAGGTGATCATCGCTATGGTGTGCCCATCATTACTTTTGCACACCCATCGCACAATTCGGGTGCACTCGTACCTGCATCATCAGTTTTTTGACTCTCTCATCCGCCGGTGGTCATCACGAGAACTTGACCAACTTGAGGCCCTGACACCAGGGATGTGTATGTTTAACTTTTCAAAAGTTTACATAAGAAATAAAGATGCATATTGTAAGAATTATGTCTCTTAGAATCAGGTTCTAGATTTTTATACAAGCAATTAGTGTCACTCATGTGTAATATTATTCATTGTAGATTTTATCGCTAAATTTAATGGTAAGAAAATATTCCATAGAACAAAAAGAGTATTTGTTCCATGCCCATTATTGGGGGATTATAGATATCCATAAATACATGGAAGGATAGTTCGTTTGTGCGAAATCGCTCATTAAGATGTAAAGCTTAGAAAAACATGATGGGTAATTTGCATTACCTCTAGCCTCTAGGGCTCCTTTAAGTTAAATATTTTTAGGAAACTTCACTTAAGACATTCCTTTGATTACCCTTATCGCATATTTATCAAAATGGATTTTGTTTCCTAAACAACATGGGAAGTCTTGGGATGTTATTAAGAACAATTTGGTTTGGAAATGTGACATTCAACATGACTAGTAATCTTTAATTAATCGCTTTTTTTTTTTTGCCATGGGAATCTTCTGTGAAAATAAATCCTTAATGGAATTTACATAGTTTTTTCCCAAAAAAATCTTCTAAAATTTCAATATCCTTACATGAGGCACTTTTATGTACTTCTCCTTTAAATATCCTTCTTTTCCAAGAAAAGTTTCTTGTCAAGTATTTTCTTGTCACTTAATTAGTGGATCACAGTGTTATATAATATTTTAATTTCAACCTCTTTATTGCTTTGATTAGAATATGTATAATTTTTGAATAAATGGATATTATGATAGGATAAAATGATCCCATGCGTAAATGATAAAGTCTTGTAAGTTACTATGGATTTGGTTATCCCTCCTTCTAGTTGGGGCACCCTCCGGGTAAATATTTTTCCTTATTGCTTGGATTATGATAAGCATGGAAACTTGATTACATTCTTATTTTTTAACATTTTCATGTTTCCCAAGTAAGTTCACATTGTTTTAAGCTTTGGTCACATTACCCGATGTAGTTTTGGGGCTATTTTTCACACATGGGCATCTCCTTAGGATTGATAGTGCTCTTCTTTTAGTTGCCATTTAGAGTTTATTTTCATTTATGATAGCAAATGGGTAATTTTATGACATGCAGAGGATAATTTGGATCACATATGATGATAAGTCAATCACTTGATACATTCTTGATGACGTGGATTTACCTTCAAGGAATAAATTGAGGATTAAATGAGTTAGAAACAAAGGCCAACCCCTTGATATTTGGATGTCACTATGTCGACTAGGGGTCCAATGACCAATTTTATGACTTATAAAAAAATTTGCACAATTCATGAAAGCCCCTTGACTAAAGGAATGACCATGAGGAATCTAATTTGGGCCTATTGGTGTGTGTTGAACCATTAAACCAGCCTAGATCCATCTAACTCTGGATCTATCATGCGCCGAGAGGGATCAAATCTCTTGAGGTGCAAACCTATTTTTTGAGTGCAAAACTTGAGGAAAGGTTTGCACCTCGAGAGATTTGATCCCTCTTTACGCATGACAGATCCGCAGTTACGCATCTAGGTCGTGTTCCATTCAGGTATCAACTCCCTCACATTTTTCAGATTATTAAATTTTTTGTATATTTTTGAGATGTAAGATGGATCTAGGCTGGTTTCAGTCGTGTGATGCCAAGGAAAATCTATCAAAGGTATGATTAATTTTATCAGTAATATGTAAATATATCAAATATTAATATAATAATTTTAAATATGCTAAATATTTCTGAGATTAAATTGGTCATTTTAATTTTAAATTTTCTTAGTTACCTCAGTTCGTTGAGATGATAATTATTGTTAATAACTATAATGATGAAAAATGATGAAATATTTTTTTTAAATGCAAAGTGACAATAATAGTGTTGAAAGATAGAAAATATGAATAATAAGAACGTACTCATGTTACAATCAATCTCAAACTATTTTCTTCTACTATTCTTATTTCCTCCCTTGTTAGTTTTGTTATCTTTTCATATCGATTATATGAAAAAGAAAATTTAAATCGTAAACCATTTAAATCTTTAGCTGGATCTGTTGTAGTAAACATGATACCTTGTCTCTCTTGCTCTCCAATATTAATAGCTTAAATTAATATAACACAAAAATTAATCTACATTGTTAATAACTTTTTGTGCTTACACTAAAATCAATGCATATTGTTAATCCAATCACTTTAATATTAATGTACCGTCATATATCCAATTACATCAAATCATAAATCAACATATACATTGAAATCAATGAATTTAATGCAAGCAATCAAATAAAATTAGAAAATAACTTCTACATTGAAATCAATGCACCTAATGCAATCAATCAAATAAGATTAGAAACCAACATCTAAACTGAAATCAATGTATTTACTCAAAGCAATCAAATAGGATTAGAAATCGCCATCTACACTGAAATCAATGCATTTAGCGCAAACAATAAAATAGTATTAGGAATAATCTACATTGAAATCAATGCATCTAGTGCAAGCAATCAAATATAATTATAAATCGACGTCTAAATTGAAATCAACACATCTAGTGCAAATAATCATATATCATTAGAAATAAATATCTACACTAAAATCAATGCATCCAATGCAAATAATAAAATAGGATTATAAATCACCATCTCCACTTAAATCAATCCATCTAGTGCAAGAAATATTCTTCCCTCTCTCCACCTTCCATCCATATCTATATCCCCATCCATCTCTTTTTTTTTGTTCCTATCTCACCCCCCTAAACACACACGCTCTCGCACTCCATATATATCATTCTCTTTGTCGATCACCCTCTCTCAAATATCATTAGAAATAAATATCTACATTAAAATCGATGCATCTAGTGCAAACACACACGCTCTCGCACTCCATATATATCATTCTCTTTGTCGATCACCCTCTCTCCCCATATCTCTCTTCTTCCCTCTCTTCCCCTTCTCTCCCTCTCCCCCGCTAATATCTCTCTTTCCTCCTTTTGTCCTCTCTCTCTCTCTCTCTCCATCTTCCTTATCACTCACTCTCTCTCTCTCTAGGAACCAACATCTACACTGAAATCAATGCATTTACTCAAAGAAATCAAATAGTATTAGAAATCGCCATCTACACTGAAATCAATGCATTTAGTGAAAACAATCAAATAGGATTAGAAATCATCTACATTGAAATTAAGTCATCTAGTGCAAGTAATCAAATATAATTATAAATCGACATCTAAATTGAAATCAACACATTCAGTGCAAGCAATCAAATTGTATTAGAAATCACCACCTACACTGAAATCAATGCATCTAGTGCAAGTAATCAAATATCATTAGAAATAAATATCTACATTAAAATCGATGCATCTAGTGCAAATAATCAAATAGGATTAGAAATCACCATCCCCACTTATATCAATCCATCTAGTGCGAGAAATATTCCTCCCTCTCTCCACCCTCCATCCATATCTATATCCCCCTCCATCTATTATTTTTTGTCTCTCTATCTCACCCCCCTAAACACACGCGCTCTCATACTCCATATATATCAATCTCTTTTTCAATCACCCCCTCTCCCCATCTCTCTCTTCTTCCCTCTCTTCACCTTCCATATATATCTCTATCTTCCCCTTCTCTCCCTCTCCCCCATTAATATCTCTCTTTCCTCCTTTTGTCCTCTCTCCCTCTCTCTCCATCTTCCTTATCACTCTCTCTCTCTCTCTCTCTCTAGAAACCAACATCTACACTGAAATCAATGCATTTACTCAAATAAATCAAATAGGATTAGAAATCGCCATCTACACTGAAATCAATGCATTTAGTGCAAACAATCAAATAAGATTAGAAATCATCTACATTGAAACCAATTCATCTAGTGCAAGTAATCAAATATAATTATAAATCGACATCTAAATTGAAATCAACAAATTCAATGCAAGCAATCAAATTGTATTAGAAATCACCACCTACACTGAAATCAATGCATCTAGTGCAAGTAATCAAATATCATTAGAAATAAATATCTACACTAAAATCGATGCATATAGTGCAAATCATCAAATAGGATTATAAATCACCATCTCCACTTATATCAATCCATCTAGTGTGAGAAATATTCTTCCCTCTCTCCACCCTCCATCCATATCTATATCCCCCTCCATCTCTTCTTTTTTGTCTCTCTATCTCACCCCCCTAAACACACACACTCTCGCAATCCATTTATATCAATCTCTTTGTCAATCCCCTCCTCTCCCCACCTCTCTCTTCTTCCCTCTCTTCACCTTCCATCTATATCTCTATATTCCCCCCCTCTCCCTCTCTCTCCATCTTCCTTATCACTCACTCACTCTCTCTCTCTCCACCTTTCTCTCTCTATTTCTTTCTTCTTACCTCTCTCCCCCTCCCCCTCCAAGTCCATCTCTCTTTCCCTCCCTCTCTCCACTCTCTCACATCCTCTCTCTTCCTTCCTCTCTTTCCCTCTCTCCACTCTCTCACATCCTCTCTCTTCCTTCCTCTCTCCCTTATTTCCTACATCTCTCCCCCTCCAACTCCATCTCTCTTATCGATCCCTCTCTCCTCCTCTCTCTCGTCCTTCCTCTCTCTCTCTCCCCTAAATCCCTATCTCTTCCCTGATCTCTCTCTCTCTCTCTCTCTCTCCAATACTCTCTCTTCCCCCATCACTCTCCTCCTCTCTCTCATCCTTCCTCTCTCTCCCTTTCTCTCCCACCTCTCCCTCTCTCTTTTCCCTCCAATCCTCTCTCTTCCCCATATCTCTCTCTCTCTCTCTAATCCTCTCTCTTCCCCCATCCCTTTCTCTCTCTCTCTTTCCACCCCTCTCTCTCTCCAACTACATTACTATATCCCTCCCTCTCTCCTTCTCACTTCTTCTCTCCCCCCTTCTTTCCATACATCTTACTTTGTCTCTTTATCTCACCCCTAAACATACACTCTCTCTCTCCATCTCTCCCTTATCACTCTCTCTCTCTATTTCTTCTTAGTTATGTAAAGTAATGAACATAAATATTCGTAAATATAAAGCAGATTATGGAGTAAATATGAAAAGAGGTTTTATTTACTTACCATACCTCTAGTTTATTTATATTTATATTTATTTACTATACCCCTTTTCTTTACTATGGTATTTGGCCCATAGGCTTGTTATATAATTAGATTTTTATTTATAATCCTATTTGATATATTGTTATTTATTTACCTTACCTCTTTATGCCTCTTTTATATTTATTTATTTACCATACCTCTTTATATCTATTTTATATTTATTAATTTATTTATCATACTTGTTTATACCTCTTTTATATTTATTTATTTACCCATGGTATTTGGCCCATGGTATCAATATTAATTTTTCCCATGGTATTCGTCCCATAGGCTTCATCTAAATAAAACCTCTTTTTAAAGTTTTTTTTAAATATAAAAAGGTTTATGGAATAAATATAAAAATAATTTTTATTTATTTACGATACATCTAGTTTATATATATTTTTATTTATTTACCATAGCTCTGGAGTAAGCATAAATTCATTTTACAAATATTTAATTAAAAGAAATATTAAAATATTTTGGATTTTGATTGTTTGTGTTGAATTAACTCTTTTCCTTTGATTTAGGAAATGGTATTGATTTTAGTAAAGAGTAAAGATGTTTAAAATTTTACTTAATTTGGAAATTCAATGTGGTAATTTTTTTGTTAAAGGTAAATTTATGATCCATTCAAATTCACGTATATAATTTACTATCCATTCAAATTATATAAATAATACATAATTGTATTAGAAATTGATATATGTTCTAGCACAATGCGATTTTTTGTTTTTTTTTTGTTTTTGTTTTTTTTTTTTTTTTTTTTTAAATTTAAAACTTAAGCCGACATTTTGTATGAGGACGTGACCCACCTGACATCAGGGTCATATTGGGCTGTACATGCGCCTCTCAGCGCAATTATATGATTTTATGAAATTATTTTCATTGATCCCCCCCCATAATTGAATTTTCCTTGATGCCATTACATTATAGCAGGCTTGGACCACAAATTTGTTGGATTCGTTTTGAATGGGGAGGTTACTTCACCACATTTAGAGCAATGGACCACCATCTTTCATGGAGGACATTGACCATTTTGAAACATCATTGGAGAATTTGGAGGCTACATGCAACCATACCCCCTACTACCCCTTGCCCCTTTAAGAGTAGAAAGAGGCAGTTACAAAGAATGACCCAACCTCCAAAGTCTAGTTATGGAAATGGGGTCTACATTTTTCAAATTTTTTTGACTTCCTCAAAACCTAGAATGAATGATATCGATTTTTTTCTCTCATTGAGACCTTTCTAGTGATATAAAATTTGCCTCGATTTGACTCCCATATCAGAAAATATGGTCGATTAAATGTTGACCAATCAGAGAGTTCCACATCATTATGCCTATAATGTGGCACCCACGTGGCTACCAATTTCAACCACCATGCCGCCACTTGGAAATGTTACTTTAGCTGTCACCTCGCTCATGACTTCTCATTCCATTATAAAAGTGCTTCCCTTATCAGAATAATCAATGGAAAAATAAGCAATTTTCGCCCTCCCCCATATATATACATTCATATAATGCGTGCATGCCCTATCTATCACCACATCACCCCATGGATAAAATATTGGGGATTTCCTTGGATGCTCCTTCTTATTCTTCTAGGAGAGAAGTGTTAGGATGGGAATATTTCCCATTAACCAGTTCCTTAAGTTTCTATCCCAACCTCTATTTCCATGGACCTTTCTATGAATTCCTATACTCAAAACCATCGGGGTGACGTCACACCCATGCCTACTAACCACAACCCCAAGGCTGAATCTCATTCTGCTATGTGGAATAATAACCTTGGCACACATGTATGATTTACCATCCCGTAGTTGAGAATCTTACATTAATATTTGATTTGGGGTTTCCTTCATTGATTTTCACTGAGCTTTCAACTCTTCCCACTGTTCCAAGTCACTTGGAAATAAAATATTAGGAGTTATATCTTGGTCTCCCTTCGAAACCTCCAAGGTAAAAACATCCAGGGTCCATCCGATAATGAGATCTAACTCCAATACCAATGGTCCAAATCAACAGGAGCTCACTCTTCATACGGGCCCACCTTTCCACATCTCCCTTAGGGATTTAATATTGGAAGTTTCCCCATGGGCCTCCCTATGAAACCTATGGGGTAAAAGTATCGAGGCCATCCAACAGTGCAGAACACACCATAATCACTGACAGACTATATTTCCCCTGCTTATGCACTTGGTCACCGCTCCTAGTCACGTGATACAAAGCATTCAAGCCTTTTTCTCCAAGGCACTAGGGTCCCTCCCTACACATGCATATGTAAACATGAATATATGAGGGTTATGTAACTCCTTTGGAACTATACCTCTTGAGCTTGTCGAGACCCGATCAAAGCTATTATTCCAATATACCTCCTAATCTTGTCGAGACCTGATCAAAGATGTTATTCCAATATATATATATATATATATATATATATATATATATATATATTACGCTATCTCTCCCGAGCTTTTTCCATCTCGGCCCGAATTTTTTCTTATGATCCATGTATAATTATATTCATATATAGTCATAAATCCACTACCTCTCTTGATATATAGGTTTATGAAAAATTAACTCATAAGGAAAAATTCCACCCATTTTGAGTTACGTGGGAAACTTAAACAAAATTTCAAAACTAAGGACACTTAGGCAACATTTCAAGCCTCGAGTAGAAATAGACCTACACACACACACACACAAAGAGAGACACAAGTTGCATACGTGCGAGTGAACATAATTTCAAACTCAGAGTAAACACATACATCATTTTAACGGCGAGATTTCACCCATATGGTTTCCCAGATATTAAGACTATTGTCTAGTCCAAAATTAATCATAGGAATACAATTCTTTCCTTCAAAAAAATCATTGCACAGAGTAATCGTGTACCTCGATGATGATTGGAGCCCTAAATTTATATCACAAATAAAACATATGATCAATTCAAACCCCATGTATAGGGAATTTAAACAAGAGAAACATAATTGGATACTTATCTTATGCACCCAAAGTATTTTCCAAATGAGAGTGGGAATTCAATTCTTCACCCAAAATTAGATGAGTTGAAACCAATATTTCTTGCAGCTGTCACCCCCAAGCCATATTTCAGAGCCTGAGGAGGAGTGCTTAACAATGTAAATCCAATGTCACCAGTTGAAATAGGGTCCCCATAGGCTACACTACCTTCCCCCACCAACTAATCAGGTTGATCCAGATTTATGCAGGAACAAAAAAATATACAGAAATAAAAATAAACACAGAGATGCAACAGGAATAAAACTTCAGTTCATTAATGTCCAATAACATAAATATGCTTACAGACATAATGTAAATAAACTAGCTAGGGCATTGGTAGCTTATCTCTAAAAAGAGATGTCGAGGCTACAGGCCTCTGAACTGTGTTACAATGAGGCTTGAAGGAATATTTATTGTTTATAAATAATGGAAAACCATAAACAATGAAAAACCTAATCCTAGGAGATGAAGCGCCAAAATTGTGGGCTCCGTTTGGGTAAATTGGTACATCAATATTCTCGGGGGCGTAACTTTGGCATACGATCTTTGTTTGATGTGCTCAATACCTTGTTAGAAATATCTATCCGAGGAATACAACTTTTTATGTGAGAAACATTGAGGGAACTACCATGATTCTCTCGATTTTTCCAAAAAACGTCGTTTAGGGCCTCAAAACAGCTCCGGATGTTTAGGACCCGAAAAACTGCTAAAAATAGTAAGTTGTGCTGAAACTAAAAAAAATGACAGAACTGATGGTCGGGGTCCAAATGGAATAGATGGGTGGCCACAAATATCCACCTAGATCATTCCTCCCCCCTTAGGAAGAAATGGTCCCCATTGCTTTGAGTTCCTCCATGAGATGAGACAAATTTTGTTGAACTTGGTATTGGATTTGTCGAAGATGTCATGGACCTGCTGGCGGATGTGCTGGATGCATTCAATAAATTTTGTTTCTTTATAAGCCTTAGACAGTATATGTGTGGATTTTTCTGTGTGGTCACATGAGGTATGGAAACATTAGGCGGCGATGCTCTTGGGGTTATATTTATGGAATGCTTTACCTGACATCATAGAGGAAGCTCTATGGGTGAGGAGAAAATGTCCTCGTATTCCTCCATGACTTTGTCCAGCTGCTGTGGTTGTGCAGGGGAACCATGTTTCAAGGTTTTGTCCACAATATTCTTCTTGCCCTATGGGCGAATTGTAATGCAAATAAATTTTGTGGTTTGGGAAACAAGCTTACTGCGTTTTTTTGCAGTAGTCAAAGAGATGGTAGGAGGCGGTACTACCTACGGTATCTTGTACAATTTATTTCCCAAATTAATAACAACAGAAAAATGCCTAGAATCATACACAACATGTCTCTTCCACAAGTATGGTTGGCCCAATAATACATTAGACACATCAAGAGGAGAAACATCACATAGTACCTCATTCGTGAATGGCTTGATGTTGTATGGAAGGCGGCATTGT
Source organism: Pinus albicaulis (assembly GCA_034641835.2). Lineage (NCBI taxonomy): Eukaryota > Viridiplantae > Streptophyta > Pinopsida > Pinales > Pinaceae > Pinus > Pinus albicaulis. The sequence goes on from CM076569.1 coordinate 832,402,273, forward strand.
TGGCGGACGTAGAGATCTATTCCTTTGTGAAGCCACCCAATGGTATATGAATGTGGGTGTGCTATGGTTGGTAGGTCGAGCCACTTCACAACCTCTGCTGAAATGTGGTTCTTTTGGCTTCCGCTATTGACAAGGAATTGCAGTGGAAAACCCTTCACCCACATTTGCGAATGGAAGAGGTGCTATCCCTCTTTTGGATCCTCGGGATCTTCCCTCTAGAGCTTGGTGGTGGCAAAAATGGCACTAGGATCCACATCAATGAGCTTCTTCCCTTTGTCATTGCCCTTGTCTGGTTCTTGTTGAAAAGTCAACAAGAAATGTGTGTCTAATTTAATTTTCCCTTAATCAAATTGGACAATAAATTGTAATCTTATCTCATAATCACTTATAATAGTTAACTGAGTGTGATAGACTCAGTTAGCTCATGAAATTCGAGTTGAGGGTGGTTGGTGAGCATGTAGAGTGATTCTATTTGTTTTAGAGTCCAATTTGCAGTTAGTGTATTAGTTTAATGCATGAGAAATCAGTTAACTCAATTAAGTGAGTTAAAGTCAGTCTAACTAGTTGTAACTGATTGTTGCACTAGTGAGAGCTCAAGTGAATTAAATCATATTTAATTCACATGTAGTGATCTATCAAGTGACTGATGATTTACTATTAATAGCTGCATCCATGCCAGTTTTGATGAAGACTCAGTTGAGACAGAGGTTAAAGGGATGTTATCTATCAGTTGTATTATTACTAAATTGTTGGCGCGCAATTAGACAACCATAGGATTGCCCATGATGTATTGCATAGCTTTGTAAGGTTGAATTTCCTAATTAATAGGGATCAATTGTTCTTAGAATTGCGCAAGCAAGGTAGGCTGAGTAGAGGCAGGAAATTGGCTAAGTGTTGGTCGATTTTGTCCAGATCAGTGTGAGACAGTTGGTAGAGTGCAACAGACTCTTGTGAGAAGAGTGAATTGTATTGTTTCATGATTCCTTGGTTGATTATACAATAAATATAGAGGGGTTTTTAGTAGCAAGCTTTCCCCCAAAAAAATATATGGGTTGTGCGATTGATTTTCTTCTTTCTCTTACTTGGCGTGATTGTGCGATTGTGTTTGTTCCCGCAAATATTGTAGAAGGATTTAGTATATTGTTTTAGTATATTACATGATCGGATTGAATCCATTGATGTAATTTATACATGGTATCATAGCAACATATATCACTATAGTGGAGAAGAAATTGAGTTTGTGTTGAAAAACATTCAAATTTGCAAAAATATTCTTTAGTGCGACAGGTGGATCAAGATGGCTTTCAATGGATTAAGATTGGAATATACACTCAAGGGCAGTTCTAATTATATTGCATGGAAATATAGAATGGATGCAGTTCTGGAGGACAACGGGTTGAAATAATTTATCGACACTGAGATTCCAAGGCCTGTAACAACAAACGCCGCTCTTATTGATGCTTGGAAAAAGAAGGTTGGAAAGGCGAGGAGGATCTTATTAGAGGGAGTTCAAGATCACATTTTCTAGAGTCTCCATGGCAATGCAACTCCATATGCAATGTGGAATGCCTTGACATATATGTTTCAAAAAAATAGTGACCACAGTAAATTGGCACTAAAGGACAAGCTCAGGAAAATATAAATGGAGAAAGGCGATACTATTCCAAAATACTTGACCAAGTTCATCCAATGTCAAGATGAACTTGGAAGTGTCGGGATTACTATAGCAGATGATGACTTGGTGATCCTAGCACTTCGAGGCCTTCCCAAGAGCTGGCATAGTTATCAGAACTCTGTCAATGCGGGGGAGAAGCTACCAGATTGGGAGCGACTTTGGTCGGATTTGGTATAAGAAGAATTCAGGTGGAATACCAGGGATGGATCCTCATCCAAGATAGATGATGAGGAAAATTGCGCCTTGGCTAGTAAGGGAAAGAAGGGGAATGGAAAGAAATCCTATTCCAAATCTTAGACCAGAAAAGAAGGCAAGAAGCGTGACATGTACAGAGTGAAATGTTTTCACTATCACGAGCATGGACATTATGCCACTAATTGTCCATAGAAGAAGAATAACAACAAGAAGGCTTCAAGATATACAACGGGTGGTTCTTTGGCTTCACAGTTCGAGTTGGACTTCTAACTCATCGCATGCATCATTTCTAGTCTGACGGGATCAGTGTGGTACTTGGATAGTGGTGCATATTTCCACGTGAAGGGAGACAAAGAACTCTTTCATAGCTTGGAGGAGAAGGATCCTTAAATGCACATCAAGATGGGTGATGACGGGAGGTATAACACTACTGGGATTGGTATAGTTACTTTTGAGAGACAATTAAGTAAACATTTCTTATTAAAAGATGTCATGCATGTACCAGGCTTGAAAAATAATTTAGTTTCATTTGCTATGTTGGAGGATAGAGGATATGATGTGGTTTTCAGTGAAGGGAAAGAATTCCATCATAAAAAATCCACATGACAGGTTAAGAAGATTGGGGTTCGTGTGAAGAACCTCTACAAACTTGATGTATATGGTTGCGTAGCATTGATGAGTAAAGCAGACAGAGTGGTGAGCCGGGATGAGGGTGAGTTATGGAATAGGAGATTGGGCCATCTACACCACAGTGCTTTGAAGGTCATGCAACAGATTTATATGGGGCTTCCAAAGGGTACTCTTGCATGGATAGAAACATGCAAGGGATGTACCATGGGGAAGTATACAAAGGCCAGTTTTCACAAGAAGGAGAACCGAGTAGCAGAAATCCTTGAGAGAGTTCACTCATATGTGCATGGACCATTATCTATAGCTTCTACAGAAAAACACATGTATTATGTGATTTTTTTTGATGATTTTTCTAGAAAGTATTGGATCTACTTCATGCAGAAGAAATATCACACATTCTCAAAATTTTGTGAGTTAAAAGCACTGGTTGAGAAAGATACATGGAAGCAGGTGAAGGCTCCGAGGAGCGACAATCGTGGTGAGTACATCTCCAATGAATTCAAGAACTTCTGTGCCAAATAAGGAATTCAAAGGCAGTTGATTGTGCCTCATAAACCACAATAGAATGGGGTTGCAGAAAGAAATAATAGAACAATTTTGGGTGTGGCATGAGCTATGTTACATGATCAGGGCCTACCGTTGCATATGTGGGTAGAGGCATGCAACACAATGGTATTTGTGCATAACCGTAGTCCTCATCGGATACTTGGCATGAGTACACTAGAGGAGGATTTTTCTGGTAAGAAACTTGATCTTTCATATTTTAAAATTTTTGGCTCATTTTTCTATTGCCATGTGACCAAAGATTCCAGAAAGAAGCTAGAACCAACAACAGAGATTGGGATATTTGTGGGGTACATTGGTACTCCCCATAACTATCGGGTGTATTTTTTGAACAACAAGATGACAGTTGTCAGACAAGATGTAAAATTTGATGAGGAGAAAGCCATGCAACTGTCCCTTGAGAGAGAGCTTGATTTGCATGCAGATGAGGAACTCTTGGTTCCAAAGGATGAACCTCAAGATGTGGAGCAGCCACATGAGGAGGATCATGGAGTGGTAGAAACAACTCATGCAGAGCCATCCACCAGACATGGTAGGAGGCGCACCATAGAGGCTGACAGATTGAGACTTGATTCAACAGAACATGTAGGAGCACTTACATCACTACGCAGACAGAGACAATCACTAGACATGTATGCTGGATACATGGCTCGTATGAGCGAGTGTATTGTGACAAAACCATCCTCTTTTGAGGAAGCAGTGCAGCAACCAACTTGGGTTGACGCCATGGTTGAGGAGTATGACTCCATCGCCAAGAACAGTGCATGGGATGCTATCCCAAGGCTAGTCGGGAAGTCAGTGGTCGGATCTATAAGGTGAAGTAGGCAGCGGATGGGGGTGTGGAGAAGCACAAGGCTAGATTTGTAGCCTGGGGATTATCACAAGTTGAGGGGATTGACTATGAGGAGACTTTTGCACCGGTTACAAGGTACTCATCGATTAGATCTATCCTTGCACTATCAGCGCAGATGGGGTGGAAGATACTTCAGATGGATGTAAAGACTACATTTCTCAATGGAGTTATTGAGGAATAAGTGTACATTGATCAGCCAGAAGGTTTTGAGACCTTTGACAGGGAGTCACATGTGTGTAGACTCAAGAGAGCATTATATGGGATGAAGCAAGCACCTCGTTCTTGGTACACTAGGATTGACAACTATTTCACCGACTTGGGATTCACAAAGAGTGAAGCGGATGCAAACCTGTACTAGATTGTGGTTGATTGTAATATTTTGATTATCATACTTTATGTTGATGATATTATTCTCACAGGTGATGAGCAACTCATAACTTCTTGCAAAGAGATTGAGATGAAGGAGATGGGACTACTTCACTATTTCCTTGGTTTGGAGATATGGAAGCGGGGTGGGGAGATATTTGTTTCTCAAAAGGAAAGTATGCCAAAGAGATTCTGAGGAAGTTCCACATGGAGAGCTGTAAACCCATGGAGACTCCTCTTGCAGGAAACTGGAGGAAGGAGGATGCTACTTCAAGTGAGGTAGTGAATGCTACTATTTACAGGCAGCTTGTGGGTTCACTCATGTACTTGGTGAACACACGACCAGACATATGCTACGCAATTAACCAGCTTAGTCAAGATATAGTTAAGCCGACCAAGCTATTTTGGAAGGCGGGGAACCATGTCTTGAGATATCTCAGGGGCACTACAGAGTATGGATTATGGTACAAACAGACAGAGGGAGTGAAGCTTCAAGGATTCACCTATGCAGATTGGGCAGACAGTCCATTAGACAGGAAGAGCACATCAGGAGGGATATTCAGCATAGGATCGACAACAATTTCTTGGTACATCAAGAAGCAGAGATAAATTGCACTCAGTTCAGCCGAGGCAGAGTACATGGTATCCATTCAGGTGGCATGTGAGGCCATCTAGATGAGGAAGATACTTGTTGGTTTGTTTTGTCATCAGATGGATCCTACAATGATACATTGTGATAACCAGAGTTGCATAAAACTCTTGGTTAATCTAGTATTCCATCACAGGTCCAAGAATATTGACATCTGATACCACAATCTCAGAGATTGTGTTCAGAGACGAATTATGTTACTTTAGTACATTCCCATGGAGGATCAGGATGCAGATATTCTGACGAAGGTGCTCACCAAGAGAAAATTCGAATACCACAGAGGAAGGATCGGGGTAGCTGATAATGCCTTTCATGTTGAGAGGGAGTGTTGAAAAGTCAACAAGAAATGTGTGTCTAATTTGATTTTCCCTTAATTATATTGGACAATAAATTGTAATCTTATCTCATAATCACTTGTAATAGTTAAATGAGTGTGATAGACTCATTTAGCTCATGAAATTCGAGTTGAGGGTGGTTGGTGAGGCATGTAGAGTGATTCTATTTGTTTTAGAGTCCAAGTTGTAATTAGTGTACTAGTTTAATGCATGAGAAACCAGTTAACTCAATTAAGTGAGTTAAAGTCAGTCTAACTAGTTGTAACTGATTATTGCACTAGTGAGAGGTCAAGAGAATTAAATCAGATTTAATTCACATGCAGTGATCTGTCAAGTGACTGATGATTTAGTATTAATAGCTGCATGCATGTCAGTTCTAATGAATACTTAGTTGAGACAGAGGTTAAAGGGATGTTATCTATCAGTTATATTATTAGTAAATTGCAAGTGCGCAATTGGAAAACCATAGGATTTCCCATGATGTATTGCGTAGTTTTGGAAGGTTGAATTTCATAATTAATAGGGATAAATTGTTCTTAGAATTGCACAAGCAAGGCAGGTTGAGAAAAGGAAAGAAATTGGCTAAGTGTTGGCTGATTTTGTCCAGATCAGTGTGAGACAGTTGGTAGAGTGCAACAGACCCTTGTGAGAAGATTTCTTTGTATTTTTTCATGGTTCCTTGGTTTATTATATAATAAAGGTGTAGGGGTTTTGAGCAGCAAGCTTTCCCAGGAAAAATATCTGTGTTGTGCAATTGATTTGCTTCTTTCTCTTAGTTGGTGTCATTGTGCAATCATGTTTATTTTCCGCAAATATTGTAGAAGGATTCAGTATCTTGTTTTAGTATATTACATGATCGGATTGAATCCATTGGTGTAATTTCTATAATTCTGACTCACGATCAGTTTGACCACTAGCGACTATTTGGCCCGAAACTCATTTGTGTTGTGAGTGGGGCTGTTGTGAAATTCACACCACTTCCCCGTGTCCTTCTTTAGATTTTTGGTATTTTTTTGAGTCATCCTGCTTTGGATTTTCCCCTTGTTCTACGGTTTGGGGGTGCCTTTCCCTGGCTTCAGATTCGCGGATCCAAAGTCTCGCTTCTTCTGCTTAAATTTTTGCTCAATCTTGGTAGCATAGAGATATGTCGTGCTAGGTGAGGTAATGTAGAGGAACTCCATTTAATCCTAAATTTATCTGTGCAAACAACTATGGTACTTGAGTACCAAATGTCTCTCTGAATATTTAATACCCAAATTTGTGCGTAGGGTATGGAACAAATTGGTCAGTTCGTGCACATCTTGATCCCTTTGCTATCACAACGTCTTCTATTGGATGTAATTGTCCTCATAACTCCCCATAGGGTAATATTATTCCTTGATGTAGTCTCAGAATGAATTCCAAGTGGGTGCGACTAAGAATAGAGAGGGTTCCCTCTTGTCCTTCTGTTCACAGTAGGTTTCCCACCAGTATTTTACATGGGGGGCAGCTTTGAGGAGTGAAAAAGTAATATTTTCTCAGTCGGAGAAATCATGGACCAAGAAATACCCTTCCAATAAATTCAATCATCCATCTACGGTGTTTGCATCTATCTGGCCTTAAAATATAGGAATTTTGAAGTTGACATGTACCTTGAAAGGAGAGGCGCATCTAGAGTGACTGCTGGATGTAGATGCGCCGCCGGTGGGAAGCCGTTGAAGGATCTGGGCAAAGTTATCCATCATTGTGTTCCTTTGTTTCTCAAGGGCCTCCTCGAGAAATAATTTGATAGGATCTCCTGCTCCCTCGTCTTTTTTTTCTTTCACCATGGAAGTTCGTTGAGGTTTACGAGGATGATCTTGCAAGGGTTCAACTAGATCGAGCCCTAACTCCTTATACCCTGACCTCGTTGGGGACATGCCAAGAAAAACAAAGAAAGAGCAGATTGCTCTGACACCACTGATCTAGATTTATGTAGGAACAAAATAATATACAAAAAGATGCAGCGGGAATAAAACTTCAGTTCATTAATGTCAAATAACAGAAATATTCTTACAGACATAATGGAAATAAACTAGCTAGGGTACTGGTAGCTTATCTTTGAGAAGAGATGTGGTTAATACAGGCCTCTAAATTGTGTTACAATGAGGCTCGAAGGCCTATTTATTGTTGAGAAACAATGGAAAACCATAAACATCCAAAAACATAACCGTAGGAGATGAAGCACCAAAACTGTGGGCCCCATTTGGGTAAATTGGTACATCAATCTTCCTGGGGACGTAACTTTGGCATACAATCTCTGTTTGATGTGCTCAATACCTTGTTATAAATATCTATACCAGGAATAAAAATTTTTACACGAGAAACATTGAAGGAACTTCCATGTTGCTCTCGGGTTTCCCAAAAAATTCGTTTAGGGCCTCAAAATGGCTCTGGAAGTTCATGACCTGAAAAACTGCTAAAAATAATAAGTTGTGCTGAAACTAAAAAAATGAAATAACTGATGGTGGGGGTCCAAATGGAATAGGTGGGTGGCTACCAATATCCACCTAGATCATAGGTAGTCAAATATATAGGGATCCATTTCCCTAAAATGTTTTCAACATTTTCCCACTTTTATATCACATGGATTTTAATTCAGTAGGCTTCAACATAGGGGTTCTTTGTAAACAAAAATAATCATATCTCTAATCTAGGATAATAGTTTCATCATAAAATAAGAAGGTTCAATAACTTGACAAAATATTTATAATTCAGTAGGTTCTTCAGTCCACAACATTCCTAGTGGTTTCTTCAGTCCACAAGACAAGCCACTCTTAGTGATAGAAGGAGATTTTGTATGTAAATATGGGAAGTTTCTCCAGTTGGAAAAAATACTAACAAGTCAGTAGGTTCTTTAGTCCACAAATTCCCAGTGGTTTCCTAAATAAAACCACCTTGTGGGATTCCTCAACCCTTAGGAAAATACAGGAGGAGGATAGTTCAACATGGTAGGTTTCCTTAGCTAGATAAGCTACCATGGAAGCATAGTGATCACCCTTTTTAGGTATTTCTTCAAAGAATGCAAGCATTAATGTTCCAAAATTAGGGCCACACTTGGTGTTTCCTTAACACCCAAGTACTTGAGTGTATTTTTCTCCTGGTAGTATCTTCATCAATCCACAAACTTCCTAGTGTGTTCTTCGGTCCTAAGGAAAACCACTCAAGTTGGGGTCATCAGTGCTTGGAAAACTACTGCTCTCTATCCTCCACTAGAAAAAACTCCCTTATGATTCTTTAGTTGGTTTGTATTTATCTCTGTATTCTTTGTCTTTCATATTATTTTTCCTCTTCCCTTCCTCTTTGTGAAGAATTGTTTACCTTCTCCCCCCCTTCTAACTCTTTCCTTTCTTGTGTGGAGGAACGAATGCATGAATCCCTGCCTCCATGAATCAATTCCCATTTTATTTTTTCTCCTGTTGAGAAGTCACTTCACAACCTTCCATTTTGTTGTTGCAACTGTATTGTTGGTTTTGTGTGGGTGTGTACTTTCACTCATTCCCACACATGTATATGCAAGAACTTTGTTGTTTCACCATGATTTCCTAGCCAATGTTGCACTGCCACTTGGTCTCTTGTCTTCTTAGAGTATCCTCCACTATGGTTTGTTGTATCAAAAACCTCTATATCTCCCTCCAACTTGATCACAATAATTTTGTTGTTGATTAGTCATGGGGATGTTGTTACCACAACTTCATATACCACTCTTTGTTAATTTTATTTAGGTTGTTCACCCTACCAGCACAACCCATGCCTTTTATTTAATATTTTTTTCCTCCCTGTCTTGTGAATTCATCCAAGGAAGTATGGATCTCGTCCTTTGTCCACCAGTTGAGTAATTGTATGATCAACCTCTTCAATGTACGTAGCTCAGCCTCCATGCCAAAATTAATACACTTTTAGCTCTATTGAAACATATTAGTCACCCCATGGCTATCATTTATAGCAACCAAGTTCCTCAAGCAATCTCCCCTTCCCCTAAGATTTGGAATCTATGTCCTAGTTCTCAGGAATTTTTAATTATAATCAAAATATATAGCAAACGTTTATAATGAGGAGCAATTAGCGTGGGGCCATCACACTACACATGGCACGATGGAGCACTTTTTTTCCTTCTTGTATGGGTCAATCCTTCTTATGTATATTTTAATCATGTTCTCATTGTATATATGTCTTGACCACCTTATTTTAATGACATGTTAGATTACTTGATTTTAGAAGTTAGTTATATTTAGCTTTCTTAGGCTAGATCTAAGGATTTAAATAATATATTATTATTTTAATTGTAAATTAAGTTAGATATCAATTTATAAAAGGAGGAGAACTTCCTCATTTGTACTCATGGTTTGATTGTGAAAGCAATCCTATGCTTTTATCTTAATAAATATACCATACTTGGGGAATTTTTTGTCTCAAGGACTTTATCTATGTGGTGATTATTTTTGAATTTAGAAGCTCATATTTCTTGGTTATTCCTTTTGTAATTTAAATGGAATTATTTTTCTTATTCAAGACGACCGCAAGGCTACTAATATCAATCCATTAAATGGAAACATTATCACTTGGAATGAGGACGATCATTGTATATTTCCTCACATTATCCTTTGTTGGTTTAGGGCAATATTTAATACTCCTTACTAAGCCATACCCTAAGGTTCCTTACAGAGGGTTTTGATAGAATTCCATGCCATAGTTGATATTGTGGTTGAAGGCATTTTCCCTTTGGAGGATCATTTTTAATGGGGCCTTGGTTTCATAGTTTGTCTTGATTAGATAAAAGGCTAGTTTATCATATAGGGTTATATCCTTTTTCAATAATCCGCAAATACCAGATAAATGAACTTAATAGGGTTTCTTATTGATCTCATGTTTCCACTCGATTCATCTTGAATCTATCACCATAGTTGGACATTGGCGCCAACCTTCATATGATTCCATCTCCTTTTCCAAAAAATCCTAAAAAAATTCGAAACTTGATTTTGCTAAGGCTACATTTGACATCACCTTAATTTTTAATGATTGGTATTAGTAATAGTATTAGGGATACTTGCCTTGATTTGGAGGAGAGTTGGAATAAAGTGAGAGGACAAGTTATTGAGGTGACAATGGATGACCTTCCTAGAGGTTCCATTGAATGGTGCATTATGGATTATGAGTTTTACAATTTACCTACAATTTTTAAGGGAATAGAGCTCAAGTCCAATGCCTTACTAGTGAATATATAGGTATGAATTTTCAAAAAATATACATTCTATATACATAAGGTAGATTTTCCATGGTACTCTCAAGGTATGTAAATATTATTTCAAAAATTAATATAATATTCAAGGTTGGCTACTTAGAGCCTGGAAGGGATTATAAGTCCACCAGAGTGAAATAGGAAATGGGTCTAAGGTGGATGAAAAGTAATCCTAAGTTACCTAAGTATCCTAACTTTGTTATTAAAAGAGCGAACCATTCATCACTAGATGCAAATGGTGTTTGGAAGAGAAGCCTAGCTTTAATAGTTACGAGGAGATGTGGGTTTAATACAATATATGGGGAGTGTAAGAGACTCCATCCCCATAGGAATTCAAACCATATATTTTCCCATTTCCTCTCTTCATGTAAATTTCAAGGGACATTCCCATCCATTCATTCTAAACTACTCACATGCATTTTCTCCTATAATCCGTTCTTCGATTTATTCATGTTGTATGTAAAAAAAAAAATTCATTGGAGGTTAAAAGTGACCAAGGAGAGATAAGGAAGGGAATATTTGTGAACTAGAGAGAGGGGGGTGGTCAGGACATGCAAAGGAGCATAAAGAACAAACTTTTTATTTGTTTTTTAAGTTCTTTATTATATTTTTAATTATTATTATTATTTGTTTGTCAAGTTGTTTGAGTCCTGAGATGACTGTAGACTTAACCTTTGGTTTGAGAAACCATGACCTAGGGGTAGCTAAGTTGTCAAAATCACTCAGTGATCACACCCGGCTTGGGCCACACCAACCCTTAACATGGTTGGATTTTTTCCCACAAAGTTTTGAATCAACGATCTTCACATCACATAATGACTTAATAGTACACCCCATCATCATATATTCTATGTCCCATGGGAAATTAATTATTATCATTATCATTATTATTATTTTATGTAAATTTGTTTAACATTTTCAATTTGTTTAGTTAAATTTTTTTTTTAATGTTTTTTATCAATTTAATTTTTCTTTTCACACACACACAAAACTATATATATCTTTTTATATTGATTTTTTTATTATAAATTTTACGGATTTTTTATATAGTATTTTTTTTAATAACATTGACCTTCTAAATACACATAATTAAAAAAAATACAAATTTATCTTTTTAACTATCACCATTTTGATCTTGTTTAAAAAAATATATATATATATGATTAAAATATGAATTAAAAAAAAAATCAAACTTTAGTGGTTATTTTTTAATATTATAAAATATATTATTATTATTATTATTATTATTATAAAATGGGAATTTATAATTATAATATTTCATTAAGGAAATTTGCATCAAAGAATTTATCTATGAATATATATTGTTTAAGAATTGCTATCATGACATCCAAAATTACAGTTGGATCCTCCATGAATGTTAGCAAACAAAAGGCTAAGACTTTTGTTCAAGATTCATCAACTAACCTCTCAAAAGGAATGAAGAATGTTAGATAATGGAAATATGCACCAAAGAAAAACAAAATGGAACATTCCTAGCATGTCAAGGATAAATGAAGGAACAATGTAGAACAAACATATATGTATTGTGATGCATTTGAACACGTGAAAGAAAATTATCAAGTTCTTTTCTTGATATGAGATATATGTTTGGTTCTATTTACAATGATTGTTTATGCACTCATAAAACATGTTAATTAAAAAAAATCAGTTATAACAAAAAATAAGGTTTTATAGATATATGTGCATCAGTTGTGCAAGACATCGAGGAAGGAAATATAAGTTTGTTTATTCTTATTTATGTATCATGCCTTATTATAAGTATCACAACTTTTAAAACTTATTTAACACTGAAATTTTATATTTTATTTTTATATGATTTTTTCATGTGACTTTCAAATATGATGGAGGGGATTTATTATACAAAGAAAGATATGATGTATGTCATCAATGTATTTCATATTGATAAGGCACAATAATTAAGAGAAAAGAATGTTGGCAGTATGATTCTTATGTCTTAATATGTTGTCCTTGATGGCAACTCTTTGCAAATTATGAAGTATATGTCTTTTGCAGAAACACAATAGTTTGCAAAAGGTCTAACAGAATAAAAGTGTAAAGTCCAATAGAATTTGGTTAATATTCATAATTGAAGGTTCTATACGCAGATTAGTATAGGCTAAGTCGCATATACATGCAGACAAGAACGATCCAAGTCACGTATGCCTTTTGCGCTGTAAAATTATAATACCAAGGGGCATTACCGTGGTTTTAGCTCACAATATTGAGCGCTGTGACGTCTATTTGATTCCGTCCAAGAATACCATCGGTACTTGTGTGGTTTTGGCCCATGGTATTAGGAAAGGCTACATTTATATAAGGAGAAGAAGATCATAGTGCAATTGTTTGCAAGTGTAAGGGCTGTTACTGAATACTTCTCTCTAAAGCATATCTGAATGGGATGGACTTTGTTTTATTGGTAAAACTATGATGCACCCTAGGATACAATGATGGATCGGGATCTCTATACCTGAAATGAATATGTTTTTGATCGATTGATGAGATGATTAGATCTGTAACCTGGCGCATGTTTTCTGAAGTGAAGTGAAGAAATCTGGGTAAGTCTATAGATCTAAAATAATCTGCAAAATTATGTTGAGATTCAACAAGAAGATCCTAGTGAAAATTAAGCACCTACACTAGGATGGAGCCTTAAGCTATTTTTAGGTGGATGTATATTTATAGATGCATGTATATATATAGATGTATGTGCAAGTTCTATATATAGATTGCATGTCTATTTATAGATGCATGTCGACTATTATTATCCCTTAATATTAGCTGGACAAAAAAAAAAAATCTATTTTCAATGAGAACTTGGAAATAGTTAACTGAAGTGGAAAATCAGTTAGCTAAAGGAATTTTGAGTTAAGAGATTTATTGGTGGGACATGCAAGTGGACTTAGTTGTAACTGAGTGATTCGAAGTTGTAAAGAGTTGGAAGTGCAGTTATGAAAGTTGTAAAGTAGTTTAACTCAGTTAAGTGAGTTAAACTCAGTTGTGCTAGTTGTAACTGAAGATACACTAGTGAGATATCAAGTGAATTAATTATTAATTAATTCAGAATCAGTGGTCTCACATGAAACTTAATATTTACTACTATTAACTGCATGCATGTCATATCCATTGGAGACCCAGTTGAGTTCTAGGTGAAAGGGAAGATAACTATCAATTGTGACATTATCCGGTTGCACACATGCAAATCATTGACACATTGATGTGCATACGAGGGATAGCACAATACAAAGTAGGGACTGCATTCATTCAGGGATTGCTATCAACTCGGATTGCGTAGTGGAGGCAAGTTGTCTGGAGACAATAAATTGGCTAAGGAACTTGCCAATTTTTATATTACAATGTGAGACAGTTACCTCATGTACTGAGAGCTCTTGGATTAGAGCTTTATATGTAATTGTTTCATGATCCATGTTATAATACATAATATAATATAGTGGGGTTTTTAGCTATAATCTTTCCCCAGGTAAATTATCTGTTTTATGTGTGATTGATCTTTCATCGTGATATTGTGATTGGAGATTGTGTTTCAAATTCCGCAAAGATTTGTAGAAGTGATTATGTATTTAACATTAGCATATTATTGTTAGACTAGGAGAATCCAGGCATTACATGTATTTTTTATTAAATTTATACATGGTATCAGAGCACAGGAAATTGCAATTTTGAAGCAGGACCTAAGTTTGTTGTTGGAAAGAATTTGAATTTGCAGAAATACTTTCTTGGTGCTACAGCTGATTCAAGATCGAAATGGATTTCAATGGCTTGAGGTTAGAGTTTGCACTCGAGGGAAGCTCAAACTACATTTCTTGGAAGGACAAGATGGAGGAAGAACTCAAAGACAATGGCTTGAATGAATTCATTGAAAAATATGTTCCTAAGCCAGATGCTGCAAATATTGATGCATGGCGAAAGAAAGTGGAAAAGGCGAGGAGGATCATGTTGGAGGGAGTACGAGACCACATTTTCTAAAGCCTCCATGGGAAAGCCACACCATATGCTATTTGGAAGGCTTTGACAAATCTATTCCAAAGCAGTAGTGACCATAGGAAATTTGCGCTCAAATATAAACTCAGAAATATCAAGATGGAAAAGGGCGACAACATTCCAAAGTATCTCACGAAGTTGGTCCAATGTCGGGATGAACTGGGGAGTGTGGGAGTAACTGTTGCTGATGATGATTTGGTGAGCTTGTCTCTCTTGGGACTTCCTAAGAGTTGGCACAATTATGAAGACTTTTTTAACAGATAGGAAAATTTTCTAGATTGGGAATGACTACGGTAAGATCTGGTGCGGGAGGAGTTCAGGTGGAACACCAGAGATGGCTCTTCATCAACGCATGATGATGAAGAGGACTGTGCTTTGGATACTAAGGTGAAGAAGGGGAAGGGGAAGAAATTCCATTCTAGATATGAGTCTAAAGGCAAGAAGCTGGATATTTCTGTTACACCATTTTTTGGTCATCTAACCTATTACTATTAGATGGACCTAAGTACACCATGTAAGACCAATTTTACCCTAAGTAAAATGGCTTTCACTATGAAAAATAACTTAGTAAAACACCTTTGTTAAGTTTTTTATGGTTTAAACAGGAAATCCCATGAGGAAATATTAAATAAATCCACATTTGTTTGATTTTCCTCAAGGAATAATTAGTTAAACAACAGTTTAATTAATATTCCTGGTTATATTTAACCCAAAACAAGGAAATTAATTAGATAAATCATTATTTATGTTATTATTTTCTAAGAATAATTATTTAAACCCTATTTAAATAATATTATTTGTTAAATATGACTAAATCACCCTTAAATAATTAAATAAATCATTATTTATTTGATTATTACTCAACCACATTCTTAAAATGATAAATAAATCATTCATTTATTTTTTATTTACAAATAAAGGGATTTGACCCAAGTCAAATTCTTTTTCCCTCCAACAAATATAATAAAATATTCCATAAAAGTTGGATCTTGATTTGGTTAATAATATTTTAATTATGCACCAATATCTAGACTAACTCAATATTTTGTTATAAATAGAAGGGTTTTTCCATTCATTCATCACCTTTTGTTGCCTAAGATCACTCTGGATCTACAATAACCCATCCCATTGAGGAGAACTGGTAACATCCTTCTATGTTTTCTTCCCAGGTGCCCTTAATATAAAATTCATTCAACATATTCTTGTCTTGTCTATTGGATGCATGGAGTAAATCTTGTTTTATCTACTGCTTAATGTCTTTTGATGCATAGATCTAGATTTTTGCAGCATTTATCTGGATCAACTAACTGCAAATCTGAAGATATTGGTAGCCATCTTTTGCTGTTAGGGCTATTTGTTATGTGCAGCTAAAGTGGTATTTTTTCGCACACTTGCAATTAAGATTCATACTAACAACTGGCGACTCCACACGGGTTTACGATTACGAGCGCTATCATTTTTCTGATCCTTGCATATCTAGCTACTTCAAACCCTAGGTTTTCTCTTCAGACTCTTGTTTTTTCTTTTCTTGATGCTGTTTTTAACCCATAAAACCCTAAAACAGTAAAAAATCTAACTTCCATGTGTTTACGGACCTATTACATAGGTGACAGACATCAGCCGCAGCTGAGACAACACCTTTTACTGAAATCTGTTGCCGAGAGTGTCAGAAGTGCAAGTCAGACTTTCTGGCCCTAAACCTACGACCTGGAGCTTTAGGATGCACTTTTTAGCCCAAAAACTGCGACCTCTGCTGAAAACAGGTCAGAAACTGCGACCTGGATTTTTTGCGGGAGTTTTTCTGAAAGTTTTCTGGATTTTTTTGGGCCTCTGTTCAGGGTTGTTTGACCTCTATCTTTGCCTATTTTGGACCTAGACTTTTTCTGTTTACTCAACTAAGTGGGAACCTAGCCCCCTAGGGCTTCGGTATCCTCCACTTTTGGTGGAAGAGTTTTAGCTATCACAGGTTGTCTGAAATTTCAGAGTCTTCAGCCATTTCTCAGATCTAATACCTCACCTTCAGATCCACTTTAGATTGGCTATTTATCCTTCCAAATCAACTCATTTTGTTTTTTTGGGTTTTCCTCTAGGGTTCACTCCGTTTCCCTCCAAGAGATAGCCTTTCGCCACCTCATTTACAACAATATTTCCTCTGATTTGTTGCTATTTTCTGCACCACTTTCCAGCAGATTTTGACCTTTAGATCCATGTCCCTCCCGACCTTAGATATATTGGATATTTTGGTGTGTTTTGACTAGTTTTTTGCCCACCTTTAGAATACTTGTTGAGAGGCCCACCTTCTTGGGTTTAGATTATTGCATTACTAGCTATTTATATACTGTTATTTCAGTTTCATATACAGTTATCTGCAGGTTTATTTACAGTTACACTACACACTTTTTCTTTTTCTCTACAAACGTCTGGGTTTAAAAATTAAAATTTACGCACTTTGCACACGCACCCTAAGCGAAAAATGGCTTGGTTAACACTGCCAAGCAAAGACTCTAAAACATTGAAATAAATTGATCTTGCACCTCTTCGCGCTTGTTTCGACATTGTAATCAGTTGATCCTGCACCTCCTTGCCCTTGTCGGTCTCTTTTTCCTTTGTGCCATGTTTGTGTCCTCATCATTGCACCACCAATAAATTTATCTAGGCGACTTCTTGGCCTTCATCCTCAGTTTCTGGTAGTAAGACTTACTCCTCCACGTAGGATTCAAGTTAGTCCTCCTCCGAATCCGCACTCCGACTCTTCTTCTGGTTCGTAGGGTTCTCCTTCCGCCCACGTTTCTCCTCCTGTCACCTTCACCATGTCTGGTTTAGGACCTAAATATGGTGGTAACCCCGGCCCTAATGCTGGTAATACTACTAGTGGGACCGCAACAGGAACTATCCTGGATGCTCCCTTGCTCCCCTATATGGCAGGCCTCAGTCTTCCCGATTTTGACTAGTTGATAAATGACCCTATACACGATGATGCTAGTTGGCTTGCTATGCCGAACAAGCTCCCTTCCGACATCCCCAAGTTTGAAGGCCTTGCTGGAGAAGATCCTACAAATCATGTTCGATCTTTCCACATGTGGTGTTCATCTAACTCCATTACCGATGACTCTGTCCATCTTCGGTTGTTCCAACGTATGCTTACAGGTGAACTTCTAAGTGGTATGTTGATCAGGCCTCATCCTCTCATACCACCTTTGCGACTCTTGCTTGGGATTTTCTGTCTTATTTCCAGCTTCCTCTTCGTTATGACACTGGTACCGAACTTTTGGCTTCTTTCTGTCAATTGTCTGCGACCCGCCTATTCGATCATGTCCAAGAATGGCGGAGAAGAAAGAGCCTATGTTGAGCCCCTACCTTCGAAGACTGTGTCTACATGGACTGGTTCCTTAGATCTCTCTTGCCACCTATCGACAAAGATGTCACATTGCATTTCCCTCAAACCGAAGAAGTCGCTGTCCAAATTGTGTTAAAATACGACCTGATCTATGCTCAGTCGGGTTATGTTTATACCATTCTACTTGATCTTCCTAGACCCGGTGATGCCAATGCACCGAGGGCATCTCATTCTGCCGACGGTATCATTGGAGCTCTCTCTCATCCATACATGCAACTTCCCATGGGCTATGGTTTTCCTCAGGGTAGGGCCAGCACCTCCTGCACTTTTCCCCCTCCTGGTAGCATGTATCTAGGATACGGCATGCCTCCTCCTTTTGGTCAACCTCCTATTTAGCACACTTTTACCCAAACTCCTTATTATCCATATCCACAGCCTGGTGCTCCAGCTACTCCAGCATTAGCACCACCTCCTCCCTTGCCTTCTTAACCCCAGCAACAGAAGCCACCACCCCCTCAGGGGAAGGTGTATGCACAACAGGGTGCGACTAATCCTCCTCCCTCTAAAAAGAAGAGGAAAGGCACTCAAAATCAATTTTCTCCCAGTAATCCTGGACCTAATCCTCAAAATAATGCCCCTAACATTGCTAACCAGCAACAGGGAACTCAGCCCAAGCAGGACAGGCTTGTTCACATGAACAAGCCTTGTTCTTGTTGTGGTGTTTATGGTGATTACAAACATGATTGTACTCTTTTACCACAGATGAAGCAGATGTGGGAGTCTCAAGCAACATTGTGAGGACAACAAGCCTCCCCTTCCGTCCCTCCCAGCGCTGCTCCTAGTCAGCCGGCTGTGCTTACTAATCCTTTCCCTTAGCAAGGATTTGTGGCTACCCAACCACCTTAGGGTCAGGTGGCCACTCAACCTCTTCCATCTGGTACCTCCAATTACCAGATTCTCATGATGAACCCTGATCAACCTCTAACCGTAGAAATCAATCTTCAGACTTGGTCTCATCAGTATAACGAGCCTCCCGCTACGTCTGTCCCCGAGCTACCTCCTTCAGTCTCTACAGAGCCTCTTTAGACACCTAATGGTCCCTTACAGATCCCTCAGCCTAAGGCAGATGTTCATACCAAGATCCCTAAGGGACCACTAAACTGAAATGCTGCTTCTGGAAAATCTGCCCATTCGTATAGCATAGTAGATGATTTGGCACAATCTCATGTTTCCATTTCAACGCTGGAACTCCTCCAGTTGTGCCCTTCACAATGAAAAGCTCTACTATCTGCCATGGGTGCTGTAGACCCTTCCGATGATCGATTGATTGTCTTTGATGTTGACTGGTCAAAACATCCTCCTCTCCCTGCTTCCGTCGCTTTCCGAATCCCAGTCAAGATCTGGAACGCCAATGTTTCCTGGTGCATCATTGATGAGGGGGCATCCACTTGTGTGATGTCTACTTTAGTTTGGAAGAAAATTGGATCATCTGAGTTGGCTCCTTCCATGATCACTCTCCGAGCGTGGGATGGCCATGCCTATTCCGCAATTGTCCAATTACTCTTACAGGCAAGATTGTTTGCATTGACGTAGAATTCATAGATGCCCCCTTAGATTACAACATTCTATTGGGTTGTAGCTACACTTATGCGATGTTTTCTGTCCCTTCCGTGGTCCACCGCAAGATGTAATTCCCTCATAACGGAAAGATAGTCACCATTGACTAGTTGACATATTACGAATCGAAGTCTCAGACCTCCCCTGAGTCCATCATCTCTTCGGTGGCCAATAAGAAAACCATCGATTCTTTGACCAGTGTCTCACCCGAATTCTACAAAATTCCTCATTGCTTGGTACATTTCCTGGTCTTCCCCCTAATGTCTCTGATCCCATCTCATTGAATGTTTGCATGATGCAATCTTCTCGGGCTGCCCTCAAGCGGCCCGCCTCGACTAGTCAACATCCTCCTTGCCCTCCGCAACCTACTCCTAGCCCTTCAATTCAACCTTCTGGACCTCCTCCTCCTAGCCCTTCAGCTGGTATCCATGGGCCTATTTACCCCCTGGAATGGTTCCTCCAGGCCTTAACCATTTAGGAGTTGCCCGCCTGGCCATTACCCCTCCGGTTAGATATTGTTCCTAGCTCCCCCCCAGGAGTGTACACGGTACCTGTCGTGGCCACCCTCTCTCTTCATAACTTGACCCTTGTGATTCCCATCTGGTACCTTGATCCTCCAGATGCTACCCCGCTTAGTCAACCCAAACCTTATCTTGCTTTGACCCCGATTCAACCGGTCCCCATGACTTCTCCCGTTGCAACAATGCCTCAACCACCTCAACAGGAACCCCCTCCTATTGTGACCACTTCGGGCAAGAAGGGCAAAGCTTGCAAGAGGGCCTCAAAGGACAAGGATACTCCGACTGACCCTGCACCTCCCCTGCCTGCAAAGCCCTGTTCTTTGTGTGATGTCATCATCCATGCCACCCATAACGGTCCTAAACTGCCCTGTATCAAGCCCATGGTTAAAGTTTCATTCCCTGAGTCTACGGTCCCTGAAGCCTCTGTTTCTTCCTCGACTACAACCAATAATCCTAAAACTATTCACACCAACCATCCCTGTGCTTTGTGTGATATCCATGACCATTATTCCTACCATTTTCCCCGCCTTACGCATTACCACACCCCTTTAGAGGTATTTCAGGAGTATGAGATTGAACAGAACCAATCCGCCTCTTCCGTACTTGCGCAGTATGCTACAGACCACAATGAAGAATTACCTGCTCCCATTGACATTCCCCCTCCTGATGTCGAGATGACAGAGCCTGCGGCCACCATCCTCTACCTATCATCATCCATGATACCCTCGGTGGAAGCTGCCTCTGGATCTTCCCCTGTTGTTTCTCTTGACCTCCCTTCAGCGATCACCCTGGGCTCAACATCAATAGATCCCTTATCTACTTGTTCTTCCTTCATCTCCCGTGATGATGCACATGTAAACCTTTCTTCTCATGATGATGATTCAAGTAGCTTCGCCTCATCATGTGGTCTCCCTTCCTCCAGTCACTCCATCTTCTATTGTGATGATGACATCATGGAAGCCATGTCCACCCTTGACTTCATCTTTCCCACCCATAAACAAGATGGCACCATTCGTGCCTATGGTGACTTTTGCAGCCTGAGTACAAGCTACACCTCCGGTAGCTCCCACACCCCACCTCACCATCGGTGTGTGAGTAGTAGACATCCTACCCAGATCACTCCCTCTCGCGGAGTGTGTTCGATTTCTACTTTGCACTCAGGTTGCCAACATTCTTCATCATCCTCCCATTTATTGTCTTGTGGCACCTTTTAGATGGACCTCCCATCCACACCTTATATCGGTTTTGTTGATGGTGCAAGTTGCTACTCCCAGAATCTAGCCTCGGTAGGTTGGGCCATTTTTACCCCCTTGCATTCGCTTGTTCTCTCGAACGGTGTATGCATTGGTACTGCTACCAATAATCAGGCCGAATATGATGCAATGTAAGGTTTATTAGCCGATGCCCTTTCACATCACATCCTCCACTTTCATGTTCATTTATATTCCCTACTTCTTGTCATGCAGTTGAATGGTGTCTATTGTGTGCAAAATCCTATCCTTTTTAGAAGATATTTACGAGTGAAGCTTTTGATGCGTGAATTTGAAATCATTACATTCAGTCATGTACCTAGAGCGCAAAATCATTATGTAGATAGCATTGCAAACCATATTCTAGATTGGCATTTAGCACACGCATTTAACACTAGACAATAACATAAAACTATGAAAACGATGCATATCCATGATATGTGTCGTATAAAATGTTTTAGAGTCCATCAACTTTGATACGTAAGACATGCCCATAGCATGTTACAAAAACTCAAAGCTGGGGGCACCGCTTGCCCCTACACACTAATAACTATCTGGAGGATCTCACTACAAGAAAAAATCACATTGGTGAGGGTCATGCTTGTGATGGACCTTTAAGGTCCGTCACCAATGTCACATATGGTGACGGTCCTTAAAAAACTGTCATTGTAAGTGTATATAGTGATGGTCCTTTATGGTCCGTCACCAAAGACATTTTCAATGACACTTTTGGTGAGGGTCGTTAAAGGCCCATCAATAATTCTCTCTTTGGTGACACTTCTAGTGACGAAATTTTAATGACCCTCACCAATGCTCTTTTTTTTACTTTTAGTGACGGTCAAAAAATGTCCGTCATCATTGATCATTAAAAAACTGTCACTGTAAGTGTATATAGTGATGATCCTTTATGGTCTGTCACCAAAGACATTTTCAATGACACTTTCGGTGATGGTCATTAAAGGCCCATCACTAATTCTCTCTTTGGTGACACTTCTAGTGACGAACTTTTAATGACCCTCACCAATACTCTTTTTGTTACTTTTGGTGACAGTCAAAAAATGTCCATCATCATTGATAATTCCAATGAGTTTTTGATGATGTTATGTGCCTGTTAATATATTTTTTGTCAAAATATAACAATTTGATACCATTATTGTGGAGTATTTTTTATAATATGTCCAAGGCCATAGTGGTTGGGGTCAGTCAATTTTTTAAGAAGTAATTAGTGTGTATCATTTCCCTCAAGTAATGACTAGTCGAATAGAGATTTCCTATGAGTCAACACATGATTCATATCTATTACGTTTATTATCTAGCAAATTTCCTTTAGATAAAGTTCCACTATTGTGTGTAGGAAATATATTATTTAATACATAATCAAGCTCTAACAATTCTATTAATGAGAAAGACCTAGCAATCCTCAACAATCTGGGCACACCTTAAATTAGTGCTTTGGCACACACTAACATTTCTTAGCACACCACATGTCTTGGAACATCTTTGTACCTAGAACATCTTGTGATGACACTGACGTCCAAGCACATGGTGGCATGCGCTAGCACAACATGGAACTCTCCTAGCATGTGTTGGCATGCTGCATATAGTCCCTAGCATGCCCTGGAACACCTTGGTTGAATTCATTGACATACATTAGCACTTGGCACACAATGACACTTGGCATGTATTGGGACCTATTATTAGTGTGTCTAGCATGCTCCTTTTCAAAAAGATAAAGTCCTGACTTATTAACCCTCTTATTGGTTCTTCCTTTTGTTTCCTTGACACATATTGACATACCCTGGAACCTTGCGCCACATCCTTAACACCTAGCATGTATTGGCATATCTTGGCACTATTAATTGGCACATGATATAATTAGCACACCCTGGAACTCCCAAGCACACTTTGGGAAATATTGACATGCCTTGATATTCCCTAGCATGCCTTACCAATGCTTAGCATACCTTGTCACTCCCTCCTTGGCATGACAACTAACACTCATTAACACTAGTCTCTGGCAGTACACGTTCCTCATATTCATTAACTTCCATTAATTTTTACCTAGTGCTCACTTAATGTTTTTTCCTAGTACTCTTTAACACTCATGAACATGCATTATCACTCTCTAGCACACCTTAGCACTCTTCAACATTCCCTTCCACTTTATAACATGCATAAAATTAGTGCCTGACACATATTGGCGCTTGGCACGTGTTGGTGCTTGGAAAGTCTTAGCATGTATGGAATACATTGAGATGCCTTGGTATGATTTGGCATGGTTTAATATTAAATTTATTTTTCATGATCAAATGTTGGAAAGTAGATGAGAAGCAACAAAGTAATACTTGGCACTTAGAATGCACTAAGACTTTGCACTTGGCACCTATTGCCACCTAGTGTTGTTGTGCCTAGCATGCCCATCTTGGAAAAGGTAAATTAATGACTTATTAACCCTCTTATGTGTTCATTTCCTTGTAGTTTAACTTTTTTCTTTATTTTGTTGTCTTGACAGTCCCTGACACGCATTGACACACCCTTGCACATCTTGGCATGCCTTATCACTTGGCACATCTTAGCATGTTTGACATGTATTCCCACTATCTGGCACATCAAGGGGGCGAAGAGAGATGTAGTCCTAAAGTAGGTCGAGTACGAGGGCCGAGTAAGGGTTGTTAAAGGGAGGTCATCATCATGTGAGGGTTCAGAAGAATGTTGCATACCTTAATGGTCAGTTTGCACTAGGAAGTAGGATGGCATATTGTTGCTTCTATTTTGGCAGGTCGAGCTTAAGAGAGGTTTCTCATGAGAATCTGGGCATGTGATTTCAATGGTGTCTTTATGTGAAGGCCGCACCAAATTCTGAAATGTTGAAATTTGTAACAAGAAACAGTGAGATTGGAAACCAGAAAGGACAAGAAAAAATGCACCCACACTGGTGAGGAATTTTGATGCACTAGGAGTGAGGAATGTGGGGCATCTAAATTAATTTTCCCTTAAATAAATTGGACAATAAATTGTAATTTCATCTCATAACAACTTGTGTCAGTTAATTAAGTCATGATGACCGAGTTAGCTCAAGAAATTCGAGTCGAGGGTCTAAGATGAGGCATCTAGAGGGATTCTAATATTTTTGGGGTCCAGTTGAAGTTGATGCATTAGTGGGGTGCAAGTGTAATTAACTCAATTAAATGAGTTAAAATCATTTTAACTAGTTCTAACTGAGTGATGAGCTAGTGAGAGGTCGAGTGAATTAAATTAGATTTAATTCACAATGAGTGATCAATCAGATAACTGATAATTCACTATTAATAGTTGCATGCATGTCAGTTTCGAGGAATACCCAGTTGAGACAGAGGTTAAAGGGAACATAACTATTAGTTGTATTCAGAGAAAATTTCCCATGTGCAGTTATAAAGTCATTAGGATGCCATGATGGATTGCACAATCAAGGAAGACTGATTTTCCTAATTAATAAGGAGTTAATTCCCTAGGAATTGCGTGAGCAAGGTAGCTCGAAGTAAGGATGAGAATTGGATAAGTACTAGACCGAGTTTGCCTAGATTAACGGGAGACAATTGACAAAGTGCTGGAGAATCTCATGAGAGATTAAGCATTGTATTGTTTCATGATTCCTTGACTTAATACACAATAGAGATAGATGGGTTTTGAGCAATTGCTTTCCCCAAATACATCATGTTTCTATGCAATTGATAATTTATTTCTCTTACTTATATGTGATTGTGTGATCATGTTTTGTTTCCACAAATTGTAGGAAGGATTCAATATCTTGTTTTAGTAGATTACAAGATCAGAATGAATCTCGTTGGTTAGATTTTATACATGGTATCAGAACAAGAATTTTTTGGGCGGAGAGTTTGTAGAGAATATCTGAAGATTTTGGTGTAAAATTTTCAACAAAAAATAGAATATTTGGATTCCTTGCGAAAATCTACCCAAATAGAAAAAAAATCGGTCGAATCGGAGCTCGGATGAGGGAGATATCATCGATTTAAAATCAACTCTTTTTTAGAAACTTTTTGTAATGTCGGGACAATTACACTGTGCGCGAGTCAAGAACCTATATGCACTTGAGGTATAGATGCATGCAAATCTTTGAGGAGAAAGGCAGAAGTTAGAGACTTGGTGGTTTAGAGGGAGCATAAATTACCTCTCAACATGCATCCTCATGAGAAGTAGTCTCAGAAGGTTGTGGAGTAGCTGCCACAATTGGAGAAGCAAAGAGGAGACCGAGTGGAAGCGTCCACTCAAGCAGAGACCTCCATGAGGGGGAAATTTTGAGCCAGTTGGGAAGAGGGAGTAGCCATACCTCGAGGTGTAAGGTGGGGTTATGTGTAGACATAATTCCAAGATAAGAAATTTGGGCAAGGTCCATTGAGATGGCATGTCTCATGGATCGAACCTGGCTACGAGGAGCCCACAGTATAGCAATAGTAGGAAGGATCAATTAGATTGATGTAGTCAGATGTCAGCAAGACATAAATTAGAGTGACAGATGTCAAATACTGGAGCACAAATCAGAGTTAGCAACAGTTCAAAGGGCACGGATGCAGATGTCAGCAGTAGCGCAAAGAATCTAGTACTAGACAGGTGCAATAACTAGCAGTAGTCAGAAGACTTTGATGACAGATGCATTATACTGATTCAGTTGTTCGGAGTCTATTCAGTTTCAAGGTTTGCAGGTACAAACAACACTAGAGAAGTGTAGCATGCAGAACATTCCAAAGGTACCAGATGGGGATAGATTGAATTGCTTTCTTATTGAGAGGGAGTGTTGAAATTTGCAACAAGAAATAGTGAGATTGACAACTAGAAAGGACAAAAAAAATGAACCCACACTGGTGAGGAATTTTGATGTACCAGGAGTGAGGAATGTGAGGCCTCTAATTTATTTTCCCTTAAATAATTTGGACAATAAATTGTCATTTCGTCTCATAACAACTTGTGTCAGTTAACTAAGTCATGATGATTGAGCTAGCTCAAGAAATTTGATTTAAGGTGATCAAGGTGGATATTGGTGGCCACCCGCCTATTCCACTTGGGCCCTCGCCATTGTCTCTTTCAATTTTTCAGTTTCCTTAATTATAGCACAATTTACTATTTTTGCAGTTTTTCGGGTCCTAAACTTCCGAAGCCATTTTGAGGCCCCAAAAAACGTTTTTTTGGGCATGAAAGGTTTGGAGATTTCATTGAAATCACATTAGTGGTTGTAGTCCTCAGAGAGATCTTTCTAACAGGGTATCATGTGCGTCAAACGAAGATCATATGACCAAGTTACGACCCCGGGAAGTTGGCTGCCCAACTAACCCTAACGGGGCCCATAAAATCTTGGTGTTACATCTCCTCGAGTTAGGGTTTTGGTTTTTTAGGGTTTTATCTTATTTTAAATAATAAAAATACCCTTGATCCTTATTGTAACATAGTTTAGAGGAACATAACTATCAGTTGTATTTATAGAAAATTTCCCATGTGCAATTATAAAGTCATTGGGATGCCATGATGGATTGCACAATCAAGGAAGGTTGATTTTCCTAGTTAATATGGAGATAATTCCATAGGAATTGCATGAGTAAGGCAGGCTGAGAATTGGCTAAGTACTAGACCAATTTTTCCTAGATCAGCAGGAGACAATTGGCAGAGTGCTAGAGAATCTCAAGAGAGATTAAGCATTGTATTGTTTCATGATTCCTTGACTTAATACAAAATAGAGATAGAGGGTTTTGAGAAGTTGCTTCCCCAGATACATCTTGTGTTGTGCATGTTGATCATTTCAACCTCCTATTAAATTTTGTCAAGAAATCTGGCTTAAACCTTTCGAATCTCCTCTTTTTTCCTTGATAAATTCTTTTTCTGCCTATCGTTACCTATGCCTAGCCTCAAAATCGTATTTAAAATGGCAAAAACCCGCATTTGAAAATATGAAAAGTTTGGCACCTTTCGGCCCTAGCTCCTCAGTATTTTTCTCCACGTAACCTGGGTGTTAGACCAAGCTGCAGCCCGAAAGGCGCTTATCATATGAATATCAGGCATGTTCATAACCGTTAATTTGTACAGATTGACGGCGTTCGTTCATCTCTGCCGCACTCGTAGCCTACTTGCCTACCGTCTGATCAAACCGTAAAATCAACAGCCCGGAGTCTATCTATCCCGGTGGTCCCCGACCCGCGTCCATTGTTCAAAACTGCCCGATATCTATCGCACCGCCTTTCGTAGGAGGGCGTTATTTCTCAATTCGGAGTGATTCCATACATCATGCGACACGTGGCTCTGTCACTATTCCAAAACCACTGCCTCATCGCGCGTTATCGTTCGACTGAGGATACGGAGCGATATGCATTATAGCCGTCCGATCTGGGGGTCTCCATCCAACGGTCATCGCACTACGGAGATGCACGGGTGTTAATCCAAGTGTATAGTGCCCCTGGCCCACTTCCCATCGCCTCCGATGCATTCATAGCCGTCGATCTCCTCCTAAGATCGGACGGTCCAGATTTGATCGCCCCCGCCTTAACCCGGTCTTCCTCCACATCACCGTTCCACGTGTTTGTCGTATTTTTCCTCCGCCCTCATACCTTACATTCATTTGTCAAATTTTAAATGTTTTTCGCTAAAAACTCATGCTAGTCCATCCTCCATCGTTTCATCACGTTTTTCCGCCACCCAGCATTATTCCACCATTTTTCCATGTCTGCATGACCATTTTCATTGACCTCGCCATATCCACCATCCCCATGCGTGGTTTTCCTAATAAGTTTGCGGGTTTTGCAGGTTACAACAGTGGAAAAATGCCATGATTTACAGTCTGGATTGCAGTAGTAGAGCACATCAAAGTACCATTTTTCAGAGGCTGTAATTATGGAGAAAGGCCCGGGGAGGTAGATCGACAAGACTTCCATTAAAGAAGCAGGGTTAAAATCTTTCAAACCTTGCAGAGCCATTCAAAGCACAGATTGAGCAGATGAATACATTAATGGAGTAGCAGAGAAATATCAGCAAATGATCAAGGAATTCAATGTTCAGCATTGAAAATCTTAAACCGTGATTTAGGGTTTAGAAGGAAAAGGGTACCATTCACAGAAAAAATACCTTAAAGCTTTCTTGTCAGCACCATTTTCTTTCAGGAAAGGACAAAATTTTTATGTGATTTTAATTTTTGCCGTGTTCTTGAAGAGTTTTCTACCCAGTGCATTTATTTCAGTAAAGCAAGCACAGAGTACATACAACATGACAAAGTCATTCAGCATATGGGCGTGCACATTTCCACCATTTTGTTTTAATGAGGACAATTAAATGTTCATCACCTACTCCCTTTTTGGAGTTTTCTTTTCTTCTATAAAGCTCTCGAAGAACAGATGATTTAGGGTTCCAGATTTTATCAGAAAATTATGTAGTGAAAGGAATTTTGTATACATTTTGTAGAACTCTTGTATGAAGGCTCAGAGCCCATAGGGTTTCAGTGAGGAGGAGTTCCATCTATCAAAGAGGATTCTGGTCTTTGGTATTTCACAGTTTGTAACTTTCTCTTATGTGTTATTTAAATATATCATTTCATTTCATCCATATTTCCTGTATCATGTTTTGGAATGCGAGTGGCTCACTGATTTTTGGTATGGATTTATCCTAGTTGATACCCATACTCGGATTAGTCAAGCGCTTTAAATATGGCTCATGCATGATATTCTGTTCCACTATTCATCTTAACCGTATTTCTGTTATATTAGTTGCTTTGGGGGGGTGTTTTTTAAAACGCTATTGTCATGTATGGATTCTTAGATTGGTAAGCCCATGCATGGTGGTATTGTGTATCTAGATATCAGCTCAATGTTAACTAATATCTCCTCAATGTTTCATTCACTACATACATCTTCTGATAACTTATTTCTGTGAGGTATTTCTGAATCGACCCTCTTTGCAGTAAGCTGTCTCTAAATTGTCTGTTGCTTCTATATTGGAGTTTGGCATGTTGTCTCTGCAGTATTCCTATCCCTGTATCAGTTTCTAAAGGTCTTGGTCCCATTCAGATTAATATTCCTTGTTTTACAAGAGATTAGCATGAGAGCTTTCTATTTGATAACTTCCTCTGTTATATCATATGCTCCTTGCTAATATAAGATGTCCTAGGCACTGGTCTATCACAACTCTAGGCTGTCTCTAGGAGCGACAACATCTTTTTGGCACCATTTCCGGGGACCGAAGTTGAAAAATATAAATCCTTGGGCCTCGAAAAAACCTAATTCACTCTTCAATTAGGTGAGTATGAAGAGTTGAGAGTTGTAGATCCCTCACCTTGGCGACTCCACATTTGTTATTTGATAAATCTATTTGCAGTCCTGGCTCCGCGTAAGCCACTCCTGAGGTCAGATACGTCTCAGCCAAAGACAACTTCAGTGTCTGACCCTGAAAAGATCATACATAGAAGAAATTGGAGGGAAATAAAATCAGTCCACTCTGAAATCCCTGAATTATCTATAGAAAAATTTCCATCCTCTTCTTCTCAAGTAGCTCAAGTGCTAGTTCCCGACTCCACTGTGGGAGATACTGATTATTATTCATATAGTCCACCCCGAGGAGGTGTCAGAAATAAATATAATTTTCACCCTACTCCTGAGGTTGAAGAGGTTAAAGAAGTCACTGAAGTATCTGCTTTTAACAGACCGCTATTCCCCTCAACACCTCAGGCTGCTGTTCATTATATTCCTATTGTTATTCATACCCCACTTCCACCTCCTCCTCTTTCTGTTACTCATCAAACTATTGCACTACCTCCACCCCCTCCAATGGCTAATGTTCTAGGCTTCTTGCTAAATAAATATGCCCCTTTGGCATTACCCCAAGTGTTGAATGATATGCCACAGGATTATTTGAAGATTTTACCCCGATTCAATGGGGAAAATGAGATTGATGCCCAAAAACATCTTGAGGTCTTCTATGCTTTTGCAGAAAAGTTTAATGTGGAGCATTTAGATGTGGTGTTAAGGCTATTCATCCAATCTCTTGATGGTGAAGCTCAAAAATGGTTTAAAACATTGGAAAACCGTTCTATTACCACTTGGGAAATAATGGAAGATACTTTCCTCAGGAAATGGGGAGAGAAAAAGGACCATGAACATTGTCTTACTGAGTTTAATACACTCAAGAAAAGACATAATGAAGGGGTGTCAGAATTTATCAAAAGATTTAATAAATTGTATTTGAGTCTTCCTGCTGAGATGAAACCGCATCAAACTGCTACTAAGGTTGTTTTTGTAGCAGCCTTTGATTCAGAATTTGGTTTCTCTCTCAGAGAAAGAAAGCCTTCTACTATGGATGATGCCTAGACAGATGCACTAGAGTTGGAAGCAAACTTTGCCTCCACTGGTAAATCAGAGAGAAAATCTGAACAAGATACTAGAAGAAGGGGCAAAGAGGAGGTATCTACCTCCTACCAAGACAGAGACTCAGCCAATGACAGAATTGAAGAAATGAGAAAAATTATTAAGAACCTTTCTGGTAAAATGGTCAAGCTTGAGTTGGAGGCCAATAATTCAGCTTCCAATAATCTCCACAATGCTCAAAACAGAGGTTACAATCCTTAGTATAGGAAGCCGCCTCTGCAAATATTTCCAAGGGAAACAAGAGAACAACAAGACCAAGTACCACACCCATTGTACTTGGAAGGGCCAGTAGATGATTATAATGAAGACACTACCTATGGATTGGAGGATGCAATTCTTGATTTTTCAAATAGCGATGGAGAAGAATGCCCTTTGAAAGGAAACGATGGAGCTGAGTGCTCATTGCAAGAAGAAGAAAAGGCTAGAGACACATAAGACGTAGAAATTGATCATTACTGCAAACAATTTGCTGATTTCGTGCAAGAAAAATTCAATAGAAGACATGATCTTAGATCTTCTAGGAAGAGGACTCGCACTCAAGATCAAGAAGAGGAGCCTCCACAAAAACATGCACCTACTCAGAAGGAGTCAACAATTAAGAAAGTCACAGACAAAGGTAAGGGCCCTCTAAACAAACCTTTGCAGTTTGATGATCAAATTCCTTCCTCTTCCAAAGTAGTCATTCCTCATAATACCAAGTCTGTGTCAAAAGAGGTCAAACCCTCAGCTAAAAATAAAGCGTCAAAAGAGGTTGTAATAGAAAAATATTCTCCTATTTTCAGTTTTCAAAAGGAACTTGAGAAAGTAAAAATCCCAGTCCCCTTGACTGAACTATTAAAGCAACCTGCATATCAATCTCAAGTCACCTCTTTTATGATCCCTCCAGAAGCAGTACTCACTCCAGATAGTCTCAACCTTCAAGAAGAAATACCCATGGTTGTCTTTGGTCCACATGTTGAGGGATTAGATGCTTCTACTCCTCCCTTTTATGTGTCTCTAGTGATTCATGACTTGCTATTACATAACTGTATGTTAGATTCTGGAGCTTCCCATAATCTGATACCTTTTTTAGTCATGGAACAATTAGGACTACAAATTACCCATCCATACAAAGACCTCTATTCATTTGATTCCAAAAGAGTTAAATGTTTGGGGATGATCAAGGATTTGGTGGTCAATTTGGCCCAAATCCCAGCAAAAAGTGTGGTAATGGACATAGTGGTGGCTGACATCCCAACTAGCTTTGGCATGTTACTGTCAAGGTTCTGGGGAACAAAAATTGGTGGGTAAATTAAGTTGGACTTAACGTATGCCACGATCCCAGTTTTTGGTGGCCAAGAGAGGAGGTTGTACAGGGAGACTAGATTTGTCAAGATGGTGACTAAGGCTAACAACTCTGTTAATTCACCAGTCTACAATAAAGAAGGAGATTTCTCATGCTTGATGTTGGAAGAAGATAAAGATTATGCTCATGAACCATCCTTATTCCAGATCAAGACTGAGAAGCCCTCAGAGAGCCATGAAACATGAATCTGGACACTTCATTTTGACGGAGAAAATTCAAAAGAAGGTAATGGAGATGGAATATTATTGATTTCTCCAACAGGAAAATGGGTTCCATTGTCTTTCAAGCTAGAATATGAAGCTACAAATAATGTGGCTGAATATGAAGCACTTTTGTTAGGATTGCAGATAACTAGGAACATGAACATACAAAGTTTAAAAGTCCTGGGAGATTCAGAACTGGTGGTTAGACAAGTCAGGAATCAGTGTCAAACCAAACATCCATGACTGAGGGCTTATAGGAATGAAGTTTGGGACATGGTAGAAAATTTGTTCTTGGCATTCGATATCCAATTCATGCCCCGAGAACAGAATAGGATGGTTGATTCCCTTGCTGTGGCTGCCAGTACATTTCTTCCACCTCAGAACCCTCTTTTAAGATATGAAGTTGAGGTGCGTTATCGGCCATCAATCCCAGATAACATAAAACACTGGAAGGTATTTGAGGATGAAGAACTGATGAAGAGGTTCCTGGAGACAGTAGGAGAACTATCCAATATGGAGGTTGATGCTGAAGTTGAAGAAGAGCAGACTGAAGACACATCAGGAAGAAATTGGGAGAAGAAAGTGGCAGGTAATGAAGTGCTGCAATTAAAGGGAAACATTATACCTAGAGGGTTGGTGCCTCTAGAAAGGTTATTTGATAAGAATGATGTACCACTACAACCAAGAAAAGTGGTAGAAGAAAATTAGGTAGAAGAATTGAATCTTGGTACTGATGCTGATCCCAAGATTGTAAAATTTTCCAAGAAGATCCCATAATAATATAGAAAGTTGTATCATAAATTATTTCAGTCTTACAAAGATGTGTTTGCATGGTCCTATCAGGACTTGAAAACTTTTGATATTAGTATAATGCAGCACAAAATTCCACTGAAGGGGGATGCAAAGCCTCATAAGCAGAAGCTCAGACAAATAAACCCCCTGTTGCTTCATTCCATTGAGAAGGAAATTAAGAAGCTGTTAAAGGCCAAAATAATTGTGCCATTGAGGTACTCTGAATGGGTGGCGAACTTAGTCCCTGTCTGGAAGAAGAATGGGGAAATAAGGCTGTGTGTGGATTTCAGAAATTTAAATAGAGCATCCTTAAAGGATAATTATCCACTGCCTAAGATGGATCACATCCTGCAGAAGGTGGTTGGAGCTTCTAGGATGTCAATGATGGATGGATTCTCTGGTTATAACCAGGTGGCTGTACTTCCAAAAGATCAAAAGAAGACTGCTTTCACCACACCATGGGGTACATTTATGTATGCCAGGATGCCTTTTGGATTGATTAATGCAGGGGCCACTTTTCAGAGGGCTATGGACATTGCTTTTGTTGGGGAGCAAGATAAATTTCTAGTATTCTACCTCGATGATATCACTGTATTTTCAAAGAGTGATACTGAGCACATTGAGCATCTGCGTAGAAATTTTGAGAAATGCAGAAGGTATGGTCTCTCCCTAAACCCTCAAAAGTCTTCATTTGCATTAGAATAGGGTAAAATTTTGGGACACATTGTGACTAAAGATGGGGTGAAGATAGATCCTAAGAGGGTAGAGGTTATAAATGGTATTTCCCTTCCTAGAAATAAGAAGGAGGTATAGGTATTCCTAGGGCGCATCAATTTCTTGAGAAGGTTTATTCATAACTATGATGAAATAGTTAGACATATAACTGACATGCTGAAGAAGAATAATGAAGTTAAATGGTCCCAGGAATCACGAGAGGCATTCACCAGAATAAAAAAATGATTTTGCAGAAGCCCCTGTGCTAGCTGGACTAGATTATACTAAACCTTTCATGATCTTTTCTTTTGCATCACCTCATACAATAACAGGAGTTTTATTGCAGAAAAATGAGGAAGGGTACGAGCAGCCCATTTCCTTCTTTAGTCAGGTGCTCCAAGATGCAGAATTAAATTAAAACATATTAGAAAAGCAAGCATACGCCCTAGTAAAATCCCTCAAAGCATTCCGTATGTATATCTTGTAGTCCTATATCACTGCGTTTGTGCCTACAACTACTATAAAAGATATTATTATTCAGGGGGATAGTGAAGGAAAAAGGGGGAAGTGGATTGCCCAGATACAGGAGTATGACTTAGACATCCGCCCTACTAAGCTGATCAAAGGACAAGGGCTAGCCAAAATCCCATCGGAATCAAACTATCAAGCTTTGGGTATAAACTTGTCCATAATAGCAAGTGAGGAATCTGAAGAGAAAGAAGAATGGCAAGGAATTGGGGTAGCTACTCCGGAAGCACATATAAATTACCTCGCCAGTTAGTGGTACAAAGAGATAGTAGAATATCTCCTCACACTCACCTGCCCTCCCAGCTATGATAAAGCTAAATACAGAACACTGAGATTGAAATCACAGAAGTACATAGTTGCCAATGGCCAGTTATACTGGCGAGATCCCTCAGGTATTCTACTCCTGTGTCTCACAGAGGATGAGGTAGAAATTATAATGGCTGAGTTTCATGAAGGGATCTGTGGGGGTCATTATAGCTGGAGGGCCACTGCTCATAAAATCCTGAAAGCTGGTTTCTACTGGCTCAAGATTTTTGGAGATGTTTATGCCCGGGTAAGAGCTTGTGAGAAGTGGCAGAAATTTGCTGAAAGGCAGAAGTTGGCACCTCTGCCCATGATTCCCGTGCACATAGACGAACCATTCAGGCAATGGGGAATTGATTTTATAGGTGAAATACATCCCCCATCAAGTGGTCAGCATAAATGGATATTAACTGCCACTGATTATTTCACAAAATGGGTGGAAGTCATACCTACGAGGAATGCAACAGATACTGTGATAATAAAATTCATAGAAGAAAACATCATATCCAGGTTTGGTTGCCCTGCCAGAATAGTAACAGATAATGCCCAGGCTTTCAAGTCTGCAAAGTTTGTGAGTTTCTGTTAGAAAAATAACATTACACTAAGCCACTCTACATCCTATTATCCACAGGGAAACAGCTTGGCAGAGTCATCCAATAAAACTCTGGCAAGGGCACTGAAGAAGGCTATAAATGAAAATCAGAAAAATTGGGACTCCCAGTTGAAATTTTCTCTATGGTCCAATAGAATTACCAACAAAAGAGCAACTGGGAAATCCCCATATTAATTAGTATATGGGAAGGCAGCAGTATTCCCTATACAGTTAGCCCTACCAGTGGCCCGATTCAGGCAAGAAAGTCAAGAAGAGCCTGATGATATGATCAGGAGAATAAATAAGCTAGTGGAATTTGAAGAAACACGCAATCAGGTAAGTCAAAGACTGATAGAGTATCAGGAGAAGATGAAATATATTTTTGATCAGCATGCTAAGGACAGGAATCTGCAGATTGGTGATTTAGTACTCAGGTGGGATATCCGGAGGGCTGAAAAAGGAAAACATGGTAAATTTGACCCACTTTGGTTTGGTCCTTTCAAAATTGTGGAACAGGGAGGTAACAATACTTTCAAGTTGGAAAATTTACAGGGTGACTTGCTTGACGCCCCTGTAAATGGTCAGTTCCTTAAGCCCTACTTCCAGTTCTAATTCAGGCGGAGATAGCCTGATGTATTATAATGTAATTTAGTTTGTTTTCACTCTTGTTTGAAATAATATGGGTGTCATGATGAATTTTGAAAAAGAAAAGTAGAAGTGTTGAAGAGCAGAGTTGCACGGAAGATTATCAGGTGGTCTATGAGGTTCTTGACATGCTCAGGGATGAACGTGTCATCCCTAGGTGGAGCCAATGTTGATCATTTCAGCCTCCTATTAAATTTTTTCAAGCAATCCGGCTTAAACCTTTCGAATCTCCTCTTTTTTCCCTGAGAAATTCTTTTTCTGCCTATCGTTACCTCTGCCTAGCCTCAAAATCATATTTAAAATGGCCAAAACCCACATTTGAAAATATGAAAAGTTTGGCACCTTTCGGCCCTAGCTCCTCAGTCTTTTTCTCCATGTAACCTGGGTGTTAGACCAAGCCGCAGCCCAAAATGTGTTTATCATATGAATATCGAGCGCGTTCATAACCGTCAATCTGTACAGATCGATGACGTTCATTCATCTCTGCCGCGCCCGTAGTCTACTTGCCTACCGTCTGATCAAACCATAAAATCAATGGCTCGGAGTCTATCTATCTCGGTGGTCCCCGCCCCGTGTCCACTGTTCAAAACTGCCTGATATCTATCGCACCGCCTTTCGTAGGCGGGTGATATTTCTCAATTCAGAGCGATTCCATACATCGCGCGACACGTGGCTCCATCACTATTCCAAAACCGCTGCCTCATCGCGCGTTATCATTCGACTGAGGATACAGAGCGATATGCATTATAGCCGTCCGATCTGGGGGTCTCCATCCAACGGTCATCGCACTACGGAGATGCACAGGTGTTAATCCAAGTGTATAGTGCCCCTGGCCCACTGCCCATCGCCTCCGATGCATTCACAGCCGTCGATCTCCTCCTGAGATTAGACTGTCTAGATTTGATCGCCCCCGCCTTAACCCGGTCTTTCTCCACGTCACCATTCCACGTGTTTGTCGTATTTTTCCTCTGCCCTCATACCTTCCATTAATTTGTCAAATTTTAAATGTTTTTTGCTAAAAACTCACGCCAGTCCATCCTCCATCGTTTCATCACGTTTTTCCGCCACCCTGCATTATTCCACCATTTTTCCATGTCCGCACGACCATTTTCATTGACCTCGCCGTATCTACCATCCCCATGCATGGTTTTCCTAATAATTTTGCGGGTTTTGCAGGTTACAGCAGCGGAAAAATTTCATGATTTACAGTTTGGATTGCAGTAGTAGAGCACATCAAAGTACCATTTTTCAGAGGCTGTAATTATGGAGAAAGGCCTGGGGAGGTAGATCGACAAGACTTCCATTAAAGAAGCAGGGTTAAAATCTGTCAAACCCTGCAGAGCCATTCAAAGCACAGATTGAGTAGATGAAGACATTAATGGAGCAGCAGAGAAATATCAGCAAATGATCAAGGAATTCAACGTTCAACATTGAAAATCTTAAACCGTGATTCAGGGTTTAGAAGGCAAAGGGTACCATTCACAGAAAAAATACCTTAAAGCTTTCTTGTCAGCACCATTTTCTTTCAGGAAAGGACGGAATGTTTATGTGATTTTACTTTTTGCCGTGTTCCTGAAGAGTTTTATACCCAGTGCATTTATTTCAGTAAAGCAAGCATCAGAGTACATACAACACGACAAAGTCATTCAGCATATGGGCGTGCACATTTCCACCATTTTGTTTTAATGAGGACAATTAAATGTTCATCACCTACTCCCTTTTTGGAGTTTTCTTTTCTCCTATAAAGCTCCCGAAGAACAGATGATTTAGGGTTCTAGATTTTATCAGAAAATTATGTAGTGAAAGGAATTTTGTATACATTCTGTAGAACTCTTGTATGAAGGCTCAGAGCCCATAGGGTTTCAGTGAGGAGGAGTTCCATCTGTCAAAGAGGATTCTGGTATTTGGTATTTCACAGTCTGTAACTTTCTCTTATGTGTTATTTAAATAGATCATTTCATTTCATCCATCTTTCTTGTATCATGTTTTGGAATGCGAGTGGCTCACTTATTTTTGGTATGGATTTATCCTAGTTCATACCCATACTCGGATTAGTCAAGCGCTTTAAATATGGCTCATGCATGATATTATGTTCCACTATTCATCTTAAACGTATTTCTGCTATATTAGTTGCTTTGGGAGGGTGTTTTTTAAAACGTTATTGTCATGTATGGATTCTTAGATTGGTAAGCCCATGCATGGTGGTATTGTGTATCTAGATATCAGCTCAATGTTAACTAATATCTCCTCAATGTTTCATTCACTACATATACCTTCTGATAACTTATTTCTGTGAGGTATTTCTGAATCAACCCTCTTTGCAGTAAGCTGTCTTTGAATTGTCTGTTGCTTCTATATTGGAGTTTTGCATGTTGTCTCTGCATTATTCCTATCCCTGTATCCGTTTCTGAAGGTCTTGGTCCCATTCAGATTAATATTCCTTGTTTTACAAGAGATTAGCATGAGAGATTTCTAGTTGATAACTTCCTCTGTTATATCATATGCTCCTTGCTAATATAAGATGTCCTAGGCATTGGTCTATCACAACTCTAGGCTGTCTCTAGGAGCGACAACAGTGCGATTAATAACTTGTTTCTCTTACTTATATGTGATTGTGCGATCATGTTTTGTTTCCACAAATTGTAGGAAGGATTCAGTGTCTTGTTTTAGTACATTACAAGATCATATTGAATCCCATTGGTTAGATTTTCTACATGAAATAGAAGAGAGGGTTGATACCATCTTGCCTTGTGGGGGTTAGTAGGTCGCAAGGTCTGTGATAAAGACCAACATAAATGGAGGAGGGCTTGCACTGTAATTTAGAGCCATAACAGAAGTCGACGCAGGCATAATATTGACTGAGTTAACCCTAGTTTGAGGGTCGACATTGAGATCTGAAGTTCATGTCAAGATTCAGCCAAAGAAATGCCCAGAATCTATGGATCCATATGAGCTAGGTCGAGTCTCTTATGGAGGCAAGAGTCGTGTTTTTTCTCTATGTGGATAGGGTTTGTTCTACAGCAATTAGAAGTACATAAGTATAATGCCCTAGTTAGGACAGTTTCCTAGCATGTTTAGTTCATAAGGTATGCCCTTAAGATTGTGACAATTTTTCATAGAAGAAGACGGGTTGTGACCCTTAGAGTGAGGTTTATTTCTGCAATAAAGACCGCACATATGGAAGATGGTTTGCAAATTTAGTATGTGTGGAGACAACAGATCCAAAGGAGGGTGGAACCTGAGCAGAAGATTGAGCATGCAGAAAAATGTGCCATATGAAGAATGGATTGACATGCAGAGGAGATGATTTTGGTGGAATTTCCATAGATTTTTAGACAAAGATCTGAAGAAACCTATAAAAAATTAGTAAATGGACTGTTAGAGGTTGATTTGTGACCCTAGTTCAGTCATATACATATTGTTAGAAGTATGATAAGAGGAGTAGTTCAGATTTGTTCATAGATTGGACAACAAAGATAAAATTGTCGATACATAAGAACAATGATCTTGAGAGGACTCAAACCATTGTTAGGTGGCAGATTTGAAGAGCCCTAGATGAAGACAATATTGTGGGCCCTATATTAGTAAAAATAATTGACTGTGGTTGGGCAGATTGATGGTAGTCCAAGTACAGTTGGAGGGTTGTTAGGTTACTGTCAAAGAAGAGCCCTGACTCTTGTTCTGGTGAAGGACAACACAATTGGTAGAAGGGCAGGTGTATAGGGCCTAAGGATGTGCAGAATTTGAAGGACTAAAGTAACAGTCAAGTGGGCCAACCAACTAGCCCTAGTTCA
This sequence comes from Pinus albicaulis, assembly GCA_034641835.2. Taxonomy (NCBI): domain Eukaryota; kingdom Viridiplantae; phylum Streptophyta; class Pinopsida; order Pinales; family Pinaceae; genus Pinus; species Pinus albicaulis. Next base: position 832,441,850 of record CM076569.1, read on the forward strand.
CTATATTCTAGAGGATTGATTCAGTGAGAAGAAGGGCAGCCTCTATAGCCCTGGACTTCTCATCTTGGAGTTGTAGTATGGAAAAAGTGGGCATACCAAAGAGTTGTTCACAAATGGAATTGTGAACAGCTTGTTACCACTCAAACTAATAGTGGACCTAAAAGGGGTTCCTAAGAGGGCAACTGCTAGGATAAGGGAAACGATGGAGGCTTATCCCATTGTCACCGCAGTTAAGGCTCCTTGCTCTTCATGGACTTTCACCGATGGGTGGAGTCCCGGTAGTTTAGGAAGTCACTTGTAGAGTATAGGTCAATGAATAGGTGGGAAGTGACCCTCGAAACCCTTTCCCTAAGATAAATTAAAGAGTGGGACTCGCTTTCCTTTTAATTAAGGGAATTTATCTTCTAGGGAGAGAGGAGGGGGATTGAAGGGTTGAGGGAGAAGAATAAGACTTATGAAGGAAGTTCTCAATCCCTAAAATCCTTTGGGAACTTGGATTCCCAAATGGTCATTGATTAAAGGCCTTTGACACCAAATGGGACAACACGAGGCCAAGTGGACCCAACCCAAGTTCGGGGATGGAATTTAGCAACCAATGATGTTCCTATACCTGGACAAGGTGATGGGAAAGGATCAGAAAAGAGTTTTTACTTCGATAGGTCAAATTGATCCTACTAGGTTCTATCCTTGGGAACATCTAGGAAAAACTTGATCCTAGAGCTAGGGCTTGAGGTATCTAGAGATTCCACCGTTGGAATTGGCCCAAGTTCTGAGGAGAGTGAGGGCACCCAGCAACGCAACTGCCTCTAGGAGATAGAAGTTTTCCTCTACCTAGATTCCTGGGAAATTGTTGCCCTAGGTGACCTAATGGGGCTAGACCTAGGGAATGTGAAAATTTCTTAATATAAGAAACCCTACTGCAGTATCTTGATTTACTTCTCCTACTTGAATTAAGTCACAAGTTAATTTCTAAAATATTAAATAAATTAGAGAAGTAAATAGTAAATACAACTAGCAACCTACATGTACAGATCAAATACTGAATAACATGCTCATAGAAAAAATGACACACGGAATTTCTGGACAAATGTCCTCGGAAAAAACCCAATGCGGGAAAACCAGTGCAGCTAGCTCTGGAGGGTTTTCATTATTATGCAGTTTCTAAGTACAACAATCCTGGGCACCAAAACTGGTTCACCCAATAGAGAAATAAAAATGGCAGTAATACGTTGCTCTGAATCCCTCTACGTCAGCCTGACTGGCTTGTGTTGGCCTCTACGCTGCTCAGTAAGGGCCTGCGTCACTCCTGAAGGGCTTACACTGCCCCTGCACTTCCCTGACTAGGCCTGCATCAGCCCTGCGTGGCTCCTGCTACCTCTGCGCTGCCCCTGCTGGGCTCTGGCTGGACTGCATGGCTCCTACTGCCCCTGCTTCTCTGGCTGGCTGGAATGCTTAAGCAGAAAAAACATAGGTAAGAAATAAGGCACTGGCCAAAGGTAACACATAATAGTCAGAAAAATTGAAGAAATGAAATGAAAATAGATCAATGTCCACAAATAGCTGAAATAGCTCAATGGGACCAGAGAGTAAAATCTTTGACAACAACAATAAGTGTTTATAGCATCAGCTAAGAGAACAGAGGAGACTAGTTCATGAGGTTAAAATGTTGTATAATTGTTGGCACTGGAAAACTGTATAATTGTTAGAGTAAATCTCTGTAGGTACCATTAGTTGGTGATCATCGATAATCATTTCATTTCATCAAATACCTTGATGAATGGGCCTTACAAGATATTTTCATAGACAAACCCCACAGAAGTTGTGTGATGGAAAAATTTTCACACTATATTGAAGAAAACACCTACCAAATAAGGATGACATTTCAAATGGGGCAAGAAAAAATAGAGAGATAGACATCGAAAAAGTTAAAATGCTAGGGCAACAGGAAAACAACTAGGTAGCATGGTAGAAAGCACAACAAAGAAAATTAAAAAAATGGAAAACACTACAAATTAACACCCATCCAAACATCACCACAATTTTTTCTTTAACTCTAAATCTCCAAATCCATCAAATTATATCCTGTATTCAAACATGATCCTCTCCGTTAGCCATTCTGAAGATAAGGCTGAGAACTTACTACAGAACCATCACCTACATGTAGTGATCTTATTATGTGACCAAACAACCTACTTTTGCGAAGACACGGAAAGGTAAACACTCTCTGCCAAGATTTTCCATACAGCCGAGGTTGAGCAATGACATATACACCACCAATTTTTTCTCTTCAGATTTGTAACTTAGAAGAGCTTTTTCTGACCACCTCCGGGTTGCTCCCAGAGTCACCCAAGCAAGCCCTCTCAGCATCATCCCCTTTTTGTAGTACCTAATTATTAATTTAATTAACCATCATAGTTTCTTGATCATGCAGGTATTTCAAATATATTGCCAATAAGCATAAAGCTTTCATGTTAAAAAATCAGGTCAAAATACTTTAGACTATGATGCAAAAAATACAAAGAAACCTCACCAACACTCAAAGGACAAACAAAGTCAAACCTCTACAAAGTATAAATAGATATATGATAAAATTCATTCCACCACAAAAATATGCTTGAATAAAGAAAATTCCAATTAATGTGCTTTCAAGACAAAGCTTTCAACGACAGTGATGTTATAAACATACCCCTACACCTTGTGAACAATCAATGTGTATAAGTAGACCATCATAAGGATCATTTTAAACATCATTATTATCATTTTATAAATCATTTTTATTAAATCAACAAGAAGCAAGCAACAATTGCATTCAGTTCCACTGAAGCAAAGTATATGGCAGTTTCATATACTTATTATGAAGCTATCTAGATTTGCAACTTTATTGTAGAGTCAACCAATCAGTTGTTGAAGCTCTATATTGTCTCTTGTGAGAATCAAAGTTACATCAAGCTCTATGGTGGATAGGGTTTGTTCTAAAGAAATTAGAAAAAAAGTATAATTCCCTAGTTACGATGGTTTCCTAGCATGTTTAGTCCATAAGGTATGCCCTTAAGATTGTGACAAATATGCATAGAAGAAGAGGGGTTGTGACCCTTAGAGTGAGGTTTATCTCTACAATATAAACCACAGCTCTGGAATATGGTTTGAAGAACTATTTGTGGAGATAACAGATCCAAAGGAGGGTGGAACCTGAGCAAAAGAAATGTGGCATATGAAGAATGGATTGACATGAAGATGAGTTTATTTCGGTGGACTGTCCATAGAGTTTTGGACAGAGATATGAAGCAACTTATACAAATTATTCAATGGACAATTAGTGGATTATTTGTGACCCAAGTTTAGTCATCTACAAATTGTTAGAAGGAAGATAAGAGGAGTAGTTCAGATCTATTCATAGACTGGACAAAAAAGAAATTGGTACACAAGAACAATGATTTTGGGAGGAATCAGATCATTGTTAGGTGGAAAATTTGAAGAGCCCTAGATGAAGGCAGTGTCGTGGGCCCTAGATCAATAAAAGGATTGATTGTGGTTGGGAAAATTGATGGAAGTATAAGTACAATTGGAGGGTTGTTAGGTGACTGTCAAAGAAGAGCCATACGTTCCATACTTGTGAAGGAAAACAAGATTGGTAGAAGGGCAGGTGTATTGCATATAACGATGTGCAAACTTTGAAGGACTAAAGTAGCAGTCAAGTGGGCCAACCAACTATACCTATTTCACTGTATTGCAGAGGATTGATTCAATGAGAAGAAGGGAAAACTCCATAACCCTATACTTGTCATCATGGAGCAGCAGTATGGAAAAAGTGGGCAGACCAAAGAGATGTTCACAAGTGGATTTGTGAACAACTGATCAAAGACCCTAAGTGTTGCTGACCTTAGCACACCTGCAACTCACAAATATTCCAAATCACACACTCTTATTCGTTCATTTCCATGCATTTTGAACTATTTCTCCCTTGTGTTTCCATGGCACTCACTAACACTCCTAGGCATGCATTGACACACCCTAGCACTTGGCACATCTTGGCATGCTGCCATGAAACTCTAGCATTCCTTGGAACTACCTAGCATACCTTGTCACTCCCTCCTTAGCACACCTAAAACTCCCTGACACACATTCTTATTCATTCATTTCCATGCATTTGAAACTAGTGCTCCCTTGTGTTTCCCTAACACTCCCAAACACTCCCTGGCATGCATTGACATGACACCCTGACACCTGACACATCTTGGCATGTTTCCCTAGACTCTAGCATGCCTTAGCACTGCCTAACATACCTTTTCACTCCCTCCTTAACACACCTAGAACTCACTGACACTTCCTGTCGCAAACTGTTATTCATTCATTTCCATGCATTAATTTGACCTAGTTCTCCCTTTTGTCTCCCTAACACTTCCTAGCATACGTTGGCACACCCTGTAACCTAGCTATTGGATTTATGTCTTACACTAACATGCCAACTCAATTATGTGCCTTACCCCTTCGAATAGACTCCAATCGTAACCAAAGGATCATGTCTTAGGAGTCTTCAATGCCTAAAAAAATGCTCGACACAATACTCAAGAATTTGTTGTTATTCACTGAAGAAGGAGGCTAGTTGTGTTTGCGTCCCTTCCTTTAACAAATATTCCCATTGACCACATGACATGACCTATTATCATCACATTAAGAATAGTTTGAATAGGTGGTGAAAGGGCCAAGGTGCTCCTTACTCATGTTGCAAGGGGCAACACCTATAATTCTAGTAGTTGCTATAAATACCCCCCTTTTATCTAAATCCTTTGCACTTGCGTTATAATCTACAAGGGTATGTTCATACAAATTAGTGTGCTATCATACCATGAGAAAGTTTATGAAGGCTCTTTAACATAAAATAGGATTTCATTGCATTTCTTTCACAAAAAGAAAAACACTTCAACATGAACAACAATCAAAGAAGAATGAAACTCTGTGGCCTATGGAAGATGTTTTCCTAACAATATTGCATTCCATATAATACCAACAAGGGTCACTAGCAACACAAAGACATTGCCCAGGGCCATCTAGATTTGGCTAGGGAAAAAACTAGAACACACGTTTTAGGGTTCTAACTCATCTACAGTGGGAGCACCATGAGTTCTAAACTCTCAAGTATATTAATATTCTGCTTACAAGTATACCCCCCATCATTAGTGATTATACAAAAAAGACTCTCTATGGCCTTACCATCAACTTTCATAGGGTTCACCACAGGGAGACGGTTTTTTTTGACAAAATAGTTTGTTCAAATAACCATCAAGATAAGGTTAAAAAAAAGCCACGTGGAATATATATTAGGCTCATGTTTCATGAACATTATAGAACAACCCCATTTTCAATCTCACCACTAATATTTAGGTGATTGAGTTATTAACATAAAAATGAGATCAATTGAATCAATTTATAAACTTGTTACAAGATAATATTATTAGAGTTAGCTAACATGTATGTAAGCTTGAACTACTACCATGGAAACTAAACCCTTGGATGCTTATTTAGGTACAAAAAAACATTTATTTAAATGAACAATGCTCAATAATATTAGTGGAAATAAAATGATATTAGTTTATCTAAAAGTAAGTGAAAGTCATAGTGGCAATTGATTTCTCCAAAATTCTAGTGGAAATAAAATGATATTAGTTTATCTAAAATTAAGTGAAAGTCATAGTGGCAATTGATTTCTCCAAAATTCTAGTGGGAAGTGATAATATGAACAAAATTCCAATAAAATTTTCAGCAAAACATTAATTTTGATAGTCTCCAAATTAAATAAAAAAACAACCTAAAACCTACTAAGTGAATGGAAAGTATCTCATACTTCTATAAAGATAGAAATTTTTCAGTTTGTATAGGATATATTTATTTCCGATAATGAAATGCATTTTCTTCCATAATTTTTAATCAAAATGTAATTAAATTCAGTTTTACATTATTGGAATGATGAATTTTGTCTATATGTTTTATGGATTCGTTATCTGGCCAACATCATTTCGGGCTAACCCAACCTAAAAGGCTATGGTAACTAATACCTCCGGGTCACATAAAAAACCCAAGTGACTGAGGGTAAAGACAAATTGCTCAGGCAAAAGCTTAAATCTTCATCTCAATTTGGCCATTTGAAGTCCATCCCTAAGAAAAACCCCATACCTGGAAAAATGTCGACAGACATTTCTCTACTCGCAAGAGACTGGTGTGGCAACTACTCAGGGTTCTGTCGCTATAATGCACCCAAAAACACTAGCTACTCGTCCAAGGTTGAGCCAGCTTTGGCACGAGCTTCCCTATTTAGATGTCAGTTAGTCGAATCGGGTAGCCTGGAAAATAAAGGGAGGGGAAAGATATATTCGTGAGGGTTTTTGATGGATAAACTCAATAATATTCCTACGATTACTAATGCTAATATGCTTTATCGTCCCACATAAGAGCTCTCTCTGCCACCACACATTGAAGCTAGCTCTTTACACAGAAACTTCCGGTAAAGTCCCACAATTCTTCTTTATTAAGGGGGTCGGGGCAATAAATGGTAAAGAAAAAATTCTTCGGTTGGTAATCTGTGAATGTTCATCACCAGAGCTCGAAATCATCAAGAGAAGACTTATCATCGTCATCTTCAATGGATCCCTTGCTGTCATCCTGAATCTTCGTTACAGTTCTCTCAGAGTACCTCGCATGCACCTGAAGGTGCCCTCCTTTTCGCTGCACTTAGCCATGACTGTATTCTCCTTCGTCTTGGCCACCTATTTCTTGGTGGTCTCTAGCTTCATCTACAATGTCATCATCGAGCCACCGAGCTTTGGCAGCGCGCAGGATCCTGTCACAGGAACATAAAACCGGTGGTCTTCCTCTTTGGAAGAGTGAATGGGCAATATATTATCGAAGGGATCTCATCGGGGTTTATGTTCTTGCTTGGTGGGGTGAGGATAATTTTGCTGGACTTGGCCCTGGACAAACAGAGAGCGAGGATCAAGGTCTCTTTTGCGGTGGCTGGGGTTTCTTCTTTGGCGATCGCTTATATCACAAGTAAGCTAATCGTTCGCATGAAAATTCCATCTTGTTTACATTAATCGGGGTTATAAATAGTGAATATAGACGTTTTAGGTCCATTTCTAGTTTAGTGCAAGAAAAAAAACCATTTGTCAATGGCCAAAGCCATGAGTAGTACAAACTCCAAAATAATCTGTCTGTGACAAAAACCACTTTGAGACCAAACATCAAAACTGTTTTGTCTGCACAACCTGGAAGGAGAACTGATATATATACCGATCTGTTCATAATAAGTTCAATCTGGCAGTAAATAAAAATCAACCGCTGACCTTCATGACCTAAATATTTACATAAAAATTCAAATATCTGACAAACTGTTCAAAAAAGGATGGAGAAATATAATCTATAGTCTGATACAGAGGAGAAAAATAGAGCATCGGATATCTACAAAAGAGTCACGCTGGAAAATTTGGACTTTCCCATTCATATGTTCCGTGACCTGCAGGAACCTCTATCATTCTAAAAATTCTCTTAGATTTATGGCTAAATTATGGGAAAAACTGACTGGAAAACATAAATGCGAAAGGGAATGCCGACATTGTGCAGATCCAGGTATTTCTTGGCCTAAAGGAATAACAGTTATGACAAAGCAAATACTGGGCAGACTTCCTAGAAAATAGTCTAAATATGACCACCACAATAACAGTAGTGATGTAGGAGTGGGGACTTCTTCGATTTCCGTCCTTTACAATTGTGGGAATAAATTTCCCCTTGCTTCTGTTTTGAGTAATGGAAGCTCAAAATATTTTGGTAAAAAATATGAACCTTTGCCCTTTTTAAAGGATGTAACCAGCTTTGACACAAAATTTTTTCTCATAAAACATTTGAGCCTATGTTCTGCTGTTTTTTATTTCACCGACCCCTACAAAAATGAGAGAGAAGGAAATTAAACACCAAAACCTGCTGGACCTTATGGATTTCATCATTTCAAGTAGTTGCAGGCTCAATGAAACAACAATGGAGGATATTTCTAAGATGGTTTCTGCCAATTTGTTTAGGACTCTGACATCAAGACCTACACCAGCACCACCTTCTATTGAGAACCTTGATCAAGAAGAGGAGGTGACAACCTTGGAGCCTGCTTGTTCACATCTGCAGTTGGTCTATGATTTCCTCCTTAGGTTCGTAGAATCTCCTGAGACTGATGTAAAAGGGGCCAAGAGATATATTGATCATTCATTTGTTCTGAGGTTAATGGATCTCTTTGATTCCGAGGACCCAAGAGAGAGAATGTCTAAAAACAATTTTGCACCGTATTTATGGAAAATTCATGGTGCAGAGGCCCTTCATTTGTAAGGAAATCCACAATTTTTTTTACAGATTTATATTTGATACTGATAAATTTCATATCGCGAACTTCAACTGGATTAAGTCCAGTCTTTTAAATCAATGCCTGAAGGAACCAAGAGAAAATTTAGAGACATATCTGTGCACTCATTTATGAGGGAAGATTTCTTCTAATGTCGTCCTTTACAATTATGGGAATAAATTTCCCCTTACTTCTGTTTGGAGTAATGGAAGCTTGAAATCTTTCAGTAACAACTATGAACCTATGCCCTTTTTCAGGGATGTGCCCAACTCTGAAAGAAAATTTGCTCATACTAGTGCACAAGCAGAGTAGGTGAGCACAGTGCTACAATCCTCCCAATTTTCCCTTAAGCCATTTCAGTGAAATCTAGTTGTGCTCGAGCAGAGTAGGTGAGAAAAATGCTACAATACTCCCAATTGTTTCCTAACATGGCTATATTAATCGTTGCTGGTATCTTGCACCCTAATTTTCCGAACAAAATCATGACACAACAAATGAATAAATCTGAAAGCCACTACAAACGAATAAATATGAAAGCCATTGTATACATTTATGATCTAGATTTTTATAACTAAGTACACTAAAAAAATTCGTTCCATTATATGGTATATTTCTTTCTAGAACTAAATACAAAGTTGGCATTGTACATCACAGAGCCCCATTTCCTTCATGATAAAGATGACGAAGGTAAATTTCACAAGGTTGGAGAATTTTCTTGGAATTTTTCTGTAAGTTTTTAAACCTTTTTTTTTGAGAACTCCAAAATTGATATTTGGTTATGAAGAGAGATTCCTTTGTTTCTTATCTATAGCCTACGACAGTGACTATTTTTTTTGGATTGCACCATTAATCTTGTCCATACAAAAAATTGAACACATAAAAATTTGATGTGTGTGAAGTTTCTGCAATTTTTATATTTTTTAAGATTGAAATGAGAATTTTCTATATTATTATTGGATCATAGCCCTAGAAATTACTCATTTAAAAGAACCCAGAAAGTACAAATTTCTTGGGCACATGACATTTTTAGCCTTCTTCTGTGACTGTTGGTTGCAAAACGAACTATTCAGCTTTGGGTGCAAAACAAACTATGGAGATAGAGGAGTGCAATTATTGGGAGGGAAAAAAAGGAGCATAAAGAATCTGAGCATATTACTAGACGGTCAATTGGAGGATTCCTTAGCTTAAGCATGGTTAAGCTAATCATTCTGCATTTTCCTCCATGTAGGTCAGCAAAACTAGGATGAACATTTACAAAAACATAAGTCTAATTCTCACATCTCAGTTTCTTTCTTTGCCAATAGTGTTGTAGGATAATATTTGCCTTTAATCTTAATATTTCTTGTTTTATTTCCTAAAGGTTCTAGATTTAAGAGACTGTATAAGCTAATAATTCTGTGTTTTCCTCCTAGTCCTTGAGATAATACTGAATGGTATTCCATCTCCATTCTTGTTGTTTGCTGGTTCTTTAAAATATTACATTAACATTATGATATACTGGGGATTTACAATTGTAATTCAGATCTTCTTGTGCTTATTTATGTATTTTCCATCTGTGCAGTGATTCTTTTTCTCCAACTGATAAATTGCTTCTTCCAACAGCTAAAAAAAATAAAATATGATTGTAAACTTGCCATTCAAGTATAATTGTTTATTTCCTTGGAAACTATGTAGGTGCTTGATAAGGATGGTAGCTTTCTTTCAAAAGGTAACCTGGAAAGTGGTGCAATCTGGTCAGTGGAATTGGGTCGTCAAACTATGGGGTGCCCTATCATAGTGGAGAATATGAGTCAGCCCCAAGAATCGCTTATAGAGGTCAGTTAAATTGTTATATTAACAGGGTTTTTATATGCGCTCAATAATTCAATTTTGTTATTTTGAGACATGGTTTGAAGTTGTCATGTTATCTTCTGTTGGTTTTCACCAATTTTGTAGATGATTTGTGAGGAGCGGGGGCTCTTCCTTGAAATGGCTAACATCATTTGAGGCTTGGGGTTTATGATTTTAAAGGGAGTCATGGAAGCTCACAATGACAAGATCTCGAATCGCTTTGTTGTTGAGGTAATGCGATGGTTGCAAAGACCTTTCATTATATGTAAAGCTTCCTCTTTTGTTTGTGTTTGGTTGCTTGAACAGACCATAGACTTCAAGAATTGGCATTGTGATTTATAATGAGAATAGGGTATGCAATTTATTTGAAGGTTGCGTGTGTTTCTAGAGACCAAACAAATTGCATGGTTGATGCTTAATAACTATCACTTGGAGATTTTTCTTGGGAATTTGATTGTGTAGGGTTGTAGACCATAATATATTCTAGCTATAAACCTCTATATTTCACCATATGTGCTCTATGTTCTGGCATATAAAATTCTGAAGGCACCATAGCCTGATTTGTCATGTTGTGAAATTTGGCAGTTTCACAATATTTTTGCACAGTAGTGGATTCCTAGATTGGAAGTGAAACTATAACAATGTAAAAATATCAATAATGTTATAATAACCGCACAGAAATTTGAAAATCACAATTTTGATCTTTAGTGAGCCCTAGACATGCATGCTATTAAAGACTACTTGCACTTAGCAAGAGACAGGTAAATCAGTGAAACTGTTTTGGTAGACTTAGTACTCTCACTTGAATTTGTACATTAGAATTATGGAAGTGTAGGAAGATGCATAGGGAGAAGTACTGTAGAACTGTATTTTATGACTTTTCCATAGGTACATCTGCAGGAGGCTGTGTGCAATCAGGTCAGGCTGTAAGTTGTAACACAAATTTTAACCTGAGAAATGAAAATTTTCCACTTGGAATGAAATTTTGACACCTTGGGGTGCATTCTAAGTATGGAAATGATGTTCCATGGCATATAGGATATCCCCTTTTCCTTATCATCCATCAGGTTTTCTATTTATGTACATGGCATGCAATTTTTAATGCAAGTGGACATTTTGGCACTGAAAATAATAGATAGAAAGCTGTAAGCACAGTAGTAATAAGGAGACAAATGACCTTGGAGATGCATTGGAGCTTAGGGCCTTTTAAGGATTGTTGGACCTTGGGGAGCAGTGCTCATGCCATGGAGGGCTTGCTTGTTAATCACTGTCACCTTTGATGCTGACACATGTCACTTGACTGGTTTGAACTTTGTACCTTCTAAACTCAAACTGTGAGCTAGCCCTAGACTTCAGTTTGGTGAGTCATGGCGCTATCATGCAGGACTTTGCTCCCAAATCAAACTTGAGCTGGAAAACCTTTTAAATGAATATTGAATGCCTGTGAATTTTCCATGGCCACGTATACCCCCATATTCACATAGTTGGTAAGGTATACCTCTCTGCAAAAGGGGGAGGTGGGGTTCTTTTTTTCAGAAAATAGCATGCCACCAACTTAAATTCAAATAAAAGAAAAAATGCTTAGTGAGAGTACATTGGTTGGAAAACTCCACTGATAACATATATGATAACGAATTTCTTCTTATTGAATTTTTTTTTTAGAAAATTGAGCTCAAACAGTGTGCAACTTTGGTTTTCTTGACATTCATCAAAAGTCGCAACAACCCAGTGGAAATTTAAAATAGTGAGTAGACTGCTATCAAGTGGACGCCAGTAGTATAGCTTCACATTCTAGTTAAATTGTTAATGCATGTAGAATCCAAAACTAACTGCCATTGATTTGTTGAACATATTTCTCAATAAAAAATTGATTGATCAAAAGCCAGTTCCAGATGAACCATAGTATGGGTAGCCTGGACCGAGACCTGCTCTAGCACCTGTTGTGTGCAATCCTGATGGAACCAGTCATGGATCTTGGAGTGATGTTGCATATTTTGCATACTGGTTTGAGCTGTATGGTGTTGTGGAGCTTAGAACACCATATTGAGAAGCAGATGAAATTCCTCCGTATGTGGGTTGTGTTGCATATGGAGGAGGCTGAGATCCATATGCTATAAGGCCCGATGGATATGCTGAGTAACCAATTAGTGGTGGTGCAGACACTGGTACCTGTGGCCCTAGCCTATGATATGAGTTCAGGCTTGGATAGTCTATTCCATAAGCTGTCTGCATCTGTGGAATTGACTGCATTTGTGGAGATACTGCAGGTTGTGATGATAGCTTCTCCTTCTAGCCATCAGCTGCAAGTTTCACAGTAATAGTCCTTCCATCAATGGTTTTGTTTGGTTCTTTAAGAGCCTGATTTGTAGCCTCCACAGTCTTGAAAGTTGCAAATGAAAATCCCCTGGATTTGTTGGTATTCTTATCATATGCAACCGAAGCTTCTTCTATCTCTCCATATTTGGAAAAAACTTCTAAAAGCTTATCATTGGCTGTGTCATATGAAAGACCACCAATGTAAAGTTTCCTTTGAGCCTGATCTGTACTTTGACCAAGACCTGTGCTTGCCACTGCCAGATTTCTTACAGTAATCATCCCATCAAAGTCTTGCTAGGCTCTTTCAATGCCCTTTGAGTAGAATCCATATGCTTAAATGTGACAAAGCCAAATCCTCATGACTTTCCTGATGTATTATCCATAATAACAGCGCCTTATTCAATCTCCCCATACTTTTCAAATGCATCACATAGGGTCTGTGAAGAAGTTTCCCAAGCCAATCCATGCACAAATAGTTTCCGATGAGCAGGGTCCTTGCTTGCAACATCTTTAATTTCTTCTGTAATTGCAGGGTATGAAGAACCTGCATTGACCATCAAAGAGATCAACTACTCTTTGCTCAATGGCTCCAACATCGAGTGCAGATCATCCTTCGAGAGTTGCAGAGTGGCGCCATTGGCTTCCTCGTCCAGCTTTCTCTTCTTACCATCTCCCTTGACCTCCATGATTTTTTCTCTGGTTTGAGAAGAGGGGGGTTCATACTAGCTTCAATTCCCCAAATTGACTCATGCCAAGTCTTTTAAAGATTGAATGATTACAAAAGCTTCCCTCTATCTCTATTAACACATGTATAGAAATGCGAGGAAGCTACAAGTGACTTACCCAATGTGTCTAATTATCCAACAAATACAATAATAATTAACACTTAATAGACTCAACTTTAGGAGGCATAATATTAAAACGTCTACAACAATATGCTATCGAACCTTGTTGAACCTTTTTTAATCCTCTTAGCCACATTATAATTTATAATATACCCTGTTACACATTTACATACCAAGTCCAAAATTATCTACCAAAATTTTCATAGTTTTGCAAAAGTTGTAGCTATTGGTATTGTGATTCCTGTGCAATCTTGAGTGGCAACCATGTAAATTCTAATGAATAAAGATGTATCTTTTCAATGTCATCAAAGTTTATCCTCCTTGAAAGCTTACCCAGGTTGTCTTGTGGTCAGCCTCTTGGTTGGTACAATATTTCACAGACCTTGGAGTACCATGAAGTAGAAACTCTAGTATTTATCATGACAATTTGCCTTGGGCCTCTCTTGTGCTTGGTGTATTGTTTGAAGGGTATTCCAAAAGAGAAATGGCTCACAGATTCAGGAGTATCCTGATGGACTGGAAGGATTTCCTAGGGACTTTCTTAATGATCTATTTTTTTATATCTTTCATGAAAGGGCAATGTCTCATAGACAAGTATCCCCATTTTTTTATTTTGCTCTTTGGTGGAAGGCAGTGATAAAACGAGCTTCAGGTATCTTCTATTTATCCCTTCACAATTTTTATTTTGGGTCTAGATAGCTCCTAATGCCTAAATCAAGTGCATTAGTTTCTCATATAAGAAGAATGCGGAGAATAGAATGTCGCAACATATTTAGAACATCCATCAAGCTAAAATAATAGAAGGGACTGTGCTTTTCTGTTTGTGATTGGACTTTGTGTTTCTGACTGGGATTTTCTGTTTCTCATTGGGTTTGTTGTTTATTTGGATTTTCCTCTGTTACAGAAGGTTCTAATTTGTAGATGGTGTCGGTTGAGAGCAGTTGCTATTGATCTTGTTATTTGCAGCTTTTTTCTTTTATAATTTGAGCTTGCAAGCTCTATATGCTTATTAGGCATCCTTGTTCTTTCCATAGCTTTGAAGATCTAGAATGACCAATTCAAATCTTCAATCCATTTTGTTTAAATCCATGCTTTCAATTGCTATAAATACACTTCCATAATGGGATCCAAGTGGGTATAAAGATCAAGGGACTAAAAGTGGAGGGTAGAAGCTCGTTAGTCCAAGCTTAGATCCTTATATATAGGATAGTGGAGCGGTGGATGTTCTTTCTGTTTAACTGAATATTGGTTATGTAGTTTGCCCGATTGCTGTTCCATTGAGGTTTGGATGTGACTAGTCAGCTTAAGCTAGGACCCTTCTATTTCAATCCACTACTAATTCCAGAGCAATAGGATTTTGCACTGTAAATTCGTTGCTTTCCATGGGGATTAGAGTTTTTCATTGAGGCTATTTGAGCTGTGATCTTGATGTTGTTCCTTTTTAAACATACAATTTTGGTTGAGTTTGGTTCTTGCTGAACATGCCTTTTTTAGGTTACACTGCCTGTAAAGGCTAATCTGTTAAATTTGGGGTTTTTCCATTGTAATATGGGCATTACATAAATGTGTGCAAGTTTTATATACCTCTCAAAAATGAATTCTTTAATGTCCCAAATCTGAAAATGAATGCCCTTCCATGTCTTAGGACTAATACTTGGATATGTCTCTTTGCTTGATATGGCAACCTTCAATCTCAAAATGAATCATCTCATTTTTATTTGTGGGTATGGACTGTCATATGGACAGGGGTTTTCTTCTGTCATATTTTTATAGTGTTCTTTCATATTTATGCCCATGTCACGTTCCTGCAATGCTAAATGCTTGTTTTTCATTCCTATTTTCTTTTAGTTATTATAAATTGTATTTTCTCTGGTCTGATACACGTTTCCAATTCTTGCAGAAAAGGCACTGTTTGGAGAAAAGGAGTGGTATTTCTTCACTCCCAGGGACAGGAAGTATCCAAATGGTTCTCGCCCCAACAGGGCTGCTGGCTCAGGATACTGGAAAGCCATAGGTGCAGATAAACCCATCACTGCTAAGGTTTGCAACAGGTGTTTTGGAATCAAGAAGGCTCTGGTTTTCTATGTCGGAAAAGCACCTAAAGGAAACAAGACTAATTGGATTATGCATGAATACCGCCTTGCTAATGTCAATAGATCTGCAAAGAAGAAGGGCACCTTAAGGGTAAGCAACTGTTCCTGTGTATTGTATTATGTGCATATTCCTGTGTGTCAATAGACAGTGTAGCTGTTGTTTGGTTTAAAACACCTGTTAGGCTGGATGCCATTGTGGCCTAGTCATGACAGGGCCCAAGTCAGCTAGACTCATCACTCTAGGGAATAAATCTATTTGGGAAACAGGGGTTTATTATTTAAGTTATAAAATGAAGGGTTTTCTCATGATTAGATCACGATGAATTGATGCTACACTGATATCATAATGAGACTGTGAATATTCTTTTGATCAACATATTATTGATAAATATGATTATGTCCAACCATATTATTGAAGAGCTTCAAGGGCTTTCCTCATTTGATGACAAATACACTTCAAAAATTTATACATTCATCATTTGTATACATGAGTTTAGATCATAAATATAGCATCATATAGCATTCAATTATTTGTAATCATAATAACAGAGCTTAAGGATTAGAGGAATCCTAGTGATGCATTAAAATTATTTGAATATATATACAATAAAATCCTTACTCCTTTTTGCTGATACGTATTTCTTGCATAGGTTTTGATTTCAATGCAACAACATAGTTAGGTCAATTTCTCGCTTTCTGAACATAGAACCAATTTGATGGTTTTCTTCATATAAGTTGACTCAACATTTTCTTTGAATTTATCTATAACTTCGATTGATTTCTCTGTGATAGTTTAGATGTTGGAAAGAGGCTACATGTCTTCCTAATGCCCAAATCAAGTGCATTAGTTTCTCATATGGATGTTTGGTCCTGAATGTCATCAGACCATCCCCCACTGGCAGCTGCATTTGTCACTTTCTCCTGTGCAAAATGGGTTGATTCTTCACCAATAACATAATCCTCAGAGTTTAATTTAGGAAATGAACTTGAGGATTTCCCTGTAGCCTCCACCTGTTCATCTCTTTTATCCTTCTCTTTGAGTTCATCAAATAACTCAATTGGTACCGACTTTGTTTTAGTTTTGGAAGTCTTTGTGAATTTTGGATATGCATAATATATCCAAGTTTTACCATAAGTTGAAATACACCGGTCCAATTTTAAAATGTTTGGCATTGCAAGCAAAAAATGTGAGAATTTTTTGTACCCAAAAAAAATCTTTGTCAACTTCTGCAATGTTGATACCCTTTGGATATGAATACAAGATATTTGCTATCTGTGCCATCACTGTTTTAGGAATTTGACGAGGCCTACAAACTGATTCTTGATTAGATTCAGTTTCAAATCCTTCAGAATGTCGAGGTACTGTATTATTATTGGCTTCAAACTCTATATCTCGAATGGCATCTCCAATAGGGCCAATAGGTTCACCGTACCAGGAACCCGAAATACCATCAGGAGGATGATTGAATTGATTTCCTCGAAGCCCTCTTCCTCGAACAAGTGAATTCCACTGCCTCATAATGCTTGCAACATTACAAAGTGCAGTTGAAGAAGTTTCTCTATTTGCAACTAAATATTGTAGTTATTCATCCGCAAGCAGTGTACAACGCTAGAGAAATCTCCATCTCCAGATATCAAGAATAAATGTGCAGGTGGAGGGTATTGTGAAGTCCAGAGAACCATATCAACTAATAGAGCTTTGTCAACACTTTCCTTTCCACCTGTTGTAATAAGCAGTTTACCCAGCAAGAGTTTAACTAATAGAGCTCTGTCAACACTGTCCTTTAGCACCAATTGCATAAGAAGTTTACCCAGCAAGAGTTTAACTAGGCATGGGACGAGGAGAGAGATCCATGCACTTAGGTTTGGACTACACATCCCCTTTGCATGCTCGCAGATCAACCCTGAGGGCGAGCTACGGGAAAAGACCATGTGCCTAATACTAATAGGATTTACTTATGGGAATGGCCGGAGAGCGCTCTTTACCAAAGGTATCACCCACAGCAGAGGAAACACTAGTTTAAGCTCCTTTAGTTGTGGAGTCCCTAGCAATAGAAGGTTCAGCTTCGTCACCAGCATCAGTAGCAAGGGAAAACCAAAACCCCAGAGAGGTAGAGGTGGAAAAACATAACCATTTTCACTAATTGAACCATCTTCAGATTGAGACCGAGTAGGCTAAAAAGCAAAGTCATAGATAGGAGGGGTAGAAGGAACAGTTACAGAGTGAACGGTATATATATAGGTCATGTAGTTAGACAGATCAAACATGTTATCCTAATTTATTCAGTTGAGCGACATTGATATGAATATTTAGTTAGGTCATCATGTTGTAGAAATTTGCTGAATAATGAAGTTTATTCGCTGCGATTAACCTGATCATACATCAATTCGAATTGCATGCATAACACATAATCGCTTCTACCATTAATCGTCACATGCGGAAAATAAAACAAAGCGACAAAACATTAAATCACACACATAGAACGCAGCATGTACGGGGAAAGCTTATAGTTGAAAACCCCCAGCTATATGTATCATATAATGGATGAGAAACATTCAGCAATACATAATACAATACTCCTCACAAGTACTCAGTACTATCTCATATGCTGAACACAAAACTAGCTAGATCTGAAACTAGTCACAGGTTCAAATCCTTCTGCTGCTCTGCCTGCCTCTACTGCGCAATCCAAAAAGTGAATATAGCTGAATGGAATTCGAATTCACCTAGTTGGTACAACGCAATCATCATTGGCATCATCATCCCACTGATTGTGCAAATCTCATGCACAACTGATGTACAACTGCTGTCAGTCTCACCCTTTCATCTACCTCTTCCACTGGTCTTTCACTGAACTGTCCATGCACTGAGTTAACTGATGTGTTATTTTAGTTGAATAATAAGTTAATAATTAGTGAATTAAATAATATTTAATTCACCCAACTCATCTCCAGTGTAATCTGTAGTTAAATTGATCACAACTAGTTAACCGGAACACAATCTCCATTAACTCCTCAATCAACTCCACCAAAACTCTGCCACATGAGTCTAACTGAAGTCAACCATGCAATAGCTCAACTAACCCATAGGAAATTCAAATTTCCTTATGTCAGCTGCATGCCCCACCTCCGGGGGTCAAACTGAAGTGCTCCAAGAGGATAAACTGAAGTTTATAGTCCAAATATTATTAAGGGTAAATAATATTTGACTGTTCTATTTTTAGCCCGGCAGTCTAAAAATAGAAACCACCTGAATGTCTAAAAATAGAGGTCCATCTATGTTTACCAACATGACCAATCATCCAAGAATAGCATACTGCAGCTCCCGGTCCATGATCCATATGTCTAAAAATAGACATAGTCTAAAAATAGACTTTTCGACAAAAATCACATGTGTGGTCGCCACCTAGTTTAGGTGATCACTTTCCAACTAGGATCAGGAAAGATGTTTCAGGAGGCCTCCTTCACTGTTTCTTGTTGCCATTTTCAACACTCCCTCTCAACAAGAAAGGAATGTCATTGCATGTGACATGCAACTCCATGCATTCGCCCTGCAACCTTCACAAGCGCCATGCAACTCCAGGCATGCGACATGCAACTCCATGCATTCGCCATGCACCCTTTGCATGCGCCATGCAAACTCATGCATGCACCATGCAACTCCATGCATGTGCCATGCACCCTTTGCGTGCGCCATGCAAACTCATGCATCTTCTCTGCAACTCCTCTGAAACTGAATAGGCTCCAAACAACTCAATCAGTCTAATGTATCTAGCATCTATCATCAAAGTCTTCGACCTCTGCTTAGCTACTGCACATGTCATCAGGAACCACTGCGCTGTTGAACTCTTTACACCCATGCACTCTTGCACTTGCTGTCAACTCTGATCCACGCTCCAGTATCCGACACTGTCACTTTGATTTGCTTGCATCACTCCAACTGATTTTGCTACTGCTGCGCTGTGGGCACCTCGTAGCCAGGTTCAACTCATGAGATCCACACCATCTCATGAATTCTGCCCATAAATCTCCTCTTGGGATCAATCATGCATGTCGCCCCACCTCACACTTGGTGGTATAGCTGCATGCACTCCCTCCGCCCGTCTGGCACGAAATCTCTCTGCATGAGTGGTCTCTTCCACTCCATGATCCTCTTGTGGCTGCTCCACATACCGAGGTTCACTATCACCTACATGCAAAACTTGCTCCCTCTCAAGCTTCAATTGCATGTCTTTCTCGCCTGCATGCAACACTTGCTCCCTCTCAAGCTTCAGTTGCATGTCTTTCTCCCGCTTCCCAACAATAGGAAGCTCCGTAGACATCCCATCTACTTCAAGTCTGTAGAGATTCTTTGCTCGAATCCCAACCTTCTTGACTTGTCCTGTTGCCTTGTGCCGAAGGAAAACTTTTCCTTCACTGAAGACAACTTCATACCCTTTATCTTCTAACATTGCGACTGAGATCAAATTCTTCTTTAAACCTGGAACATGCACAACATCTTGTAAAAGAATGAGTTTACCTGACTCCCTCTGAAAGGTTATGGTACCAATGCCGGTCGCATTGTATCGTCCACCGTCGCCCAACTCAACATGCATCTGGAGACCTTTCTCCACCAAGTCACTAAAAAGATTTGCATCTCCCGTCATGTGAAAGGAAGCACCACTATCAATATACCACCCCGATCCCAATGCACTAGACAACATGCATGCGATCAATGAGAAGTCCAGCTCAAATTGCGAGGCAAGAGCCTCACCAGCTGCAGATCCAGCAGCCTGCTTGTTCTTCTTCTTCTTTGGGCAATTCGTGGCATAATGTCTGTGATCATGGCAATGAAAGCACTTGACCTTGGACATGTCACGCTCTTTACCATCCGCACCGGATTGAGAAGCCTTCTCCTTTCCCTTCCCCTTCCTTGCTTTGGCAGCCAAAGCACAGTCTTCTTCATCAGATACCTTTGATGAAGATCCATCTCTGGTATTTCGCCGGATCTCCTCTTGCACGAGATCAGACCACAGTCTTTCCCATCCCGGCAACTTTTCCCGACCATTGACACTATCTTGATATGCATGCCAACTCTTCGGTAAACCAAGAAGCGCCAAACTCACCAGATCCTCATCATCCACCGTCACACCAACACTTCCCAGCTCATCCCGACATTGGGTGAACCTCGTGAGGTACTTCGGCATACTTTCCCCCTTCTCACACTTGATGTTCCTGAGTCTATCTTTGAGCGCCAGCTTCCTCTGATCGCTCTTGCTTTGGTACAGATCCGTCAAGGCTTTCCACATCAAATATGGAGAAGCCTTCCCGTGCAAACTGGATACAATGTGATCCTTTACACCCTCCAACATGATCCTTCGACATTTTGCTTGTTTCTTTCGCCAAGCTTCCACAACAGCAGCATCAGTAAAAGTAGGCTTTGGAATCTCTTTCTCCACGAATTCCAATAGCCCATTATCATTCAATACAGCCTCCATGCGGTCCTTCCATGCAACATAATTCGAACTGCCATCAAGAGCATATTCGAGTCGCAAACCGTTGAAAGACATTTTCGCCTCGACACCAAGAACACAAATCTGCAAATTTGAATTTCACCAAGAGCTGATAAACTTGATCACTTCTGATCTACACTTGAGAGCTAATTATTTCCAAATCAGAGATTGACTGCATGGGCATTCACCAGATCTTTCACCTTACAAAGAAGGATGAATATTCCGGAGGCTACCTGGCCCGCATGCAGGCTCTGTCCGAGGAAATAATAAACAATCACCGTAATAGATCTCGACGATTAACTTGGCTCCGATACCATGTAGAAATTTGCTGAATAATGAATTTTATTCACTGAAATTAAATTGATCATACATCAAATCGAATTGCTTGTACAACACATAATTGCTTCTACAAATTAATCGTCACATGCGGAATAAAAACAAAGCGACAGAACATCAAATCACACACATAGAACGCAGCATGTACGGGGAAAGCTTATAGCTGAAAACCCCCAGCTATATGTATCATATAATGGATGAGAAACATTCAACAATACATAATACAATACTCCTCACAAGTACTCAGTACTATCTCATATGCTGAACACAAAACTAGCTAGATCTGAAACTAGTCACAGGTTCAAATCCTTCTGCTGCTCTGCCTACCTCTACTGCGCAATCCAAAAAGTGAATATAGCTGAATGGAATTCGAATTCACCTAGTTGGTACAGCACAATCATCATTGGCATCATCATCCCACTGATTGTGCAAATCTCATGCACAACTGATGTACAACTGCTGTCAGTCTCACCCTTTCATCTACCTCTTCCATTGGTCTTTCACTGAACTGTCCATGCACTGAGTTAACTGATGTGTTATTTTAGTTGAACAATAAGTCAATAATCAGTGAATTAAATAATATTTAATTCACCCAACTCATCTCCAGTGTAATCTGTAGTTAAATTGATCACAACTAGTTAACCGGAACACAATCTCCATTAACTCCTCAATCAACTCCACCAAAACTCTGCCACATGAGTCTAACTGAAGTCAACCATGCAATAGCTCAACTAACCCATAGGAAATTTGAATTTCCTTATGTCAGCTGCATGCCCCACCTCCGGGGGTCAAACTGAAGTGCTCCAAGAGGATAAACTTAAGTTTATAGTCCAAATATTATTAAGGGTAAATAATATTTGACTGTTCTATTTTTAGCCTGGCAGTCTAAAAATAGAAACCACCTGAATGTCTAAAAATAGAGGTCCATCTATTTTTACCAACATGACCAATCATCCAAGAATAGCATACTGCAGCTCCCGGTCCATGATCCATATGTCTAAAAATAGACATAGTCTAAAAATAGACTTTTCGACAAAAATCATATGTGTGGTCCCCACCTAGTTTAGGTGATCACTTTCCAACTAGGATCAGGAAAGATGTTTCAGGAGGCCTCCTTCACTGTTTCTTGTTGCCATTTTCAACACATGTTGGATAAAATATGAATATTCTTGAAATAATAATAGCATTTATTTTACATTGCTGGACTTGGACATTGGAGGTGGTTTACTGTTTGCTGCTAGAACTTGTTTGGATGTTTGAAAGACATTATTCCTCGAAGTGTTGGATTAGTATGGAGCTTGGTGACTTCATGTTGTTGATGCATGAAGGGATTTTGTGTGATTGGAGTAGAGTTGGGTATTTCACCATGACAAAAACGTTCCAAAATCAACATGAGCACACAAAATCTCATGACATGTGAACTCTTGGGTTGAGGGAGTGGATATGTAGGTGTGGGAGTCCTTAACGTGACACATTACCTTGTATATGAATTTTCCTCAAGGAGACACATGACCTTGGAGGTGCATTGGAGCTTAGGACCTTTGGAGGATTGTTGGACCTTGGGGAGTAGTTCTCATGCCATGGAGGGCTTGCTTTTTAATCACTGTCACCTTTGATGCTAACACATGTCATGTAGAGTGGAGTGCTTCACATGGGTGGACCTACTTGTGTCTTGCAAGTTTGCTTGTAGTGGACTAGGTCCACTAAAGCCCCTTTACCTCTCATATAAAAAGAGGAAGGAGTGAGTTGTTATTATAGTTGATCATTCACTTGTGCATATTCCTTTCAAGCTTGGGTTTGGGATGTAAGAGCAGTGCTACTCTCTCTCTTTCAGTGACAATATATCTGAGTTGATGTGTATGTTGGTGACAATATATCTGACTTGTGCTTTGCTCTATCTTCCTTACAAGGATTCCTTGAAAGATAAATAGATTGGTGAGCATAAGTAACTAATCTGAACAGTAGCGAAAAATCTGATATGAATCTGCTATTAATTGAGGTTCTAATACTAATGATGTGAGCCAACCCAGAAGTCTGCTATTATAACTGAAATTTGAAATCCAAAAATTCCAGAACTAGATCTGAAATATAAAAAATAAAGCAGACCAAAAAATGAAACAGTTACAAGTCGAGCGGTAGTCATGAAACTACTTAAGTCCTCCACTCGAATCTTGTATATTTATCTGTGTATGTTTTAGAGAGAAACCATCACCATTTTTCTCCAGGGACTTTATTGGATCAAAAACCTGTCAGTGTTTACCGTGAAGCTCAACGATAGTGAAACAAGCCATTCTCCACGAACATTTTCTGTTGTTTGGGACTAGGTGCTCTTTTATGAAACAAATCTAACAGTGTTTTCAATAACATTGTCAGATTGTAGCTACTGAAACTATGTGTCTATAATCATGTTTCATGATGGTTTCCTACTTTTTTTAAGCAATAGGCACTTGTTTAGGAAACAACTGGATGGACGACAGTTAACAGAATCCTAGTTAGTTGCTCCAATTTGCTTGATGACAGGAAAGAGAAATGAAACTTGGAAAGAACTTTAGAAGAGTTCCTTCAATAAATAGAGTTGTTGACCAATGCACATAGTGGATCAACACGTTGAAGCAGAAAAATCCAGAAGATTCCCTACAAATAGTGCACATAGTGGGTCATCATGTTGGATAAAATATAAATATTCTTGAAATAATAATAGCATGAATTTTACATTGATGGACTTGGACATTGGAGGTGGTTTACCGTTTGCTGCTAGACCTTGTTTGGATGTTTGAAAGACATTCTTCCTTGAAGTGTTGGATTAGTATGGAGCTTGGTGACTTCATGTTATTGATGCATGAAGGGAGTTTGTGTGCTTGGAGTAGAGTTGGGTATTTCACCATGATAAAAACATCCCAAAATCAACATGAGCACACAAAATCCCTTGACATGTGAACTCTTGGGTTGAGGGAGTGGATATGTAGGTGTGGGAGTCCTTAAGGTGACACATTACCTTGGATATGCATTTTCCTTAAGGAGACACATGACCTAGGAGATGTATTGGAGCTTAGGACCTTTGGAGGATTGTTGGACCTTGGGGAGTAGTGCTCATGCCATGGAGGGCTTGCTTGTTAATCGCTGTCACCTTTGATGCTAACACATGTCACATAGAGTAGAGTGCTTCGCATGGGTGGACCTAAATGTGTCTTTCAAGTTTTCTTGTAGTGGACTAAGTCCACTTGTTATTGTAACGCTGCTTTACCTCTCATATAAATATAGGAAGGAGTGAGTTGTTATTATAGTTGATCATGCACTTGTGCATATTCCTTTTCATACTTGGGTTAGGGATGTAAGAGCAGTGCTACTCTCTCTCTCTCTCTCTCTCTCATTCAATATTCTTTTTACTTTATGTGTAATTGTCTTAAGGTGTTAGGATTTGTTGGAACATTCACTCGAAAACTTCATATATATAAAGAATAAATGAAACCCATGAACACAATCACAACCTATCATATAATTCTCCATGCTTTTGAAAACCCTAGATAGGGAAAACCAAGAGAAACCCTAGCTCCACCAAAGATTCTCCAACAATTTAAAATAACCATGAGAAAAACCTCCAATGTCAGAGTATCTTTGGTGGAGCCACTGTAAACCCCAAGTTATTTTGGAATTGTGTTATTTCAGATTTGACTTCCAGCTTACCACTCCCTTGCATACCTTGTCACTCCCATAAATTATGTTATTTTAAAGATTTGAATTCTAGATTTTCACAAATACAATGTCCTCAATAAGATAGTTGAACACTTCCATATTCATAGGTGGATCATATTCCAAGAATATATACATTTTTTGTACTGATCAACAATTATCTCACGAAGAGCAATCACGTCACAAGCGGCAATATATGCACATGGTTCATCACCTCCCAATGCCATAATTTCAATCCCTTCCTATCCCCCATGGGAGGAAACTGTGAGAACAAAATCTTGACCAAAGGTGTGAAAATCCTCGCTGGCAACTGCTAGTCCCAAGCCTGTTGGGCATTGGTGTATTCTTCCCATATCTGGATGTTGTTTTTACATTTTTGAGCAAACTTATTTAGCTATTTGGCCTTTTGTACCAAGGGAGTCACTGTGTTGCGGGGTGCTCAAGGTGATATGACATGGTAGGATGGCAGGGTGGTTAATGAATTGTATCCATTTAGCTTTAAAGCATGTTTCTCTTAGAATATTTTGATAAGAATGGCTCTTTGTTCATGAGGAGTCACATCTGGAATTTCATTGCAAGGGAGAATTTGTCCCAGCTTTGTTCTTCCCAATTACATCATCCCCGTTCTATACTTCATGGATAATTGTGTTTGCAGGTTTTGTGGCTCCCATGATACATATCTCGTGCACTCATCACACACAAGAACTTATGGTTATTTGTGGGCAAAAGCTATGCAATTCAGCACAACAAACTATTCAACTACATCTTCTGTGGATTAGAACATGTGGAAAATTCAACCTAAAAAGGTGGTGTGATGGGTGCAGCTGCAGTGGATGAAACTTGCAAAGCCTCAGGTGTGGACAATTAAACCTAAAAACGTAGTGTGATGGGTGCAACTGCAGTGGTTGTAAAGCCTCAAGAGTTGTATGCGGGTTGCCATGACTCATGAGGGATGAATTCACATTTTGTACCCATTTATTTCCAGAATTCCCCCATTAAGTACTAGTTTAAGACTCAAGACTATTTTCTCTAGTGATAAACCTCAACTCAGAAAGTTGTATATGATATCTCCTTGTCCTTGATGCAAGTATTTAAATCCAAACCTTGTACTTGTTCCCTGACTCAAAATTTGTCTAATATGATATAAAATGTTAAGTCATGTTGAAGATGGAATTTATTACTATAATTTTTAAAATTTAGAACCATATCTTCATAGTTGCAATTTGATTTTCTGCAAGATTTTTGCAATAATATCTTCATAGTTGTAATCTGATTTTTTGCAAGGTTTTTGTAATAATATCTTCATAGTTGCAATTAGATTTTCTGTAATATTTTTGTAATAATATCTTCATAGTTGCAATCTGATTTTCTGCCAGATTTATGTTGAAATATGACCTTGGTAATTTTAGTGTCTTTTCATATGTTTGAGAGAATAAGTAAAATGCTTTAAATTCTGAAATAACCAATCAAAAATTCTGCCATATCTGTAAATATAATAGTTGGTTAACGAAAACCTTATCATTTTCTTTCTTGGATTCATGTTTTTTGTCTTTTCAAGGATTAAATTAGTAAGGAATTAATAATTTAATTATGGTTTTCATTGTTGGCTCATGTTATTTGGGACACGCAGGTCACATTGTACCATCATACTCACAATAAATCTTGAATGATGAAGTGGCTGATCAAGCCTTTTAAAGTTTCAAGTCACAAAGTGTTAGATGGACACTACGTAGGGGTGCATTTGAAGATGAGAATGTAATTTGGCATGTGCCCTCTAATGCCACGATAATATCTAATTCATCAGAGTGTATTGTATTTTAAACTTCAATATTCTATCTGTTAGCTCTAAAAAATTTAGCTTCATGCTAGTGTTCAATTTGAAACTGTATTTTAGTAGAAAAATTCACTGTTTTTTGGTGGAATAGTTCATAATTTATTCCGATCTTGTTTTGCAAGTGTACTAGTTAAGATGAGAAATGTGTGGTTTACTTTAGAGGGTTCTCAGTTATTTCTAGATACGCTTTTCATCATTTTCTTTGAATACTTCTCTAGTGCTTTACCTTCATATTTTATCCCCTGCACAATTTCTCTTGAGGTCCATGTTGTTATGTTTATTCGCTATTTCTGTGGAAACTTTTTCCTGAGGTTCTGCAAGGTAAATCTAAATGTAAAAAATACTATTTTACATATTGATATTTGTTCAAGACATTGTTGTGTGATAATTGAATTTCATAAATCTAGATTTATATTTCGTTATCTATATCAATATATAATAACAGGTTCATGGATTGTTCATATTTCTCAAACTGTGGAGTTTTTCCTTTCCTATTGCATGTTCCTTTATATTGTTATGTTGTTATTCAAATTTCTAGTTGTGATTTCTAGTTATTCTCCTACATAGTACATGCTTTGATAGATTATATAAAAATTCTTGCCAATACGATAACATTGATTGTTGTATGTGGATATTTATGTTCAGGATGGTCCATTACAGAATCAAGATGAGGAGCTGGATCATGCAATTGCACTTTCTCTTTCTAAAGAACTAACCAAACCAGATGGTATATGATGGAAATTTCATTTTTTAATGTTACTTTTAGTTTAATTATATAATTTAGTTCGATGCTTTTCATATATTCAATTAAATTTTTTTTGCTTAACAAGACTGTCATTTCCATGTTTTAGTGAAACTGTTTATGGTTTGATACTCTCATACAACCTTTATCAAGTTGCATGCACCCTCATTAGAAAAATCAATAGAATTTTGCTTGCCATGACTATCTTTCTTTGTCATTGTTGACTTAAGAAAGTCTTTTAGCGAAGAAACTAGTTTCAAGGTTATGGCATAACTTGTCATATAAATTGAACAGAAGTTATATCCAAAATGTTAACTTGTAAACTACTTAGCTGGTTTTAGGCTTTCCATTTAAAATCTACTTCAGTTTGAACTTTGAACGAGTTGTTCCATAGACTTGAATAAAGAGATTTTGGTGTAAGGATTAAAAATTAGCCCATAAGGCCTTCTCAGTTATTCATTTATTTCATCTGAATATAACATTTACTGTTAAATTATAACCACTTGGCACAAATACATCAAAGATAAAGATCATACATTGTAGAGTGTCGTAGATTAAAAATAGGAGCAAGGAAACTGAATTCTTTCAGTTTTCCTGGTTCATATTCATTTGGTGTATTTTTGCACCTTTAGGGGCAATTGCTATTTTAAAGTCTAATTCTTTAAAGGGTGCTAGCTCAATGGAAGAGCACCTGCTTTACAAGCAGGAGGTTGGTGGTTCAATTCCATCGTGCCCTGATATTCATAGGGAATGACGAAGATCAGTTTTTGGTGATGAATGCTCTTTTGACCATCACCAATGAGCTTATGGTGAACATTTTCGACCCTCACCAAAATATGAAATGGCGACGGTCAACGAATGCCACCATATCTACACATCAATAATGACGACCATTAAAGGTCCGTCACCATAAATCGTTGTTGTTGATATGAAATGGTGAGGGTCACTGCTTGTCATTATAGTCATTATTCGTGATGGACCTTGATGTCACCAATGATTTTATGGTGATGGTCAATGAACGTCGCCATATATATACACCAATAGTGACGGTCATGAAAGGTCCATCACAAAAAAACGTTGCTGTTCATATGAAATGGTGACGGTCACTATCTGTCATTATAATACTTTCGGTGATGCCACCTTTGGTGACGATCAATTTTTTGGTGACGGAGGCTATTGTCCGTCACCATTGCTCATGTGAAATGGTGACGGTCACTATCCGTTACTATAAATCATTATTAGTGACGGACCTTGAGTGTCACCACAACGCCTATACTTTCAGCGATGCCACCTTTGGTGACGTCCAGTTTTTGGTGATGAAGACTCTTTTGACCCTCACCAATGAGCTTTATGGTGACCATTTTCGCCCCTCACCAATGTGATTTTTTCTTGTAGTGTCTCGAGCCAATGGCTCTACTCCCGTAGCTCGTAGATCACGCATCCCCTGTTTGGCCATCGCCATGCACCGCATGACCCCTCGCCACTCCGAGGGTAGACCAATACATGGCTCTATGTACTGGTCCTCTAATTCTTGCCAGCCGCACTCTGAAACACCGGTCAGAAGCCTCTCACATCTACGATGGATGTCCTCCAGGAGGGCTACTGCATCCTCATTTTTCTGCGCCCTTGATCCACTAGGTCCTGTAGCTCCTGATACTGTAGGTCATCCCATATAGCCGGCTAGTTTTACCAGTGCTGTATTTGCATACCAAAAATGGAATAATCAGTACCATATACAATATTCTGAAACTTTACAATGCACATAAAAATATTGGCAATTTGTTACTTACCATCGGCCCCCCATACTCGACCAGGAGGCAGTGGCAAATCCGAGTCCCCAAAATAGCTCATCCCACTATAGAGATAGTCGTCTATGTACAATGGCATCTAATCCAAATGCGTAAATAACTCGGGTCGGAACACCCGTTTGACTGCCCCACCTCCTCCTCTACACAATAGTCACCCCCACCGATGCATCCTAGGCTCTCTCAGGACCCCATCCTGGAGTTGTACACGAGGTTGTAGTGTCGGGACCTTCTCAAAGAAGAGTGAGCACAAAAATGTACCATATGCACAGTCATGGTTCACTTGCCACCTGCATAGCGACAACTGTCATTTCAACGATGAAAACATTATCTGGGCCTACCCATAGTAGGTCCCACCCAACACACTCTCCACAAGAATCGTCTACCCTCCAGTGATGTGGTGGAGTTCTTGGTTGCCTAGGATCGGCAACACCGCTGCGGCCACAACACGGGTCTCTAACCTCTCTAGATCCCCGATGGGTATCCGAGTCCCCTTGACTTGGAGACCTGGTCGAAAATGGCGCTCTATAAACTCCATGATGTTCTTCCCTCGCAGTAACACTAGCTACGTATTCCCAAACATCCCAAGTGGTGGAAGACCAGTCAGGAAATATATATCCTGGACCGTCAACTCGATCCGGTGCCCCTGCACTATAAATACCTCATGGTCCGGATCCCAATAGCTGAAAATATGGGCCAATAAGGGCTCTCCAGCTCTAATCAACGGGTTCTCCAAAAACTTTAGAACCCCAAACCTGGCCAATGTACTGCGGAGACCCTGATCCTCTCGGATCTCCAACCGTAATGTGCCTAGGTCTCTCTCTCTCCAGTTGCTCCGTAATTCTGCCATACCTACACAAAACCATCATAATTGTCAGTATATAGATAGGAAAGACTGTATCCAAACACAAAAACCCAGTTCTCAGCCAAAAAATAGCATAGAAAAACCCCTCCCTGTCAGGTCGCACTTTTCAAGCCCAATCCTGGGACAGGTCATAGTTTTCTGCCCAAAACCTACTACCCAAGTTGTAGTTTTTGCCCCAAAAAGTGCGACCCGACTGTGAAGAGGAGCAGGGGTCTGTTCCTGAGCTCTGGGGACCTAAACTAAACTTTCAATCCATTGAAATGAAAGAGTAGGGTTAGGCCTCTTACCTGCAACTGACGGATCTCGATTCCAACGGTCGGTTTGTCCGCTACGATCACCGCAAGATTTAGGGTCTTCTCTCCTCTCTACATTCACCACAGCTCCACATGAAAATGAGTGAATTTGGAGGGAAAATGCCTTATTAAAAGAGAAACCCCTGATTTTTATTTCGCCTGCTGCGACCAAACTGTAGCTCAGTTTGAAAAATCTTCTACACTGTTGGAAAGCTCTCACCGAGCCCTCAAATGGGTATCTGTTATTTTTTTGTGATTTGACACTTCACCAGGACTCATTTTGTCCACGAAGCATCACTTCACCAATCCCCAAAATCGAATTTCTTCTCTTGAAACACTTGTACTTGGGGCACCAGTTTTCCTTCATACTTGTCCATGCTCGTGTTGATTTTCGTTGTGAGTAACCATCAAGTACTCATGTTTATATGGTCCCCATTGGAACTTTTTCTGTGTGGCATCACCATCGAGTCGCCCTTGTTTAGACCATTTGAGTTGAGTCATCATTGCATTCATGGAGTCCCTTTTTATCTCGCTATAGTCCTCCATCCTTCATTGCTTGGTTCCTCTCTCGTGTCACACATTATGGCCTTCAGTCCCATTATCCCCTATCCTTCATGATGTTGTGTCAGTCACTGCCAGGTCATCCACGCCATTTATGCTCTAACAAGGGAAGTCATCTGTTAGCTACTCAGTACCCCCCATTTCATCATCATCCCTAGTGTTAGTCTCTCAGTCGCTCTACTATTTTCTCATGTTCCTTAGTTGAGGATCCCTTATTGCCTCACCTATGGTGGACCTCCTTCTGTCGACATCAGTTCATTCATTCCAGAAGATAGGTCTAGAGGATGGTGTACCTTGGCTCCAACTTCCACTCTTGTTCAGTGCCTCGGATCAGGCAAAGAGAATCCTTATTTCCCTTTGACTTGATTTTTTCTCAGCTCCAGCTCCTTTCAGCATGATTGAGATCCGTATACTTGATGGTTCAGTGATGCAGCAACTGATATCGGTGATTCCTGAGTGTGTGTGAGATGTCTTAGCCCTCATGAGGTGGTGGCCCTACAGGTAGCCCCCCACATGCCCAGATGACCTCTTCATTACAGCCTTTGATGTAGCTCCATATATTTGATGATGTCGGCCTCAGCCACTTGCAACGCCTATTTGTTTGCATGTATCAGTCAGATTGTCAGAGCCCTTTCTTGTTTACAGGGGTATTTGGGTTGTATTTGTATCTCATGTACTCAGAGATTATTGTATAAGTCCTGGATGTTATCCTAGGCACAATATTTATGTGGGATTCATTATCATGCTTTTACCTAGCTCATGTTTATGCCAGTATGTGCTATATTGTTCAATCCCTTGTTTACTGGACACATTATTCTTTGTACTTTGTCTCAGCGGGCATAGGTATGCCTCCCTCACCGCCTATAGCATAGGTAATCACTCATAAAAGAGACTTGTCACACCTGTAAGTCTACCCTCCTCATGGTCTAGTTCTTTAGTGCTTTAGTCTACCTTATATTTCTCTCTCTTTGACTTCCCCTTCGGTGTCTAGTGATTGAGTTCTTACAATGTACTTCGATCATACGATTAGCTCCTGACGCTCGCACGCTGGGGGGCAATCTGCTACACCATTTTTTGGTCATCTGACCTGTTACTATTAGATGGACCTAAGTACACCATGTAAGACCAATTTTACCCTAAGTAAAATTGCTTTCAATATGAAAAATAACTTAGTAAAACACCTTTATTAAGTTTTTTATGGTCTAAATAGGAAACCCCATGAGGAAATATTAAATAAATCCACATTTGTTTGATTTTCCTCAAGGAATAATTAGTTAAACAATAGTTTAATTAATATTCCTGGTCATATTTAACCCAAAACAGGAAAATTAATTAGATAAATTATTATTTATCTTATAATTTTCTAGGAATAATTATTTAAACTTTATTTAAATAATATTCCTTGTTAAATTTGACTAAATCACTCATAAATAGTTAAATAAATCATTATTTATTTAATTATTACTCAACCACATCCTTAAAATGATAAATAAATAATTTATTTATTTATTATTTACAAATAAAGGGATTTGACCCAAGTCAAATTCCTTTTCCCTTCAACAAAAATAATAAAATATTCCATAAAAGTTGGATCTTGATTTGGTTAATAATATTTTAATTATGCACCAATATCTAGAATAACTCAATATTTTGTTATAAATAGAAGGGGTTTTCCATTCATTCATCACCTTTTTTTGCCTAAGATCACTCTGGATCTATACTTTTGGTCTGACTTTGATCCACCATCATTGTCATATTTTTCCATCCTTTTGCTTGTGAGCTCCCTTTGAGTTCCATTTTTTTCTGGTTTTTCTACACCATCAAGAGAGATTAATTTTACATCTGAAGTGCTGAGGACTTACAAGAACCCATCCCATTGAGGAGAACTGGTAACATCCTTCTATGTTTTCCTCCCAGGTGCCCTTAATGTAAAATTCATTCAACATATTCTTGTCTTGTCTATTGGATGCATGGATTAAATCTTGTTTTATCTACTGCTTAATGTCTTTTGATGCATAGATATAGATTTTTGCAGCATTTATCTGGATCAACTAACTGCAGATCTGAAGATATTGGCAGCCATATTTTTCTATTAGAGCTGTTTGTTATGTGCAGCTAAAGTGGTATTTTTTTGCACGCTTGCAATTAAGATTCATACTAACAATGTCCATGGTGAATTTTTTTCATTATCACGAAAATGGGCATCTTGCTACTAACTGTCCACAAAAGAAGAAGAATAAGAAGTTTGATGGAGCTGCAGCTGGTGAGGCCCTTGCCTCGCAATTTGAGCTTGAATTCTCTTTGATCGCATGCATGGTGTCAAGTGCATTGGGATCGGTGTAGTATTCGGATAGTGGCGCTTCCTTTCACATGATGGGAAATAAGGAAATTTTTAGGGACTTGGAGGAGAAATATCTCTAGATGCTTATAGAGATAGGCGACGACGGATGGTATAGTGCGACTGACATTGGCACCATTAAATTTCAGAGGGAGTTAGGTAAACCATTTCAATTGAAATATGTTATGTATGTTCCAGGTGTGAAGAAAAATTTGGTCTCAGTCGAATTGTTGGAGGAAAGAGGCTATGACGTTGTTTTTAGCGATGAAAAATATTTCCTGTGACATAAAACAATGGGTCAAGCCAAGAGGATAGGGATTCGAGTTAAGAATCTCTACAAGCTAGAGGTAGATGACTGCGCTTCCATGATGGGAAACACGGAAAAAGTGGTGAGCCAGGATGAGGGGGAATTATGTCACAAGCGATTAGGCCATCTTCATCATGGACCTTGAAAGTCATGCAGAAAATAT
The DNA here is from genome assembly GCA_034641835.2 of Pinus albicaulis. Lineage (NCBI taxonomy): Eukaryota > Viridiplantae > Streptophyta > Pinopsida > Pinales > Pinaceae > Pinus > Pinus albicaulis. The sequence continues at coordinate 832,475,737 of CM076569.1, forward strand.
CTACTGGACATCCAATGGGAACACTTACTAAGTTAGATCATTGCAAAGGTTGCACCATGGGGAAGTATGTAAAGTCCACCTTTCATGAGAAAGAGAACCGTGATTTTGGGATCCTTAAGAGAGTTCACATAGACGTGTGTGGACCATTCTCAGTTGTTTCAAAAGAAAAACATACGTAAATTTTCTCGTAAATGCTGGATCTTCTTCATGCAGAAGAAAGATAAAACATTATCAAAGTTCTGTGAGTTTAAGGCATTGGTGGAGAAAGATTCGGGGAAGCAAGTGAAGGCTCTGAGGAGTGATAATGGTGGAGAATACATCTCTAACAAATTCAAGAACTTCTGCAACAAATAAGGAATTCAAAGAGAACTCATAGTGCCCCATAACCCATAACAAAATGGGGTCGTGGAGAGGAAGAATAGAACGATCGTGGGTGCAGCATGATTGATGTTGCATGATCTGGGCCTACCAATGAATTTGTGGGAGGAAGCATGAAACACTGCGGTTTTTGTGCAAAATTTTTGTCCTCATAGAGTACTTGGCATGAGTACACATGAAGAAGATTTCACTGGTAAGAAACAAGATGTTTCACACTTTAAGATTTTTGGCTCATCTGTTTATGTGCATGTGACCAAGGACGCCAGGAAGAAGCTAGAGCCGACTTCTGAAGCTGGGATTTTTGTGGGGTACACAGAAAAACCCCATAATTATCATGTGTATTCTCCAAAAATTTGAATGACTGTGGTGCGACGAGATAGAAAATTAGATGAGGGGAAAGCCATGCGGTTGTCGCTTGAGAGGGAGTTGGACTTGCATGCAGAGGAGGAACTACTGGTTCCAAAATATGAGTCTCTAGATGTCGATTAGCCACATAAGGAGGTTCATGGAGTGAAGGATTCCACTCACGTAGAGTCGACCATTAGAACTGGTAGAAGGCATACCACAGAAGCTGATAGGCTGAGACTTGATGCTGCACAGAATGTAGGAGTCCCTACTTCACAACGCAGACAAAGACAATATCCTAACCAATTTATTGTATACATGGCTCTCATGAGCAAATGTATTGTGACTAAACCATCTTCCTTTCAGGATGTAGTGCAGGAGCCCACATGGGTAGATGCAATGGTGGAGGAGTATGACTCCATTGTCAAAAACAGTGCTTGGGAAATTGTTCCAAGGCCGGTTGATAAATAAATGGTAGGTTCGAGATGTATCTACAAGGTAAAGAAAGTTGCTGATGGGAGTGTTAAGAAATACAAGGCTAGATGTGTGGCTCGGGGCTTCTCACAGATCGAGGGGATAGATTATGAAGAGACCTTTGCACCTGTCGCAAGGTATTCTTCCACAAGGACCATCCTTGCTCTCTCAGCGTAGATGGGATGGTGCATTCATCAAATGGATGTGAAGACTCTGTTTCTCAATGGGATCATTGAGGAAGAGGTGTATATAGAGCAGCCTGAAGGATTTGAGATCTTTAACAGTGAGTCACTTGTGTGCTGACTCAAAAGAGCATTGTATGGGCTGAAGCAAGCACCCCGTGCTTGGTACACTTAGATAGACATCTATTTCACCAGACTGGGCTTCACCAAACATGAAGCAGATGAAAAACTATACCAAATTATGGTGGAGGGTAAGCTTTTAATCATTTTTCTTTATTTTGATGATTTAATATTAACTGGTGATGAGCAGCTGATACACTCATGCAAGGAGGACCTTGCAAAGGAGTTCGAGATGAATGATATGGGCCTCCTTCATTATTTCCTTGGATTGGAAATATGGCAGCGAGATGGTGAAATTTTTGTGTCTCAAGGAAAGTATGCAAGGGAGATATTGGGTAAGTTTCACATGGAGGGCTGCAAACCCATGGATACTCCTCTTCCAGGAAATTGGAAGAAAGAGGATGCTACTTTTGGAGAGGTAGTGGATGCTACTGTCTATCGACAGTTAGTGTGTTTGCAAATGTATCTAGTGAACACGAGACCAAAATTTTTCTATGTGATTAACGAACTGAGTCAAGCTATGGTTAAGCCTACCAAGCTCTTTTGGAAGGCAGGCAAGCATGTCCTGAGATACCTGAGGGGCACATTAGAGTATGGTTTATGGTACTGAAAAATGGAGGAGGTGAAGTTGCATGGCTTCATGGATGTAGATTGGGCGAGCAACCCATTGGATAGAAAGAGCACATCAGGGGGATCTTTAGCATTGGATCTACAACTGTTTCTTGGTAAATCAGGAAGCAGAGATTTGTGGCACTCAGTTCATTGGAAGTGGAATATATGGAAACGAGTCAAGCTGCATGTGAGGCTATCTGGATGAGAAAGATATTGGTTGGTTTGTTTGGTTCTCATTTAGATCTTACAGTGATTCATTGTGATAATCAGAGTTGCATTAAACTCTCAATTAATCTTATGTTTCATGATAGATCTAAGCATATAGATATCCGGTACCATCATCTTAGAGATTGTGTGCAGAGGAGAATCATGTTGCTTCAGTACATTCCTACAGAAGATCAGGATGAAGATATTCTGATGAAGGCACTCACTAGGAGCAAAGTCGAATACCATAGAGACGGGATCAGGGTGAAGGATAATCCCTTTCTTGTTGAGAGGGAGTGTTGAGATTCAACAAGAAGATCCTAGTGAAAATAAGCACCTACAGTAGGATGGAGCCTCAGGATATTTTTAGGTGGATGTCTATTTATAGATGCATGACAAAAATCTATTTATAGATGCATGTCTATATATAGATGTATGTGCAAATTCTATTTATAGATTTCATGTCTATTTATAGATGCATGTCGAATATTATTATCCCTTAATATTAGTTGGACAATAAAAAATAATCTATTCTCAATGAGTACTTGGAAATATTTAATTGAAGTGGAAAATCAATTAGCTAAAGGAATTTCGAGTTAAGAGGTTGGTTGGTGGGACATGCAAGTGGACTTAGTTGTAACTGAGTGATTCAAAGTTGTAACAGAGTTGGAAGTGCAATTATGCAAGTTGTAAAGTAGTTTAACTCACTTAAGTGAGTTAAACTTAGTTGTGGTAGTTGTAATTGAAGATTCACAAGTGAGAGATCAAGTGAATTAATTATTAATTAATTCACAATCAATGGTCTCACATGCAACTTAAGATTTAATACTATTAACTGCATGCATGTCAGCTCCAGTGGAGACCCAGTTGAGTTCTAGGTGAAAGGGAAGATAAATATTAGTTGTGACATTATCCGGTTGCACACATGCAACCACACACACATTGGATGTGCTCATGAGGATTGCGTTGTCAAGGTAAGAAAGACTCCATTCATTCAGGAATTGCTATCAGCTGGGATTGCACAGTGGAGGCAGGTTGTCTCGAGATAGTAAATTGGCTAAGGAACTTGCCAATTTTTGTATGAGAGTGTGAGACAATTAGCTCATGTACTGAGAGCTCTTGGATTAGAGATTTGTATGTAATTCTTTCATGATCGATGATATAATACATAATAGAAGACATTGGGGTTTTTAGCTATAAGCTTTCCCTGGGTAAATTATCTGTGTTATGTGTGATTGATCTTTCTTCATGATATTGTGATTGGAGATTATGTTTCAAATTTCGCAAAGATTTGTAGAAGAGATTATGTATTTAACAATAGCATATTATTGTTAGATCAGGAGAATACTGGCAATACATGTATTTTTTTATTAAATTTCTACATGGTATCAGAGCACAGGAAATTGCAATTTTGAAGCAGGAGCTAAGTTTGTTGGTGGAAAGAATTCAAATTTGTAAAAATACTTTCTTGGTGCTACAAATGATTCAAGATCGGAATGGATTTCAATGGCTTGAGTTTAGAGTATGCACTTTAGGGCAACTCTAACTACATTACTTTGAAGGACAGGATGGAGGCAGTACTCGAAGACAATGGCTTGAAGGAATTCTTTGAAAAAGATGTTCTTAAGCCTAATGCTGCAAATGCTGCAAATATTGATGCATGGCGAAAGAAAGTGGCAAAGGCGAGGAGGATCCTATTTGAGGGAGTAAGAGATCACATTGTATCAAGCCTCCATGGGAAATCCACACCATATGCTATGTGTAAGGCTTTGATGGATCTATTCCAAAGCAGTAACGACGATAGGAAATTGGCTCTCAAAGATAAACTCAGAAAGATCAAGATGGAAAAGGGCGAAAACATTCCTAAGAGATGGCATAGTTATGAAGACTTTGTCAACGGACGGGAAAAATTTCCGAATTGGGAATGACTGTGGTCAGATCTAGTGCAGGAAGAGTTTAGGTGGAACTATACAGTTGGATCTTCATCAAAGCATGATGATGAAGATGATTGTGCTTTGGCTTCTAAGGAAAATAAGGGGAAGGGGAGGAAATTCAATTCTAAATCTGAGTCTAGAGACAAGAAGCTGGATATGTCCAAGGTGGAGTGTTTTCACTGTCACGAACATGGGCATCTTGCTATTAACTATCTACAAAAGAAGAAGAACAAAAAGGTTGCTGGAGTTGCAGTTGGTGAGGCCCTTGCCTCGCAATTTGAGCTTGAATTCTCTTTGATCGCATGCATGGTGTCAAGTGCATTGGGATCAATGAGGTATTTGGATAGTAGCGCTTCCTTTCACATGACAGGAGATAAGGAAATTTTCAGTGACTTGGAGGAGAAAGATCTCCAGATGCATATAGAGATAGGTGACGATGGAAGGTACAATGCGATTGGCATTGGTACCATTACCTTTCAAAGGGAGTAAAATATTTCAATTGAAAGATGTTATGCATGTTCCAGGTGTGAAGAAAAAATTGGTCTTAGTCACAATGTTGGAGGACAGAGGCTATGACATTGTTTTTAGCGATGGAAATGCTTTCTTGCGACATAAAACAATGGGTAAAGCGAAGAGGATATGGATTCGAGTTAAGAATATCTACAAGTTGGAGGTATATGGCTACGCTTCCATGATGGGTAATGCAGAAAAAGTGGTGAACCAGGATGAGGGAGAATTATGGCATAAGCGATTAGGCCATCTTCATCATGGAGCCTTCAAAGTCATGTAGAAAATATCTACTGGACTTCCAATGGGAACACTTGCTCAGTTAGATTAGTGCAAGGGTTTCACCATGGGGAAGTATGTAAAGTCCACATTTCATGAGAAGGAGAACCGTGCTTTGAGGATCCTTGAGAGAGTTCGCACAGACGTGTGTGGACCATTCTAGGTTGCTTCAACAACAAAACATAAGTACTATGTTATTTTTGTTGATGAATTTTCTCGTAAATGTTGGATCTTCTTCATGCAGAAGAAAGATCAAACATTCTCAAAGTTCTGTGAGTTTAAGTCATTGGTGGAGAAAGAGTCAGGGAAGCAAGTGAAGGCTATGAGGAGTGATAATGGTGGATAATACATCTCCAATGAATTCAATAACTTCTGTAGCAAATAAGAAATTTGAAGAGAACTCATAGTGCCTCATAACCCACAACAAAATGGGGTCACGAAGAGGAATAAAATAACGATCATGGGTGAATCACGAGAAATGTTGCATGATCAAGGTGTACCAATGCATTTATGGGCAGAAGCATGAAACACTGCGGTTTATGTGCAAAACCATTTTCCTCATAGAGTACTTGGCATGAGTACACCTGAAGAAGATTTCACTGGTAAGAAACCAGATGTTTCACACTTTAAGATTTTTGGCTCATATGTTTATGTTCATGTGACCAAGGACACCACGAAGAAGCTGGAGCTAACTGCTAAAGTTGGGATTTTTATGGGGTACACAGAAACACCCCATAATTATCTTATGTATTTTCCAAACAGCTGAATGACTGTGGTGCGATGAGATATAAAATTAGATGAGGGGAAAGCCATGCGGTTTTCGCTTGAGAGGGAGTTGGACATGCATGCGGAGGAGGAACTGCTGGTTCCCAAAGATGAGTCTCTAGATGTGCATCCATAGGAGGAGGTTCATGGAGTGGAGGAGTCCACTCACACAGAGCCAACCATCATAACTGGCAGAAGGCTACCACATAAGCTCATAGGATGAGACTTGATGTTGCACAGAATGTAGGAGTCCCTACTTCACAGCACAGACAAATATAGTCTCCTGACTGATTTACTGGATGCATGGCTCTCATGAGAAAATGTATTGTGATTGAACCATATTTCTTTCAGGAAGCAGTGCAGGAGCCCACATGGGTAGATGCAATGGTGGAGGAGTATGACTCCATTGTCAAAAACAGTGCTTGGGAAATTGTTCCAGGGCCGGTTGATAAATAAGTGGTAGGATAGAGATGGATCTACAAGGTAAAGAAAGCTGTTGATGGGAGTGTTGAGAAATACAAGGCCAAATTTGTGGCCTGGGGCTTCTCACAGATTGAGGGGATAGACTATGAAGAGACCTTTGCACCTGTCGCAAGATATTCTTCCATAAGGACCATCCTTTCTCTCTTAGCGTAGATGGACTAACGCATTCATTAGATGGATGTGAAGACTATGTTTCTTAATGAGATTATTGAGGAAGAGATGTACATAGAGCAACTTGAAGGATTTGAGATCTTCAACAATGAGTAACATGTGTGGCGACTCAAAAGAGCGTTGTATGGGCTGAAGCAAGCACCCCGTGCTTGGTACACTTGGATAGACCTCTATTTCACCGGACTAGGATTTACCTAAAGTGAAGAAGATTCAAACCTATACCAAATTATGGTGGAGGGTAAGCTTTTAATCATTGTTCTTTATGTTGATGATTTAATATTAACTAGTGATGAGTAGCTTATACACTCATGCAAGGAGGACCTTGCAAAGGAGTTCAAGATGAAGGATATGGGCCTCCTTCATTATTTCCTTGGATTGGAAATATGGCAGCTAGATGGTGAAAATTTATGTGTCTCAAGGAAAGTATGCAAGGGAGATACTGGGTAAGTTTCACATGGAGGGTTGCAAACCCATGGATACTCCTCTTCCAAGAAACTGGAGGAAAGATGATACTACTTCTGGAGAGGTAGTGGATGCTACTAACTATCAATAGTTAGTGGGTTCGCTAATGTATCTAGTGAATAGGATATTGGACATTTTCTATGCGGTTAACTAGCTGAGTCAAGCTATGGTTAAGCCTACCAAGCTCTTTTGGAAGGCAGGCAAGCATGTCTTGAGATACTTGAGAGGCACATCAGAGTATGGTTTATGGTATAGATAGAAGGATGAGGTGAAGTTGCATGGCTTCATGGATGTAGATTGGGTGGGCAGCCCATCGAACAAAATGAGCACATCAGTGGGGATATTTAGCATTGGATCTACAACTGTTTATTGGTACAACAAGAAGCAAATATTTGTGGCACTCAGTTTAGAGGAAGCAGAATACATGGCAGCGAGTCAAGCTACATGTGAGGCTATCTGGATGAGAAAGATCTTGGTTGGTTTGTTTGGTTCTCATTTAGATCCGACAGTGATTCATTGTGATAATCAAAGTTGCATTAAACTCTCAATTAATCATGTGTTTCATGATAGATCTAAGCATATAGATATCCGGTACCATCATATAAGAGATTTTGTGCATAGGAGAATCGTGTTGCTTAAGTACATTCCTACGGAAGATCAGGATGAAAATATTCTGACTAAGGCACTCACCAGGAGAAAATTCAAATACCATAGAGACATGATCGGGGTGAAGGATAATCCATTTCTTTTTGAGATGGAGTGTTGAGATTCAATAAGAAGATCCTAGTGAAAATTAAGCACCTACACTAGGATGGAACCTCAGGCTATTTTTAGGTGGATGTCTATTTATAGATTGCATGTCTATTTATATATGCATGTCGAATATTATTATCCCTTAATATTAGTTGGACAATAAACAATAATCTATTCTGAATGAGCACTTGGAAATAGTTAACTGAAGTGGAAAATCAGTTAGCTAAAGGAATTTCAAGTTAAGAGGTTGGTTGGTGGGACATGCATGTTGACTTAGTTTTAATTGAGTGATTTGAAGTTGTAACAGAGCTGGAAGTGAAAGTAATTGACAAAAGGAAATAAGAAACGATTTATCAATAGAAAAAGTTATTATACTCATAAAGATAGTGATGGTCTATCAAATAGTGAAGGAGGAGAATCTGATCAAGATATTAGACTGCTCATGGATTTTGAAAAAGACTCTAGTGAGGCTAAATATACTTTTATGGACGCATTAGAAGAAAATTATTTTCTTGAATAAATAAATAAACTCAAAATATTTTTGGAAGAAAACAAAATTTCTATAGATACTCTAAAGAATCAACTAATAGAAAAGGAGAAGCACAATGAGAAATTAGAATGTGAAATAGTAAGTCTAAGAAAGGAAATTGAGAAAGTGAAAAATTTAAATCTTAGATTTGTTAAAGGATTTGAAACCTTAGATGAAATTATCAAGGTTCAACGCTCTCCTCTTGTAAAGACAGGTCTTGGAAATATCAGAGAATCCTCTCAGTCTTCAGCACTAAGCTATCTAAATGCAGCTAAAGCCAACCAACAAAATCTTGTAACTCAACAAAAGAACAAAGAGAATACCCAGGTAAAGCATGACCACTTCAATTCAAGGATGAACAATAACAGAAATATCAATCAACAAGTAAAAATAAATAGAAGGTTTCATGATCGCAAAAATTTCTTCTTTAATGGACAATGTTTCTCATGTCATAATTTTGGTCATAAAGCTATACATTGTGTTGCATACAAAACCATCATGACGAGAGAAGCTAGAAAGAAAAGAAATGAGACTGGAGTAAAGAAGAATACTTACAACAACTTTTCTCCTCTTCAAGGCGAAATTGAATGTTCTTATTACAATAAATTTGGACATGAAGAATCTGAATGCAGGAGCAAACTTCAGCCAAAAGTACATATACCCATAAATTCCAAGGTATGGAGAAAGAAGGACTCCCAGGTTGAAAGTTGTGGCATAGCGTTATTTGCAGAAGGAGAAGAAAATCAATGGTACATTGATAGTGGATGCTCAAAACACATGAAAGGTGATAAAAATAAACTTCTTTCATATAATTCATTAGAGAAAGAAAAGAATGTTACTTTTGGAAATGAATCTCCTACTATCATTAAGGGAAAAGGTTCTGTTTTTCTAAAAGAAAAGGTGAAAGCTAACAATGTTATGTATATGGATGTATTAAAGCATAACTTTTTGAGTGTGAGTCAAATGTGTGATCAAGGAAATGAAGTTGTCTTTAGTTCAAAATAATGTGTAGTATGTGAACTTGACACAGGAAAAATGGTAATAAAAGGAACTAGAGCACCACACAATATGTATATATTGAAAGGTGGCCAAGAGAAATGCTACTTAGGTAAATCTACAGAAAAATAGTTATGGCACAGAAGATTGGGACATTTGAGCTTCTCTCAAATAAGAAAATCTAGCAGACTCAAAGCTGTCCATGATCTTCCCAACATCACTTTGCCTGAAAGTACCATATGAAAATCATGACAATTCGGCAAGCAAACCAGGGTGCAATTCAATGCCAAAGAAGGATCGGCAATTAAGCCTCTTGAACTTATACATATTGATCTATATGGTCCTGTAAGGAAAAATTCACCTCGAGGAGAACAATACTATATTATATTTATTGATGACTTCTCTAGAATGTGTCGGATCGGTTTACTGAAACATAAAGATGAAGCATTTGAAAAATTTAAGATCTTCAAAGCATTGGTTGAAAATGAATTAGATCTAAAAATAAAATGTCTTAGATCTGACAGAGGAGGAGAATATATATCAGATGAATTCTTTGATTTCTGTGAACATTATGGCATAAAAAGACAGTTTTCTGTAGTTGGAACTCCACAACAATGACGTAGAAGAAATAATGAATAGAACATTTCAACAGATGGCTCATGCTATGCTTGATGAATCTGGAACTCCCGACACCTTTTGGAGAGAAGTAACACATACTGCGGTAAATATTCTAAAAAAAGCTCATGTTTGTGTGAACAGTGATAAAACTCATGAGCTCTGGTATGGTAATCTTCCCACTGTAAAACATTTTAGAGTGTTTGGAAGCAAATGTTTTATCAAGAACAATGATGAAAAAATTGGTAACTTTGAGCCTAGAGTAGATGAAGGAATATTTGTTGGTTACTCTTGTAGAAGTAATGCATATAAATGTTACAATAAAAGACTTCAGAAAATTTGGAATGTATTGATGTTGTAATTGATGAGTCTCTCACAGCTCCTATAAGGGAAATAACAACAATGAATGAAGATGATGATGGTGTATACTTTCCCTCATCAAATAAAAACAATATAGAAGGAGAACCCAATAAAGCACTGGAAGAAGATATATCTGAAAAGGCTCCATCCAGGTATGTTTAGAAGAATCATCCAGAATCTCAAATATTGGGAGAAAAGGGATCAGGTGTCCAAACAAGAAGAAATATTGTAGGATCCCCTAGATATCTGGCACTCTTATCCATTATTGAACCACAAAATGTAAATCAATATAGAAAAGATGAATGTTGGGTTCAAGCCATGAATGAAGAACTTGATCAGATTGAAAAGAATCATACGTGGGAATTGGTTCCAAGGCCTCATGATAAAAATGTTATTGGAACAAAATGGATATTCAAAAACAAGTTAAATGAAAATGGAGATGTCATTAGAAACAAAGCTAGAATTGTTTGTAAAGGGTATGCTCAACAAGAAGGTATAGACTTTGAAGAAACATTTGCACCTGTAGACAGACTTGAAGCCATAAGAATGTTTCTTGCTTTTTCAAGTTTTCAATGGTTCAAAGTTTATCAAATGGATGTAAAATCTGCTTTCCTCAATGGTGATCTAGAAGAAGAAGTTTATATAGAACAAACAGAAGGATTCATTCTGGGAAATGATGAAAAACTTGTTTGAAAAATTAACGAGGCTTTATATGGTCTCAAACAGGCTCCTCGGGCATGGTACTATCGTCTTGACAAATATATTCAACAACAAGGTTTCACAAAAGGATCTGCTGACAGTAACTTGTACACAAAAATTGAGAATGATAAATTGTTGATTATTGTTGTGTATGTCGATGGCATCATTTTTGGAAGTAATGAAGAGTCCATGAGTCAAAAATTTTCTTATGTTATGCAACAAGAATTTGAAATTTCATTACTTGGGGAACTAACATATTTTCTTGGCTTACAAGTGCAACAAGAAACATATGGAATATTTTTTTCTCAAGAAAAATATCTCAAGTAGATTCTGAAGAAGTATGGGATGGAAGACTTCAAACCTGTAAGTACTCCAATGGTAACTGGATGTAACCTTAACTCTCATGATGATTCTCCCATGGTGAATAAACTAGAATATAGCTCTATTATTGGAAGTCTTCTTTATCTAATCGGGACAAGACCAGGCATTATGCATGCATTTGGGATTTTTGGACGATTCCAAGCTAATCCAAAAGAGTCACACCTTCAGGCTGTAAAAATAATATTCAAATATCTACAAGGGACTCAAGGCTTTGGTCTACGGTATCCAAAGAATGCTGATCTTACTCTTCATGCTTACACAGATGCGGATTGGGCTGGAAATGTTGATGATCGAAAAATCACTAGTGGTGGTGCATTTTACATGGGGCCCCGATTAGTATCTTGGTTCAACAAGAAACAAAGTTCTATTGCCTTATCTAGATCAGAAGAAGAATATGTGGCTATTGCATCATGTTGCACACAACTTCTTTGGATGATGCAGACATTACAAGATATTCAAATCAAATTTTCACCTCCTATATCCATCTTATGTTATAATATAAGTGCCATCAGTATCTCAAAAAATATTATGCATTCCAAGACCAAGCACATGCCTATCAAGTATCACTTCTTACACAAACATGTGCTTGAGAAAAAGGTTAAATTGGAGTATGTTCCCTCCAAAGAAAAATTTGCTGATATATTTACTAAACCTCTTCCCAAGGAAGCATTCGAATATCTCAGGCAGAAGTTGGGACTTGTATCTATCTCTCTTATCAATTATGCTTAATATTAGAAGATTAAATTCGGTACACATTTTGTATAAAGGAGAATCGTGTATATACGCGAGTTTCTATGCATAAAACCATGTATGGTTTGTGCTCACAAAAATTCTATGGATCAAATTTCAGAATAGTCTATGGTGCTGTTGGGTAAACTTTGTTGTTATGCATTTTTCTTAAAATACCTTTCTTTGATATTTATCTCCTTGATGAAGATGCCTTGATGAAGTGGTTTTTGAAGGTGTTTAGGATGCACAGGTTTAGGGGGAGCACTTGCCTTGCTAAAAAGAGTGCACTGTTGGCACTATAATGGTTGTTGTTATGATCTCCTGTTTGAGATTATTTGGTCTTTGGTTATACAAGAGTCATATCTGTTATTAGATGTAAAGGTCATTTTGAGATCTATGATGTAAATTTGTCATATTTAGTCATGTTTAAGGACTTGTTCAAATATGTAAACCCACTTGGTTGGATAATTGAGTCACTATGTAAATCCTCTAATCCTTGATGTAATTTTGATGTCCTTGGTGATAGGAAAGGTCATACCCTGTTGAGTTAAAGAGTCATGTATTTCATTGAAATTCTGTTCGCATGTGCTCAAGGGGAACAATCATCCGCTATTTTCTCTTGATGTCGAAGGGGGAGAATGTCTGGTGTTTGAATAATGTTTATATATCTATAGGATGTGGTGATAAAACTCCATCATGGTTGCCATCAAGTCCAAAGGGGGAGATTGTTGGAAATATGATTCTTATGTATTAATACATTGTCCTTGATGGAAACTCTCTGGAAAATTATGAAGTATATGTCTTCTGGACAAACACAATAGTTTGCAGAAGGTCTAACAAAAGAAAAGTGTAAAGTACAGGAGAAGCTGGTTAATATTCATAATTGAAGGTTCTATACACGGGTTAGTACAGGCTAAGTCGTGTATACACGCGGACAATAATGATCCAAGTCCTGTATGCCTTTTGAATTCTAAAATTATAATACCAGGGTGCATTACCATGGTTTTAGCCCACAATATTGAGTGTTGTGACATCTATTTGATTCCGTCCAAGAATACCATCGACACTTGTGTGGTTTTGGCCCATGGTATTAGGAAAGGCTACATCTATATAAGGAGAAGAAGATCATAATGAAATCATGTGCAATTGTAAGGGCTATCACTGAATACTTCATGGGATGGACTCTGTTTTATTGGTAGATCTAAAACTATGATGCACCCTAGGATACAATGATGGATCAGGATCTCTAGTCCTGAAATGACTATGTATTTGATCGATTGATGAGATGATTGGATCTGTAACCTGGCGCATGTTTGCTAAAGTGAAGTGAAGAAATATGGGTAAGTCGATAGATCTGAAATAATTTGCAAAATTTATATTTACAGATCTATTTGTTGGTTCGTCTCGGTAAAAACGCGTATATACGCGACTTTGTCACAGCTAAAGCACATATGTAAGTCAGGGTTTTATGAAGCTTGCTGGAAATATTATCTGTTTATTACTGCTATATTTCTGTTGTCTATCAATGAAGGCTTCATGTAGATCTGGATTGTTTGAATATTGTATATGCTGGTAAGATGAATATGTACAAATCTGATCAATGAGTGATTAAATGTGATTAATGACGCTAACTGAATAAGGGTTCTAAAAATCTGAAAATATAATTGACTGAAAGCCTTAGATCTGGTTTTGAGACTGATCATATTCTAGAAATTTAGTATTCTCAGATCTATACGTAGGTTGGTGTGAAGGAAAGTGTGCATACATGCGGGTTCAGTAAAGTGAAGTAGCATATGCATTTTAAGATAATGAATGATCATGGTTGAGATTGATTCTGCATACTGATTCTAAAATCTGGGTTTATGACCGTGTTCTAGTTACAATGATCTAACTGTTGTTATTAAAGTTTGGGTTAAGTTTATTGGTGTTGATATTGATTTTGAGTTGTGTTGAAGCTGTGGGATCCAGTGTGAAAATTGATGAAACGTGGTCTGCAGTGGGTCTGAGGGTTGAAGTCTTCAGTGTGGAAGTAGAAGCATCTTGCTAGTAGAAGTTGGTGTTTTGATAAGGGGGTTGAAGCTCCCTTCCTGTAGTGGATGGTAAACGAGATCAAGGGGTTGGATCTCCCTTCCAGTAGTATCTAGAGAATGAGAGAAGGTTGCAACCTTCTGCAGGTAGATTCCTGCGTATTTCTATGAGTCTGCATCAGTACAATATTGTAAGAAGTTTTTCATATAATAAATATTGAAGACAAAGACGACAACATCAATGGTTTTCTCCCAAATTGGGTTTCCACCTTATATCTTGGTGTTCATGTGTGATGCTCTTGTGTGATGATTTTTTTTTTTATTACTGCACTTAGTTACTGCTTAAGTATCTTATGCATAAATGATGGTCTGGGTTAAAGATTGATTCTAAATGTTTATCAAGCAATTGAGTTATCTATATATACACTAGTTTCTGTTTGGAAATCTGCGTACATACACTAGTTGGGTTAATCAAAGTAGCATATAAAAATCAGTAAAGAGAATTTAAAGAAAAATATTTGATTATTTCAAATACTGATTCAAACCCCCCCACCCCCCCCCCCTCCCCTCCCCCCTCCCCTCAGTATTTTTCCCAACAAAGAAATGAAGAGAAATGGAAGTTGAAGCTATAAGAGTAGATTGACATGATCAAGAAGGAGGAGATAACAACCATCAATCTAATAGTGTTCGAAAGGCAACATTTTAACATGTGGGAACTTAAAAAGAAGAGAATGTTTTCATTGTTTCTATAGAGAATACGACTCTTGTTCACAATAAGAAGAAACAATAGAAACATAAAAGAATTATGCCTAACAATGATTCAATTCCTCTTAATTATGAAGATATTTTTTATTTATATGAAACTACTTTAGGTCATATAAGGAGGAAATCTAATGTTGCTGATGATAAAGAAACCATGGTTAGCTCTAAATATCATAGTGAAATTTCTAAAGGTAGCATGGAAATAATGACACTAGATGTTGATCTAGAGGATGATATTATCAACACAACAAAATATGCCATTTGAAATCAATCGAGGAAGAAAAAATTTGTCTATGGGGGCCATGTATTTCAATTGAATGTGGAGATAATTTACCCACATAAGGGTAGGATAAATACCATATTAGAAAGCCACATCATCTACATATTATTGAGCACACACTTGTACTAAGAGTGGAAGGGGTGAATAAATATAAGACATTTTTTACATATTAAAAATTAATGAACCATAACTAAACAACTACATATGCGATGTATCATATATAAATCATGGAACACAAGATTTACATGGAAACCATTTAAGGAGAAAACCATAAAAAATATTTTTACTATTTTTTAGGGCACAAATCTATTGGAGATATAAATTCCCATTGCTACAAATATTTGTAGGCACCAACCTGCTGGAGACACCACTCCCCACCACTACAAAAATTCATAGGTACCATCCTATTGAGACACTGATCCCCATAGTTGCAAATATTTGTAGGCAAAAATCTACTTCACTTAGTCTTCTTACTACTTTTTCCTTCACCAAGTTTTGTAGATGCATCTGGCTTCATTAGGTCTACAAGATGCTTCTATCTTCACTTAATCTACTTGCTTCTTTTACCTTCACCAAGTTTTCTTCTCCCAGAACTTTGTTTTTTTGGCCTCTTCACATGAATGAACTTGTACAACATGCTACGTATCCAAATTTGAAAATATAATTATGAAATTTTTACTTGAGGAAGTTTTGTATGTCTCCTCATATTACTGAAATTTTTACAATCTGAAAAGTACCAGAAAATAAGTTACAACAAATATCCCAAGTAGATTTGTTTGAAATTTATTTAAAATTCATTCAAAAACCCTAGCTTCCACAAGGAATATTTCCAAAAGTATAGCAAACCAAAGTCTGGTTTTTTTACCTAAGGTACCGCCATATGTTTCCACGTCTCCTTGAAAATTTCATACTCTCAAGCATACTAGAAAATAAAGTATACTTAAAATTCCAAATTGACTATTTTGAAATTCATTTTAAGAATATTTAGAAAGCCTAACTTCCATAGGTCATGTTGTGGCTCATTTACATTTACCTTTGAAATATTTTTCAAAACACCAAAAAAGCATATATGTTAGAAAATGTAATAGTTTGTATGTCGAAAAATAATTTTGATTTATATGTTGGTACATTAACATTTCGTGATGAGATGTGAAGGTAGGTCGAAGGATTGGATAACTAGAATAAAGCTCAGGAGGGTTTTAACACCGTGGCGAAAGATGGAGTTGCACGAGTTCATTGAATGAAATATCGCAGGGAGTAATGTGGAGAAGATGGAGCTATAGAGTGATGAAAACCAAAGAAACATAGAAATTGGTTAAGGCAGAAAACCTTTAGAAGATTCCCAAAGGAGGCGATCTGACGACAATGATTAAATCGCAGAATTAAAGTGAGATATGGGTGGACCAGGTTGCATCAAAAAGTTAAGTTTGAAAAGTTGCGAAGCGGACATGTGTCAACATAGCGTGATTTTTCATTGGAGATTATTTAGTTTATGCGTTAAGGACTTCACAAGTTAAACAAAATAACTTGCGATGCAGTGAGAAGCGAAACTTGCGATGTGATAAAGGGAGGAGCCACATGTTGGCACTACGATTCAGCACATATCGCACATCGATAGGTTTAGAGTTTAGCATTAAGTCTTTGCAAGGTAAATTATTTTGGTTGCGATGTGAAAAACAGGAGATGGCGGTGTGTGACAGTATAGCGGGATCGTTAGATTGGGGTGTAGATCAACGACGAAGGTTAAATTTCAAATAGAGCGGTTTCGCACATCGACATTATTATTTTTTACCATTTAAGTTATTTGTTATAGTTTCTGGCATGTGATATCGAATAAGTTGCGAAGTGCGATTGATTTTGATTGGTCAGGTCATGTGTGGGCCCGTAAACCACAGGTCTATGGGGTTTGTATAAAGTTGCAACTGTGTATGCGATAAGGTAATGCGAAGGGGCGATTAATGAATAAAGAGGCATAGGAAGATTCGAACAGAAGAATGTATAGTGGCACTGTGGGAAGCACAACAGCTGGGTCAAGTTGTGCACCAAGGTGTTATTACAGAACTATGTAGCTGTTGCATCATAACTAGAAAGGACACCTCGGCACTTCGTGAGGATGCATCAACAACATTGGATTCAACAAAACAAACAATATTTCCAGTTTTTTTTTTGTTTTCTCTGTATGATTGCATAAGTAATATTAACAGTTTAGGTAGTCGAATAGTTTCAAGAAGTTCAGCAGTTATGAACTACTTTTATGCATTTAAGTAGATAGAAATAAAGAAAAAGGGTTCAGAGTTTTGGACCTCTGGATGACTGTTAATTTGGTACTGAATTTTCTGAGAAATTAATGAAAGAAGATCAAGTTTCATGCACCTGTTGATGTTGATATGTCTTTCCAGTTTCGCTCTGTGTTTATTCCTCTTTGAATGAAGTGAAGTAATGTATTAGTCGATCTCCTAATTACATCTATGAGTAAGAGTTAAATCACCTTAATTTGCGTTCCTTTGATTCATCTCTTCTCTTTTCACAAACTCTTGATGAAACTTGAAAGTAATATATTCTATGTTTACAACATATTATTTCGAGTTTCCTCTCTCTCCATAATTTCCTCTGAGACGTAAAAGTGATAGATTATGTTTCTCAACATATCATTTTGAGTTTCTCTTACAGTTCTTCTTTTCATTTCATTCAAGTATTAGCAGTTTATGGCATTGTGAAGGCTTTCATTATATCATATTATTGAGGGTATTAAGTAATTAAATTCTAAATGTGTTAAACAAAGGCCATTTGATATCGTAATTGTGACATACATTTATAAAATGTCTTGAGCACTGATTCCTTACCACAGCCAAGGGATTTTTTCTTGAGATACAACATTTTCTAGTGCCATTGTAGGGGACGAAGAAAGAAAGATTATTTTTCCTTGGGTTTTTCATATTATTTCCTCTAGTTGTTCAGTGAGGAGGAAATATTGGGCTGTGTTTGTTTTTTTCAAAATTATGGCTTTCAAAAGGCCTCACACGAGGTTAGATACCTCACAGCAGATAGTCCCTGCTTTTCCAGACCCAGAAATATTGGTTTCTAGCAAGGCTCAGAAACCTGAAATTTCTTCAATACCTGATCCTACATTGTCTCCTCCTGACAGTAGTTCTCATAACCCTTTGTTTGAAGATATTTCTGAGGAACTCTTTTTCTTGGAACAATATTCTCCTTCCACACCCATTCATTTTCAAGAACCTAAGTTAGAAGAACATTCTTTCGAGTCTGTTTCTTTTACCTTCACTCAAGCTCAACCAAATATAGTTGATGGTTCTTCTACCATTGTTCATCAACCCACTCCCATATCAGTTTTTCCTCCACCCTCATTCACTTTCATAGCAGGTTCATCAACCTCAACTACCCAAGGGAAAATTAACCAAGGTGTAAATATGGCAGCACCAACCATTTTGTTGAACATATATCCTCCACTAAATCTTGCGCAACCAATGAAGGCCATGCCTCAAGAATACCTCAAATTACTTCCCTGTTTCACTAGAGAAGATCAAGTAATTGCAGAACAACATTTACCCTTGTTTTTCACTTTTGCTGAGAATTTAAACGTAGAACATCTTGATGTTGTGATGAGACTATTTGTGCAATCTCTAGATGGAGAGGTTAGAAAATGGTTCAAAGGTTTACCAAATGGTTCAATAAATAACTAGGAAGAGTTAAAAACTCAATTCACTCAGAGATGGGGATAAAAAATAGATCATGGTTACTCATTGACAGAGTTTAATGCGATTAAAATAAATCATAATGAAAGCATTTTTGAGTTTGTAAAAACATTCAACAAATTGTACAATAGTTTACCCATAGAGAAGCCCCCCCTATAGGAGCAAAGGTAGTTTTTGCTGGGGCTTTTGAAGCTTATTTTAGATTTACATTGAGAGAGAGAAGATCCCATACTCTTGAGCAGATACAAACATATGCTCTAGAGATCAATGCTAATATGAATGCAGCTGGAAAAGCGAAAGGGAAACAACTGGTCCAAGAGAAGGGGGAAACAAAAGAGGAATCATCACAAGATCTAAGAATTGAAGATATAACAAAGGTGATAAAGCATATAACCAATAAGCTAGCCAAGATGGAATTGGAAAATAAAAACTCCCAAATACAAGTACAACAAAATCGAGGGGGGTTTAACCCTTAATTCAGAAGACATCCCCTACAAATTTTGCAGAGGGAAATAATATATCAAGACCAGATTCAAGCACCGTTGTATATAGAAGCAACACTCCAGAGCTAACATAAGATGACCAAAGGGAGACTGAGGATCATGTGTCTGCTATGTATGCAATAGAAGAGGATGAAGAGGAATATTGCAAGGGAGAATATGCTGAAGCTGAAGTATCTTTTGATCAAGATGAAATGGATGAATAATGTAGACAATTCATAGATTTCACGCAAGTTGAGTTACATAAAAAGTATGATTTAAGGTATAGAAAGAGATCTAGAGTGCAGGATAATGAAGGTGAACAACAAGGTTTCGCTCCTCCTCCAATGGTGACTTCACAACAAAAGGACCCTGTGAAATAGGTTAGTAAGGGGAAGAAACCTGTAAATTCACTTAATAGAACAAATGTGCAGCAGGCTAAATATTCCTAGAACAAATCATTTGACACTAATATTTTGGAGAAAGTTGTTCCTATAACCGAAAAACGTTAAGAAAACTCATGCTTTCAGTCTGGCAAAGGAGTTGGAGAAGGTTAAAATCCAGGTACCTCTTCTAGAATTAGCTAAAATACCAGCTTACAAGAAAGAAATTTCAGAATTTATTAATCTCACACAGGTGGAAGATATAAGTGACACGGTGAACTTACAAGTAGAAAATACAGTGGTGACCTTTGGTCCTCATGTCGAAGAAGTAGATCCTTCTATTCCACCATTCTATATTTCTCTATTGATTCATGATTTTACTCTACATAATTGCATGTTGGACTCAAGAGGTCCCATAATCTCATGCCATTGTCTGTTATGAAGGAACTTAACTTACAGATTACCAAAACTTATAGGGATCTATATTCATTTGATTCCAAAAGGGTGAAATGTGTCGGGTTAATTAAATATGTAGCAGTTTCGTTGGCACAAATCCCATCAAAGAATATAGTCATGGATGTAGTGGTTGCTGACATCCCAGCCAGGTTTGGAATGCTCGTGTCAAGATCTTAGGGAGAAAAGTTGGGAGGTGTAATAAAATTAGATTTCAATTATGTTATCATTCCAATTTTTAATGGGGAAGAATGGATATTGTACAAGGAAACAAGGTTTGTGAATACTACCTCCAAGAAAGATGCAAGAAATTCCCCCATTTATATTCAAGAACAGAAGATATTTCTTGTTTCATGTTGCATGAAGATGAAGAATTTTCTTAAGACACAGGGAAGTAGCTCTCTTCAGCAGGTGTAAATAATGAGCTGCACCCAAGGAATATTTGGAAGTGATACTTTGATGGTGCCTACTCCAAGGAGGGCGCAGGTGCTGCATTCTTGCTGATATCACCAAAAGGTAACCTCATGCCTTTCTGTTTTAAAATAGAATTTGATTCAAAAAACAATGTGGCTGAGTATGAGGCCTTAATCTCAAGCCTTCAAGTTTCTAAACCGATGGGAGTTCAATGTGTTTCAATTTTTGGTGACTCTGAATTGATAATAAGGCAGATTATAAATCATTGTCAAATCAAGAATCCGAGATTGAGATCATATAGGAATGAATTTTGGGATCTGATAGAAAACCATTTTGAAGCCTTCAATCTTCAATATATTTCGAGGGAAGAGAATAGATTGGTTGATTCTTTAACAGTTAAAGCCAACACCTTCAAACCTCCAATAAATCCAAGGTTAAGGTATGAAATTGAAATTAGACATAGACCTTCTATCCCTGACAATGTGAAACAATGGCAGGTGTTTGATGATGATGAATAGATAAATCATTTCCTAACCATGATTAGAAACTTTGAAGATGCTAAGATAGACCAAGAGGAAGAAAAAATAGAGCGTAAAGCAGAAATAAGAAACATTAAGCAATCAATAGGTGAATAGAAGATTATCCAATTGAAAGATAATGTGCTCCCCAAAGGGTTGGTTCCCCTTGAAATATTATTCGATGCTAATGATGTTGTTTTTGATTCAAAGAAAACACATCAAGAAGAAGAGATTGAAGATTGTAATTTGGGAACTCAGCAGGAACCCAAAATAGTGAAATTTTTCAAAGGTGTTCCCAAAAGCTACTAGGAAAGATACATTGATCATTTTAAGAAATATATGGATGTGTTTGCCTAGTTATATGAAGATCTGAAAACATATGACAAAAGCATAATTCAACATAAGATTCCATTGAAGGAAGGACTCAAACCACACAGGTAGAATCTTAGACAGATCAATCCATTGTTGTTAGATCCAATTGAAATAGAAGTGAAGAAACTGTTGTAGGAAAAAATTATAGTCCCTCTCAGATATTTAGACTGGGTTTCTAATCTAGTCCCTGTAAGAAAGAAGAATGGAGAGATAAGACTGTGTGTATACTTCAGGAACTTGAACCGAACATCTCTAAAAGATAATTATCGTTTGCCAAAAATGGATTATGTCTTACAGAAGGTGACAAGAGCTCAAAGGTTGTCTATGGTTGATGGATTTTCTAGGTATAATCAGGAAGCAGTAGAGAAGGAAGATCAAAAGAAGATTTATTTCACTACACCCTGGGGCACCTTCATGTATGCAAGGATGCCATTTGGTCTTATGAACGCAGGTGCAACATTTCAAAGGCCCATGGACATAGCCTTTGTTGGTGATAGGTTTGTAGTTATATATATGGATGATGTAATTGTTTTCTCAGGTTCCGATGATGAACACTTAGAGCGTTTGCAAAAAAAAATTCAAAAGTGCAGAAAGTTTGGTGAGTCATTAAATCCTAATAAATATTTATTTGCCTTAGAAGAAGGTAAATTATTGGGTCACATAGTTTCTAAACAGGAAGTAAATATTGACCTAGCAAGGGTGGAAGCCATTCAGACTATTCCTTTACCCATAAGCAAGAAAGATATCTAGAGACTCCTGGGAAAAATAAAATTTCTGAGGATATTTGTGTCCAATTAAGCAAATATTGTGAGAAGTATAACATATATGTTGAAGAAAAATTCAGAAGTGAAATGGGACAAGGGAGGAAGAGAAACATTTGCTAGAATAAATGAAGCACTACAGGAAGCTCTAGTTCTTATTAGTCCAGACTATTAAAATGCTTTTCAGGTATTCTCTTTTGCATCCCCCACTACTATTGCCGTTGTGTTGTTGCAGAAAAATGAAGATAGTAAGGAGAAGTTGGTTGCATTTTTCAGTAAAATTCTTAGAGATGCTCAGGTCAAATACAATATTATGGAGAAAAAAGTATATGCTTTGGTCAAAGCACTGAAAGCCTTCAAGACTTATGTGTTATAGTCCCAAATAATTGCTTATGTTCCTAATTCTGCTGTGAAAGACGTTTTGGTCCAAAGCGACGTTGAAGGAAAAAAGGGGGAAGTGGATAGAAAAAATCCAAGAGTATGATTTGGACATCAAATCCACCAAGCTGATCAAGGGACAGGGGTTATCAAAGTTGTTGACAGAAGAAAATTTTGAAGCCTTGGGAATCAATCTGTTGGCACTAGTGCATGGAGCTGTTAATGAAGAAGGTCAAAGCAAATATTTAATACAAATTTTTGTGCTCTGATTGGTATAAAGATATTGTGCATTACCTGTGTTTCTTTTCCTTTCCAACTTCACTAAATAGAACAATATATAGAGCTCTCAAGCTCAAGTCTTAGCCATATGTTATCATAGAAGCAAATATATTATGGAAAGATCTTGCTAGTATTTTGCTGTTATGTTTGACCAAAGGAGAATCTATTGAAGTCACCATAAAATATCATGGAAGTATGTGTGGAGGACATCATAGCTGGAAGGTCACTGCTCATAAAATTCTGATGTCAGGCTTTTATTGGCAAAACCTGTTTGCATATGTTTATAGACTGGTCAAAAGTTGTCAAAAGTGTCAGTTGTTTGTTGAAAAGAGAAAACTTGTTATGTTACCTCTCATCCGAGTATTTATTGAAGAACCTTTCAGGCAATGGGGATTGGATTTTATTGGAGAGATCAATACACCATCAAGTGGACAGTTCAAGTGGATTCTGACTACCACTGATTACTTTACAAAATGGGTTGAAGCAATACCCACTAAGAAGGTGAATGACCAAGTAGTGATGAAGTTTTGGAGGAAAAGATTTTCAACAGTTTCATATGTCTATTCAAAATTGTGACTGATAATGCTCAGGTATTCAACTTTTCTCGTTTCATTAATTTTTGTCAAACATATAATGTAACTTTATCAAATTCCACAGCATATCATCCCCAAGCGAATGGATTGGAAGAGTCCTCAAATAAGACATTGGTCAGAATATTGAAGAAGACAATCAATGAGAATCAAAAGGATTGGGATATGAAGTTGAAGTTCGCCCTCTGGGCAGTTCAAGTTACCTCGAGGAGATCTACTGGGAAGGCTCCCTATGAGCTGGTTTATGGGACTTAAGCACTATTTCCTACTCTGCTGGCCAAACCAGTGATTTCTTTCCTTCACAAAGCTCAGGCATAACCTAATGCTTTGGTATGAAGATTGAACACGATAATTGAATCAAGTGAAAATAGAAACAAAGTCATGGATAACTTGATTACTTATCAGGAAAAGATGAAGTCTATATTTGACAGAAAATAAAAATAAGTTCTCTTTCAAGCAGGAGATTTCATACTAAGATGGGACACTAGACGACAAGAAAATGGGAAGCATGGTAAATTTGAACCTCTCTAGTACAGTCGATATAGAATCTCTGAGGCAAGGTAAAATAACACATTCATTTTGGAAGATCTAGATTGAGAGCCAGTACAGCTGCTCGTGAACGGGTAATATCTAAAGCATTATTTCTAGCATTAAAAGTCAGCATTCCATAATTGTAAATATCAGATTTCTCATTGTTCATATGTCACCAAGCAATATTTGACTCCATTCCCAATGGATAAGGCACTAATCTGCAGTTCTTAGCGCTTATGTAGAAAAAAGAACTATCCCCAGGTGGAACCAAATGTTGTGGCTCATTTTCATTTACCTTTAAAATATTTTTCAAAACACCAAAAAAGCATATATGTTAGAAAATGTAAAATTTTGTATGTCAAAGAAGAATTTTGATTTATATGTTGGCACATTAACATTTCATGATGAGATGTGAAGGCAGGTCGCAGGTTTGGATAACCAGAATAAAGCTCAGGAGGGTTTTAACACCGTGGAGAAAGATGGAGTTGCACGAGTTCATTGAATGAACTATCACAGGCAGTAGCATGGAGAAGATGGAGTTGTAGAGTGGCGACAATCGAATAAAAAGAGAAATCGGTTAAGGCAGAAAACCTTTAGAAGATTCCCAAAGGAGGCGATCTAACAACGAGGATTAAATCACAGAATTAAAGTGAGAGATGGACGGACCAGGTTGCATCGCAAATTTAAGTTTGAAAAGTTGCAAAGTGGACACGTGTCGGCATAGCACGATTTTGCATCGACGATTATTTAGTTTATGCATTAAGGAATTCACAAGTTAAATAAAATAACTGGTGATGCGGTAAGAAGTGAAACTTGCGATGCGATAAAGGGAGGAGCCACGTGTTGGCATAGTGATTCAATGGATATCGCACATCAAAAGGTTTAGCATTTATCATTAAGTCTTCGCAAGGTAAATCATTTTGGTTGCGATGCGGCAAATGGGAGATGGCAGTGTGAGACAATAGAGCGGGACCGTTGGATTGGGGCATAGATCAACGGTGAAGGTTAAATCGCAAACAAAGTGGTTTCACACATCGACATTATTATTGTTTACCATTTAAGATATTTGGTATAGTTTTCAGTGTGCGATATCAAATAAGTTGCGAAGTGCGATTGCTTCTAATTGGTTTGGTCGTGTGTGGGCCCATAAACCACAGGTCTGCGGGGTTTGCATAAAGTTGCAGCCATGTATGCGATAAGGTAATACGAAGGGGCGACCAATGAATAAAGAGGCATAGGAAGAGTTGGGCAGAAGAATGTATAGTGGCACTGTGGGAAGCACGACATCTGGGTCAAGTCGGGCATCAAGGCGTCATTACAGAACTGTGCAATTGCTTCATCATAACCAAAAAGGAAACCTCAACACTTCATGAGGATGCATCAACAACATCAAATTTAGCAAAACAAACAATATCTAGTTTTTATTTGTTTTCTCTATATGATTGCATAAGTAATATTAACAGTTTAGGTAGTTGAATAGTGTCAAGAAGTTCAAAAGTTATGAACTACTTTAATGTATTTATGTAAATAGAAATAAATAAAAAGGGTTATGATTTTTGGACCTCTAGATGACTGTTAGCTTGGTACTGAATTTTCTGAGAATAATGAAAGAAGATCAATTTTCCTGCACCTGTTGATGTTGATATGTCATTCTAGTTTCGCTCTGTGTTTATAACTCTTTGAATGAAGTGAAGTAATGTAGCAGATGGTCTCTTAATTACATATGTGAGTAAGAGTTAAATCACCTTAATTTGTGATCCTTCACTTCAACTCTTCCCTTTTCACAAAATCCTGATGAAACTTTAAAGTAATAGATTCTGTGTTTACATCATATTATTTCGAGTTTCATCTCTCTCCATGATTTCCTTTGAAAATTAAAAGTGATAGATTCTATTTCTCAGCATATCATTTTGAGTTTCTCTTACATTTCTTCTTTTCATTTCTTTCAAGTATGAGTAGTATATGGCATTGTGAAGGTTTTCATTATATCCGATGATTGAGGGTATTAAGTAATTAAATTCCAAAGGTGTTAAACAAAGGCCATTTGATATCGTAATTGTGACATACATTTATAAAATGTCTTAAGCACTGATTCCTTATCACAACCAAGGTATTGTTTCTTGAGATATAATAGGTCACATATATGAAATTTTAGTGAATAAAATTATTTAATTTTTACTGCATGCACTCGTAGAACTTTCCTTTATTTTATCAAAGTTTCATGACTTGAAATGTCCCAAAACTTAAGTTTTCATGAAAATCCCAAGATGACTCATTTTAAGCATATTTCAAGATCAATAAAAAGCGCAAAATTCCATAGAGCATATATTAGAATGTATAGTGAACCAATTCCTAAAACTTTTAGCACATGTACATGAAGATATCACCTCTATATGATAAAAATTTCATAGTTTGAAACATCCCTGAATAAAATTTATAGTGAAATTGTGAAGATGGTCATTAACTCCACAAATCACATTTTTCTCCACCTTTAAAATCCAAAGAGAATTCCAAAACTTCTCTTTCACACCCTATAAGTCTTATTGCTTGGATTATCATCAAATGCACTAATATATCTTTTATTTATAGTGTTTTTGTGTTCACTTATGGGGGTTACTTGCAAAACTGGCTAGGCCAAACTATAATTTATGGTTAGGCTGACCTAATAAAATCTTTTATATCTCCTCATTCCTATAGATATAGAGGTAGTGCAACATATTTCTCAAAAGGGCTTAGAATATTATTTTCAACTATATATCCTATTCTCCCATTTGAGCTAGGTATTTAGAATGAAAAGTCCTTCAAAGATAGGGTATCCAAATCTAGGCATAAAAAAATGGGCATCCAAAAAAATATTTCCAACAATTTTCATTTTACAACATTTATCTTATACATCTATAGTATCCCCTTGTCTTTGACATCAATGAAAACAATATTTATGAAAATATCTCCCTTTGTCATTGATGGCAACCCTTAGTCAATTCTACAACAATATTGTAGTAATCCCTCTATTTGGAACTTTACTTGTATCTACAATTCTTGCTCTGTTTGCAACTTCTCCCCCTTTTACATTAATGTAAAATGGTTTCTCCCCCTAAGCTTGCACTTCCCTTTAATAAAAACATGAGAGGGATGCCACTCCCAACTTCTATTAAATATATTCAATTGTTTCTTTAGGAATGGGTTTGGTAAGAATATCCACAACCTATTATTTGGTGGTAATGTATTCCATCTTCACTCTTTGTTCAATGATACCTATTCTCTTAGGAAGTGGTACTTGATGGGAATATTCTTTGTATTTGAGTGCATAATAGGATTCTAATAAATTTTGATTGCACTTGTGTTGTTGCAAATTATTGAGATTGGTTGATCATATTATACCTTGATATACTTTAGTGTTTTCTTCATCCAGATAACTCACGTGAACATGTTTTTATTGCAATATATTTGACTTCTACTGTGGATAAGAGGGATCAAAGTTTGCTTGTTGCTCAACTATGATATTAGACAATTTCCTAAAAATAATACTCCCAAACTTGTACTTTTCTTGTCATTGATACTACCTTCCCAATCTACATTTGTATATGTTGTTAGGCAAATTCCTTACCTCTTGAATACCTCAATCCAAAGTCTAATGTGCCATTAAAATATCTGAATATTCTTTTTGCAGCGTGTTACACCATTTTTTGGTCATCTAAACTATTTTTATTAGATGGACCCAAGTACACCATGTAAGACCAATTTTACCCTAAGTAAAATTGCATTCACTATGAAAAATAACTTAGTAAACCACCTTTATTAAGTTGTTTATGGTCTAAACAGGAAACCAAATGAGGAAATATTAAATAAATCTACATTTGTTTGATTTTCCTCAAGGAATAATTAGTTAAACAATAGTTTAATTAATATTCCTAGTTATATTTAACCCAAAAAAGGGAAATTATCTAGATAAATCATTATTTATCTTATTATTTCCTAAGAATAATTATTTAAACCTTATTTAAATAATATTCTTTGTTGAATATAACTAAATCACCCTTAAATAATTAAATAAATCATTATTTATTTGATTATTACTCAAACACATCCTTAAAATGATAAATAAATCATTTATTTATTTATTATTTACAAATAAAGGGATTTGACCCAAGTCAAATTCCTTTTCCCTCCAACAAATATAATAAAATATTCCATAAAAGTTGGATCTTGATTTGGTTAATAATATTTTAATTATGAACCAATATCTAGACTAACATAATATTTTGTTATAAATAGAAGGGTTTTCCCATTCATTTACCACCTTTTGTTGCCTAAAGATCACTCTGGATCTATACTTTTGGTATGACTTTGATCCACCATCATAGTCATATTTTGCTACCATTTTTGTCTGGGTTTTCTCTACCATCAAGAGAGAGGAATTTTAGATTTGAAGTGCCGAGGACTTACAAGAACCCATCCCATTGAGGAGAACTGGGAACACCCTCCTGTGTTTTCCTCCCAGGTGCCATTAATAAAAAATTCATTCAACATATTCTTGTATTGTCTATTGGATGCATGGAGTAAATCTTGTTTTTTCTATTGCTTAATGTCTTCTAATGCATAGATCTAGATTTTTGCAGCATTTATCTTGATCACCTAACTGCAGATCTGAGGATATTAGCAGTCATCTTTGCTGCTAGGGTTGTTTGTTATGCACAGCTAAAGTGGTCTTTTTTCGTACGCTTGGAATTAATATTCATAGTAACACAACTTGCATATGTCTCTAATTTGGTGTAGATTGAAATATTTCGGCCCATCCTACTGCTTGCATGATGTTTGGCCTTGATGTTGTCACATATATTTGGCTACGAATCATTAACCTATACAATGTTTGATTTTATTTTAGGGATTCACCATCGTTGCCCAATTTACATATTGTGATCATGGGTGTACTGATAGGTGCAATTAATATTTCATTTCAAATTTCTTCAGCATATCCTTAATTTAGTTGGTATGAGAAATGAATATTCCTTTGCTAGATTGAGAAATCTACAAACCTAGAAAGAATGACATTTATCCAATCATAGAAATATGAAATTATTTTTGCATTTCTTCTGCAAATTTTGGCTCATTTTGTCAACGTCACTTCCAAAAATGATATCATCCACATAAACCACGATGATTAACAAATTTTCATTTTTATTTTGATGTAAATATTGTTGTCTACAACGCCTCTTTTGAAACCTTGTTGTTGTAGTTATTTTAAAGTCTTGAATACCAAGCTATGGGAGCTTGCTTAAGTAAATATAATGTTTTCCTTAGTCTGCATACTTGATCTTCATTTTCTTACAATTGAAATCCTTATGGATGTTCAATATATACTTATTCTTTTAGATTTCCATTTAGAAAGGTTGAGTTGAAAATGTTGATAGGAATCAAACTATTATAAGTATTAAATGTTTTATTTCATGATACTTATCACATTGGCCAATTATTTTTTTTAAATAATAAAATTTAATCTAATTATAAAATTATTATTATTATTATTATTAATTATAAAAAAATTAGTATATGGGTTAAACATATATAGACTTAAAAAACATGTAATCGCCCCCATTTTACCATGGAGATTCCTAACCTATAAATAAACTTTGTTGCAATACTATGGGCCAATACCACATTGCTAAAAAAACCATAACTCATTTCATGTGACACTTGTTCATACCACATATTTTCTAATTAATCAATTTAATTAGAAGCCATAGAAAGGATATACTACTTTTGAGATAAATATCAACCTTTGATCTATGACTACAACTAAGAATATTCTAGAATATTTTGAGGTTAAATCTTTAGCATCCACCTAATAATTATTGATAATTAAAGTAAAATTATGGAATATCTATTTCAAATTAGACACACCTATCAACATAATTAGTAAATGGTAGGGATTTAATCTCCATGGAATATTATTGAATATTCTTATTAGTGGTCATATTAAAATTAGTCATGCCATTTATCTCCTTTTAATTAAATTTCTTATTAAAAATGATGTCATATGAACATGTTCATATTACATGTGGTATTAGCAAGCCATGGTGTTGACCCATGGTAGTGTAAAAAAGCTTATTTACAAGTTAAAAATCTCCATGGTAAAGTGGGGGTTAATCTCTATGGTTAAGAATCTTGTTACATGTTTATTTTTTGAATGTATATAAGCTTACTCATATATCAATTTCTTTTATATTTAATAATAAGAACAAGAACAAGAATAATCAATTTTTATGATAATTCTTAATCTTGACAATATCAAATGTATCATGAGGTAAATGTTTTGATGCCCATCGATGTTTTACGAGTCATTTAATTTATATAGTTGCACTAGGTTATTGTTATTATAGTGTGTAGATGTTTTTACTTCCATATTACAATTATAATTATTTCTTAATTTTAAATTAATAATAATATATTATATATATTATTCATTATAAATTGTAAAGTACATTCTATTCTATTCACAATGAGGAAAAATAATCTATCTTAAATATAATGATTCACTAACAAATCATCTATAAAATATATGATTATAAGTTCCAAGTGATTAAAATTCAATGTTTTAATTCTACTTTTGTATTTCAAGTTTCCCTCCATTCGATTCATTTAGGGATCATGGTTAATTTTTCCCACCCACTTATAAAAAGGCTCCAGTGAAATTACTAGAAATACAGGTATCTCATCTCATCCTCATGGCTTTCTATTCATTTAAAAGACATCATAGCTCCTTGCATACTCCTTTGCATAGTAATTTGGATTCTATACTCACTGGTCCTTTGATCTTATCAGATTTAGGGACTACCTCGTATTGGCGAGATTGTACCTATACCCCACCTTTTCTTATCCCCCTATCTACCCTCCCTTGTCTCTATGTCTACCTCCCTTTAAGTTTGTTCCTTTCCATATATGGTGGTTTCCTTTTTCCTTGGCATAAAAAATTATGTTCTTTCCTCTTAAACTATTTTTGTCATGTCTACCCTATCTTGTCCAATGGGGGACACTTGTAAATCACTGAGAAGCAAGTTGAGTAGGCTTAGAATTATCTTAAACTAGGATTTGAATTTTTGGGGATTCCCACTATTTTCCATGCATCCCCAAGTATTTGTGCAATTAATTCTTCTAAATGTTAGATAATAAATTGACATGTATATTTTTAAAACATATGTTTCATAGAATCAATTCCAAAATTTTTATACAAGAAATGGGTGCCATTCATGTGTAATAATCTTTATGGTAGATTTTATCAATGAAAAACTATTAAGAACTCTAAAGTCTATACCAGATTTTCTTATATGTTAACTCTATTGGTAATAAAGGATTCCATAAAACCCAAAAAGAGCCTTTGTTGCATGCCCATTATTGGGAGCATGATAACTATCTCTAACTGCATGTAAGGATAGGCCTTATGTGTTAAATGTATCATTAGGATGCAAAGCTTGTAAAATAATGATGAGTAATTGTATTACCTTTAGAGCCCTTTCAAGTCAAATATTTTCAAGAAATTTCACTTAATAGACCTATTTGATTCAATTACCACATATTTATCAAAACGGATATCATTGTAAAAAAAATATGGGAAGTCTAGGATGTAATCAAGAATAAGTTAGTTTGGAAATGTGACACTCAAAATGATTAGCCATCATTCAATAATCACAATTTTGGTTGGTCATAGGTAGTTCCATGTGAAGATAAATCCTTAATTAAATCAACATAGTTTTTTGCAAAATTTAAAAAAAAAATCCAATAGCCTTACAGGAGGAGCTTTTATGTACTTCTCTAAATATGCTTATTTTCCAAGAAAAAATTCCTTTCAAGTATTTTCCTGTCATTAAATTAGTCAAATCATATTGTTCTATAATATATCAATTTCAACTCTTTTATGATATGGAATAGATTATATATAAATGATTGAATAGATGGATATTTTGATTAGATAAAATGATCCATGTGTAAAGTATGTAAATATCTTGTAAGTTATCCTGGTCTTATTACTGTGCCTTCCATCTAGGGAACCCTTAGTAAAAAAATGACACTATCACTTGGATTATGATAAGCAAGGAAATCAGATTATTTTGATTTTAACATTTTCATGTTTTCTAAGGAATATCACATTGTTTGAGGCATTAATCGCACTTCATAATGTATATTTAGGGCTATTTCACACACATGGACATATCCTTAGCATATCACATGGAAGAAATGAGAGTTCTCTCCTTTTGGCCATCATTTAGAGTTGATTTTCACATGATTTTATTTGGATTGGATCATTATATTGTTTTTCATCCATATTGATTCTTTCATAGTGTAAAAAGTGGAGGAATTGGCTCATGGGGCCATTTTTACCGGTGGGACCCAATTTGGCAAAATAATGTATGAAACCTTCTGGGAGTGTTTTGAGGCATCAAATGATGTTTTTGGTGGGTAAAATTTTTCCACTTTAGCACCACATCATTTCATGTTATTATACACACAAATACCTTTCCAACGGTGCACGAATCACATTAATCAGAGTCAGTATGTGAAATTTGTGCCACTCATAAGTTTACCTTCCTGTTTTCACCACCATAGTTTGTGAGAATGTGATGTTAGCCTCCATTATTCATGGAAAAGGGGATATTGTAACTATGGTTAAGGTTTTAGGTAGTCAAACATAACCACTAGTAGGCTATCGAGTTATGTTATGACCGATCCACTAGGAGGAAAATGGATTCCATTCTTTCTAGAACATTTGTTTCATATATGAGAAAAAATAGCCAAGAGGGATAGGAGGTAGATAAAACAGAGAGGATATGTGCACTGTAACAGCCCATGGGCCACATGTCATACTTATTTGTACTTTTTAGGTATTTATAATACTAGTATATCCCCCATATTGTTATTGTTGTGCACCATAAAATCCCCATAGAAACCCACTATTATTATTGTAGAGCCCTTACATTATTATTTAGTATGTAGGCCCTACCTATATTTTGACCCTTTAGACTCCTATATATACCAAGTAGGTCTTGCCATTTGAAAAATCCAAGAATTGTTCATTTATGTGATGTAGAAGGAGGTTGTCCCCTCAAAGGAGCTTATTTTCGAGTCATTGACCTATATCTTCTTATGTTTTGTGATCTAGTTACATAAAATTTGGTATCATAGCTTTCACTGCTTCAGGTCATCTTGGAATTATATATATATATATATATATATATATATATATATATATATATATATATATATATATATATATATATATATATATATATATATATTGTGAGGATTAAAATGTTGAAATTTTGAAAACATGGATCTGAAATCTTGATGAACATCATGTAAAAATTTTATAACTTGGTTTTGTATATTATCAGATATATGATTCAAGGAAGTTAGGTTTTTTGTATGCTCTATAATTATGTCTCAAACAAGCGTCTCAGAGAAAATCATCATTTCTTTCGTTTAGAGAATCCAAATTGAATTTCATAAAAAGTAGTTGAAAGTGAACATGTTATAGTTTCGTAGGTTCCATTTTTAGGGCCAAAGGCTAAAATAGTGACACATGGAATTATGTACAAGTTCTCTCTACTAAACGGGTCCATAAGTAGGACATCTTGGGAGATTTGTCCTAAATTTAACTTGAAGAATCCAATCTCAGTCTAACTAGTGTTGTTGGAAATAAGACACAGATGACTACCATAGGACACAATTCTAGGCATTGGGAGACAAACATCATAGATATACAATAATTTCAGGGTCAACCTTATCAACAAGCTCAAACTCAATCTCTAAAAGGTGTGTATTTTTAAATTTTCATAACTTTGGTTTGAAAAGTCAGTTTGAAGTGATTCAAAGGGCATAGTGAAGGATATATTTCATTTGGTTCCAAAATTCCTCCCAAAAAAAAACAAATTTCACCCATTAAGCCCTCAAAAATTTCCAATATGATGCATGAAGAGGAAGAAATGCAACATGATATATCAATTTTATGGGAATAAGTGCAACAATTTTTTCTCTCAGAAATACCCACCAAAAAATGAATTAAAAGGGGACATGGATGGTTTAAAAGGGAACATGGATGGCTTAAAATGTAGCATGGATGGTTTAAAAGGGGATTTGGAAGGTTTAAAAGCAGACATGGAAGTTTTGAAGGAAGTTTTGACAAAGTTGTTATAATAAAGGCTTCCTAATGGTGACAAGGTATCCCATGAGACTCATGATGAAAAAAAAAGAATCTGAATCATGATTTTAGAGACTCCAACTTTGGGTTAAAGACCAACCATATTTCGAAGATTGATATTAGGAAGTTTTATGACAAGTATCCAGTAACATGTATGCTACAGATGGAGCAGTTATTTTATCTACATGATGTTAAACACACACAAAAGGTACACATTGCATATTTATATTTAGAAACCAATCAGTTTGTGTAGTATCGATGACTTTTTTCTCATAAACTATTTGTCACTTAGAAAAATTTTACTGTGGAATTGATAGCACATTATGAAGATACAAAGGTCAATATCTTCTTTATCCAATTGATAAATCTCAAACAAAATGGCTTAGTTGGGGAGCACATTGAGGACTTCAAAATATTGAATATCAAGGTAAATGATATTCCATAGGAGTATAAGATTGATGTCTTCATAGGTACTTTAAAGGATAACATCCAACATGAGGTTTTACTTTGGGAACCTAAGCCATTGGAGAATGTATCTAGGGTGACATGAAAAGTTGAAAGAAAATTTAGGGTAACAAGGAAGTATAACACTAATAACTATAAATATGGAAGTGTTGTTGCTCCTAGCCTCCTACAACCTACAATTTTTACACCACAACAACTAGAGGAAAAAAGAGGAAAAGGGCTTTTTTACAGTTGTGATAAAAAATACACTAAAGGTCATAAATGTGTTAAGAAGAAATTATTTTACATAGATTGTGAATAGGATGAATAAAATGAACAAGAAACATCAAAAGAAGAAGATATACTCTAAGAACCAACCCAGGGGTTGAAAAATAAGAAATGAATCCAACCATAGCTTTTAATGCATTGGCAAGAATTACCACTCCTTAAACTCTCAAGATAGAAGGATATATCAAGAATAAAAAGGTAATAGTGCTTATTGATTCGGGAAGTACACATAATTTTATTCATTTTAAGATAACCAAGAAGTTGAATTACGTTATATCTCCAACACCAGAGTGTCAAGTGATGGTTTAAAATGGAGGAACTATAAATTTCTTAGGGAAGTGCCATAAATATCAATCTAACCATGGGGGAATATTTATGGAATAGTCCAATTCTTACAATTACAATGGGTGGTGTTAATTTTGTCTTAGGGGTCCAATAGTTACAATATTTGGGGACAATAAATTTTAATTATCAAGAACTTTTCTTGAAATTTTTATGGGAAGGAAAGGAAATTGAATTAAGGGGTATCATAGGGAAACCTAGAAAGATAATTAGCTCTAATGGCATGACAAAGATTTTGAGGAAGGAACAATGAGTGGAAATTTCACAATTATGCTCACTATATGCTCAAACATTTAATTCATTCAGTTATCCAAATATACAAAGATTCATTGACAATCGTTCCAAGGTATTTGAGACTCCCAAAGGCCTTTCACCTATTCGTGATCACAATCATGATATTCACTTGATTCCTGTAAGTGTTCCTCTAAACGTAAGACCTTACAAATATCCTTATTCCCAGAAGTTAAATTGAACGTATGGTTGTAGAAATGCTAGAGGAAGGTATTCAACCTAGCAAAAGTTTCTTCTCTTATATAGTAGTATTGGTGCACAATAAGGATGGATCATGGCATATGTGTTTGGATTATGGAGAGCTAAATAAGGTCACTATTAAAGATAAATTTTCCATTGTTTTCATTGATGAATTGTTGGATGAATTACATGGAACATTTTACTTCACCAAGCTAGATCTTAGCTTAGGATATCATTAAATTAGAATGAAGATAGAAGACATTCCAAAAACAACATTCAAAACTCATGAAGGTCATTATGAATTTGGGTCATATTGTATCTCATGATGGAGTTAAGGTACAACCTAACAAAATTAAAGCCATAAGGGAAAGGAAAATCCCCACAACCTTAAGGCATATTTGAGGATTTCTCGGGTTGATGGGTATTATCGCAAGTTTGTTAAAAATTATGGGAAAAAATAAACACCAATAACAACATTACTGAATAAAGATGCATTTTTTGGACTCCAGAAGCAACTAATTCATTTTAACATATTAAAGAGGCAATGTGCCAAGCACCAGCCTTATCTACACCAATCTTCAGAAAAACCTTTATTGTGGAATGTGATGCCTCAGGAAATGGAATTGGCGTTGTTTTAATGCAATAAGGAAGAACCATTTCTTTAGAAATTCATCTAATCAAGGGAAAGTATTTACACAAACCTATTTATGAGAATAAAATGTTGGCAATACTACATGTGCTCTGAAAAAATGGCAGCCTTACCTAATTGGAAGACACTTCAAGGTAAAAATAGATCATGATAGTCTTAAATACTTCTTGGAACAAATATTATCTTCATAGGAGCTGCAAAAATGGATCACAAAGATGTTGGGCTATAACTTTGAAATCATCTAAAAAAGGGGGAAGCAAAATGTTGTTGCAAATTCATACTTAAGAAGGGATGAGAACGTGGAAGCATTCCTTTATGAAATTTCTATTACCTAGTTGGATAATTGGAGTGAGGGTGCAATGGAAGAGTGACAAAGAGGTCTGTACACTCATTAAAAAGTTGCAACAAGATCCAAGTGCATCTGATAGATTTATCGATCAAATTGATTCATTATGGTATAAATATGGCTTATATCTATGTAAGAACCCCCAACTAAAACAAAAGGTTTTTTTTGGAATTTCTCACCTCTCCTATAGGAGGGCACTTAGGATTTTAAAAAACTTATAATAGGTTCAAGAAGAAACTTTTTGGGATGGACTTAAAGCTAATATTCAAAAGTTTGTGGTAGAATATTTGGTTTACCAACAAAATAAATTTGAGACAATTAAGAGCCCAAGTATTTTACAACCATTAGCTATTCCAAGTCAACATTGGGAGAAAGTCTAACAGATTTTATCACAAGTTTACCCAAGTCTGAAGGAAAGAGTGTCATCATGGTGGTAGTTGATAGACTTACCAAATATGCACACTTTTGTGTGCTATATCATCCTTTCAAATACAATATAGTCACTACTGCATTTTTTGAAATAGTTCAAAAGATACATGGAAACCCAAAGTTTGTTGTAAACAATAGAGATCCCATTTTCACTAGTAATTTTTTAACATAATTATTTTCTTGTGTTGGTACTCAATTAGCTCATAGCTCATCTTATCATCCTCAATCTAATGGGAAAACTGAGATAGTGAACAAATTTTTGGAAGGATATCTTTGTTTCTTTGTATTTAATAAAAAAACACAATGGTCAAGTGGTTACCTCTGGCAGAATGGTGGTATAACACTTCCTTCCATACCACAACAAAAATGGCCCCATTTATGGCGCTTTATGGATATCATCCACCATCCATCACATCATCTTTAAGAGACAATTGTAAGTTTCAAGCAGTGGAATATCACATCCAGCATCAACAACAAGTTATCCAACTCCTAAAAGATGCCCTGACTATAACACAAAATCAAATGAAACAACATGCATATAAACATCGCAGTCAAATAGTTTTTGACGTGGGTGATTGGGTATTTTTACGACTACATCCATAAAAAAATTATCCCTTAAGCAATCCAAGAAGGATAATAAATTATCACTCAAATATTATGGACCTTACAAGGTATTGTAAAGTATTGTTACAATGGCATACAAATTGGAGCTGCCCGCATCTTCGCGAGTACACCCAATTTTCCATGTTTCATGCTTAAAGAAGGTTATAGGTGACATGCTCCCAATTCAAACTATATTTCCAGAAATTGAAAAGGAAGGAAAAATAATATTGGAACTTGAAGAAAACACAGAAATAAGAATCTGACATCTAAGAAATCGATCAATTTTAGAGTATCCCATTAAATGGAATACTTTACCTACTGAATATTCCACATGGGAAGATGAGTTTTGAGTCATACATAAGCATAAAAAACAACCCAAGTATTGAGGACACCACTTATTTGAAGGAGAGGGGCATGTTAGGTCCCTATAATACTATTATAACCCCCATGTTGTTATTGTTATGCACCATATAACCCCCATATGTTGGAATCACGATTTCCGTTAGACCAAAACCCGCAGGCTTTAGTCTCTGATACAATTGCCAGAGTTAGGATCCATGAGAGGCGGTTAGTCCATGTCGCGAAACACATGGGGAGTGTTGAAACCAATGTCCAACAATCTTCCCCCCAATGCGAGCTGGGTGAGTTTCGAACTCAAGACCTGTTGCTATGATACCAATTGTTGGAATCACAATTTCCGTTAGACCAAAACCCACAGGATTTAGTCTGTACTAAAATCACCAGAGTTAGGATCCATGAGAGGCGGTTAGTCTATGTCGCGAAACACATGGGGATTGTTGAACCCATTGTCCAACACCATATTGTTATTGTTGTGACCCATAGAAATCCACTATTTTTATTGTAGAGCCCTTACATTTTTATTGTTATGTAGCCCTAATTATATTTTGACCCTTTAGAATCCTATATATATACCAAGGATGTATTTTCATTTGAATCATCCAAGAATTGTTCATTTATGTGATGTTAAAGGAGGTTTCCCCCTCGAAGAGATTCATTTTTAAGTCGTTGACCTATCTCTTCTTCTATTTTTTGATCTGGTTAGATAATACTACTTGCAAACATATTTCCAAATAGAGAAAGAGAGTAGATAAACCTCACCTTCTAGCTGGTTTTTCTCTCAAAAGGGTTTCCCAAAGAAAATATTGTGTCTAATGTGTTTCTGAGATTTTATTTTGTCATTCTCTATTTCATGCATACTTTTGATTCGCATGCATGCACTATTACGAGTAAATTTATAGATACATAAATTTAATAAAATTGTAATAGTGTAGAATTTCATACTTTAAATATAATATTATTAGATCTGTTGCGACGAACTGTTCAGGTACGTGGAATATCCATGACATTTTTTGGATCATGATTTTAGGGATGATTTGATTTTAGGACAACAAATGGGTAATTTGATGACTATGGATAGGAAAATTTGGATGACTTATGACGAGGTTTCAAGCACTTGAGACACTCTTGATGATGTGGATTTACCTTGAAGATATAACTTGAATATTAAAGGAGCTAGAAACAAAGGTCAACCCTTTGATATTTTGATGTGACTTTGTTGACTAGGGATCTAATGACCAATTTTATGACTTAAAAAACCATTCGAATAATTCATGGAAGACCCTTGACCAAAGGCATGGCCATAAGCCATCAAATTTGGGCATATGGGTGGGTATTGGACCATTAAATTTCATTATTTATAGAGCTATTATCATTGATCCACCGCCATCATTAACCTTTCCTTGAGGCCATTGCACCATAGGAAGCTTGGACCACAATTTTTTTGGATGTGTTTTGAATGGGGAGGTTATTTTGCCACACTTAGAGCATTGGACCACCATCTTCATGGAGAACATTGATTATTTGGAACAACCTTGGAGCATTTGGAGGCTTGACATGGCACTGTGGACCATTCTTTTCGCTTCCTATATGGATCAACCCAACTTATGTGGCTTTTACTCATCTCCTCATTGTACATATTACTTTACTACTTTATTTTAATGATTTATTATATTACTTGATTTTAGAAGTTAATTATATTTAGCTTGATTAGGATATATATAAGGATTTAAATAATATATTATTAGTTTAATTGTAAAGGAAGTTAATATCAATCTATAAAAGGAGGAGGAATTCCTCATTTGTACTCATGGAAAAGAAAATAATCTCCTTGGATCTTAATAGATATATATTACCTAGGGCATTTTTGGTGTTAGGGGATTTATCGATGTGGTGAATTTTTTCGACCTTAGAAGCTCATCTTTCTAGGTTATTAATTTTGTAACTTCAATGGGATTATTATGATTATTCAAAACCACCATAAGGCTACTAATTTCAATCCATTAAAGGTTAACATTATCACTTGGAAGGATGATGTTTATAATGGTGGATTAGTTATGTACAACTACGGTAGAACTAGACAAGTGGATATCTCATATGTCATTTTATTGTTGATATCATTACACATGAATTTAATTGCCATAAAAAAAAATATGGTTAATGTGTGACCCCAAGGGTTAGTTTTTAATGTACCATAATTTAGTGATAGTTTTATATATTGTCTATAAACATGGATAGAAATGAAATCATAACCTAAAGAGGTTATGCTATTTGGCTACATAATGTCTCTATCAAAAGGGAAAAGATAGCAAGTAAAATTTTCCTAGATATGACCAACAAGAGTAATTCCATAATGAATAATTACCAACAAATACAAAGGTAATAATTATGGAGGGATTTAAAATTTATGGAATTTTATTATCCTAACTAATGGATTCAAGCCATGATTTTTTTTTTTAGAAAAAAAGATCATAATTTTTATTATGTGAATAAGGAATAAAAATTACATTATGTAGACACATCGAGTTTGTATGCATTTTTGAGCTAAAACATGTCTGAAACTAAGAAAATATCTGTCAAAGAAGGTGCAGGGAATGAAACTATAGGATTAAAAAACCCCAAACCACAAAGCATAGAGATACATTGATAACAAGGAATGCAGATCCAACAAGCATAAATTTATGGGCACACAAACCCACAAAAAAAGAAAAGATAAAAAATATAAATGCAAGGAACATAAGCCTTCTATAATCCAAAAAAAGGGGCAAAAAAACCCCAACGGTGATTCAAAACACGATAATATTATAAATAAAAAATAATCAAGACCAACAACCCTCTCCGAAAGGCCAAACATTATGCAAACACACCTAGAAACAAACCACATGGATCAGGTAGCAAAGTCAAGGAAAAATCACAACAAATTCCAAGCAGGGAGATGCTGACCATTGGAGAAAAATATGTGATGATATATAAAATAGCGTGCCATAAAAATGAGTAGTCCAGGCTGAGGGTGACAGTGACATTGGAGGCACATGAGCAGAGACTGCCAAAACCCCAAATATGTCGAAGATAATCCCTTTCTAGAAGTCAACGATCAAAAAATGACTAGGAAAGACACAAAATGGAGGGATGTGTAGAAAAAATGGCCTTCCAAAGAACCCCACCCCTTCAAATTTCCACAGTGTTAAGAAAACACACAACAAAGAGAGGACCAGGTAGTGACTCCGACAACATAATACTCTCCCAGCGGTGCCAAAGGAATCACAGGTCAAAAAAACACTTGTAAGGAGAGAAAATGTCGCAAAAACAAAAGAAAAAAGGATAAAAGGAGACACAAACCAGGGCCGGAGAAGCTAGGGTTTAGCCTCTTTGACCCTGCTCCCTCAAATCCCTAAAAAAATCTCGATTCTAACCATGAATTATATTTTAATATGAAAGTATTTCCTAATTTTAATTCTTTCAATGAAGACAAATTTTGGTTGTTTCCATCTTGAAAGTCTAGGGAGGATGTTATTATGATTTCATTGAAACTTGAATCTATGCCTTGATCATCTTGAGCTAATTATTTTCATACATTTTATATTGGGATTCACTAATATAACAAATTTTAAGTGTAGAAGAGACCAACGTATTTAAATATTCCTTACATAATCTACATAACCTATGACATGTTGTATTTCTCAAGATAACATGTGTAGAAAATGGTAATGCTCAAGATTGAGTTAGAGAGTGGCATGAAAATAAGAAGAAACTTCGATGAATTTCCACCTTTAATATTCATATCATACTCTATCTTGGATTCTGCAAGAATATGGAACATTATTTTTGGTGTGTTAATAAACCATAATTTGGTGTGTAGAATCTCACCCACAACATCCATACTCCATGATCATATATTCATACAAATGAGTATTCTATTTGTACTAAATTTATTATGATGACTATATGTCATTCAATTTTGAATTTAAAAAATAACGTAGCAAGAATATGAATGCATAAAAGTGGTTATGATAATCATACGTCCCTCTAGTTATTGACATGGGTATATCCTAAATTTCAAGAATTTGGAGGTATCTTGAATCACAAGAGAGAATTTTTAATAACGTAATTTTTTGGAAAAATACTAAGAGCGGGGGTGAGGAGGGGGGTGTGAATAATTATTTTAAAAAATCACTTAAACTTTTATTTTCTAATTCATATTTCTGTACGCGACTATAATGAAGTAAACCTACATATGTACATGACTTTTATGCAGATAACTAGAGTATATCTTGTTAACTAATTTTTCAGTTACTTCATCATATATTTAACTTGAACTAGTGTATCAGTAATTAATTAGGCATTAATTAAACAATAACCATGTGTAGTAAGAATAGAATAAACCATCAAACATAAGAAACACAACAACACACATGAACACCATGATTTTTAGGTGGAAACCCAATGTGGGAGAAAACCACCGCTACTGTCGTCTCTTCCTTCATATTTATTATAAAGAAAAACTTCTTACAATATTGGATTGGCATAGGTTCATACCAGCACTTAGGAACCTACTTGCAGAGGGCTAAAACCTTCTCTCATTCTCCAACATCCACTGGAAGGGAGTTCCAACCCCTTGTTCTCGTTTACCATCACCCACCGTAAGGGATCTCCTACCCCCTAATCGGATTTACCAACCACTACCAGAAGGAAGCTACAACTCCCTCACTGATGGATCCAACCCTCAACACCTTGGTGGACCATGTTTCATAATATTTCATACTGGATCCACTTGATAAAAACATTACAACCTGTAGGTCACTTTTCATCATATTTTTGGACTGGACCCACTACCATCATTTAAGACAAACTCCAAATATGAACATTGAAAACAAAGATTGTATCAAGCTACTTAATAACTGTACTAATTGAATCAACGAATCAATCACTGAATCTAAACCAACCATTGCAATCAATGCAACTATATTAATCTAAACTAGAACAGATTATGTCAATGCACTGTCACTCATCAAAATACCAAGCCATGCATTGTTACCCATCACTGAAACTAATTGTTTCTACTGAAAACCCTGGTCAATCTTATGTCAGAATATATACACTACTATAATGAGACAGAACTGTGTATATACGCACTTTCTCTTCAAATAACCTGCATACAAATCCGAAAACACTGAACCCTAAAACTAAATCAGTGCACTACTAAAATAAATCACTAAAACACATACTGACCTTGTCACAGATCTCTAAACCAAATACATATCATTTCATAGAAGCATCATTATAATTCAAAATTTCATAACATAATCAATTCAACCTCAACCAACAGTGTCAAACATAGATCATCATGAAAGACTTCATTGACAGAGAAAAGAAAAAAAAAACACAACAATACTGATAAGAAATCATTAACATCTCCTATAACAAAAGCCTAGCATGTGTACATGACCCTTTAAGCCACTTCCTCATATGTACACGCCTTTAAAGAATGATACCTGCTTACGGATCTTTCCATAATGCAGAATAGATACATGACTACCCAGAAGTAGATATGTGTATATATGTGATCTTTTCGAAGAAAACTTGCGTACGGATCTATAACTACTGAACCATACATTTTCTGCACAACAAAACATCAGTCAAACACAAATATTAGAATATACTGTAAAATATACACATCTTAACACCATCAGCACAAATCTATCAACTCATACACATATTATTCAATGTGTAGTAATTTTATATCTATTAGTTCTGATCCTTCTTCATGCTCCTTGGTGTATTTCTATTTCAGATCATAGCATTAATTATTAACACAATACTTGTGTTCAAACACTTGGATCTCCATCTCCTTATATAGATTAGGCCTTAGCCAATACCTTGGGTCAAACCCTTAGTTATGCCGATGGTATTATTTGACAAGATGAAATATATGTTGACACACTCATTACTATGGGCCAATACCATGGTAAAGACCCTTGGTATTTAAAATACCATGGTGTGGAAACTGTACGTGACTTTTATCGCCATGCCCATGTATGTATGCGACTTTGCTTTGCAAAACCTGCATACACTTCTTCAAACTTCACCTTCATCATTCTTTTGTCTCTAAACTGACATTCCTTTGTCCAAATTCTGTATTGGCTTGTATAACCATTTTTATACCATCATGTTGACATCTTTATCAAGTAGGTTTACATCAAGGACAACACATATTTATCCCGCTATAAGTAGGTTTCCATCAAGGGCAACACATTAGTCATAATGCCAACAATCTCCCCCTT
Source organism: Pinus albicaulis (assembly GCA_034641835.2). NCBI lineage: Eukaryota > Viridiplantae > Streptophyta > Pinopsida > Pinales > Pinaceae > Pinus > Pinus albicaulis. The sequence continues at coordinate 832,520,057 of CM076569.1, forward strand.
TGGACTTAATGGCAACCACTTTGGTGTTTGGTCACCACAACCTATAAATACTTGTAAAACACATCAAGCTAATCACCAAGATTTTCAAACACCAAGTTACTCTCCCCCTTTGACATCAAGGGAAAAGGGATGACCAATGCTGAATGAAGGATTTTCTTTCCCTATATAGACATGAGCACTATAGATTTGATCTGCTGAAAATGAACATTGTATACTAACCATGCTCCCCCTGAGCACATGTTGAATCTTATAGAAGATATAAAAATAATTTCATGACTTTATGACTCAATTAAATATGAAATTTCCTATTACCAAGGACTCATGCTTACATTTATCACCCAGCATAGTGGGGTTACATGTTTGGCTCAGTCATTACATCATATGCCCAAAATGGGATTACATACATAATTAACTTGACCCCAATAATACAAACATGACTAAAAATTCTTACATCACAAATATGAAATTTATAACTAAAACCAAAGACCTCTATAGTGAGGTAGGAAGACCATGATAGTCATCAACAACCATCATACACATTGTAGGATTTGCACCATTGATTAGTAGCAATATGAACAACAACACGCATATCAGTATGCAAGATAAGACAATGTAGCTTCAATATCATCAACCTATGACCAAGTATGGAACATAAAAAAAAAAATATTATTTCGTAGAACTCATCCCCTTGACCTCATAATGTCAACTTTCTTTTTCCCTTAGTAGGAAGAGCCTCAATCCATGTTTTTCATGTATCAACAACATATGAGAGAACCAAGCATATCATCATGAAGTAAGATATGAAAATGTAGCATCATCCTTCAACATAAAAAATATGTGAGTAAATATTCCATGTCTCCAAGTATCATCCAACATATGTAGCAATAGTATATCAATAACCATGTCTTCATGAAACTTTGCAACACCATTATTCTCTTGGTACATTATCATCATGTAAGAAGAATTATCGCTCCAAGAACCATTTCATCAATATGAAAATCAAGTAATCATCCATAAAATCCCTTTCTGCAATTTATTGATATCCCATGACATAGAGATAACAATATGTATGGAATTATCATCATCAACCAATCATAAGAATGTGAAATAAAATCATCCCTGTGATCCCATATCATCAAGATCATCATGCTTTAGGACCATAATCCTTAAGAAACATATAATTTGCATCATATCATGTACATCATCACTATGTAACATGTGTAAGAACCAAAAACTTCACTATAGGCATCATCCACAACTACAACTTGTGCATCACTTAAGTCATAATGATAGCAACATCATCATCAAATAATCATAACATGAGATAACAAGATCTACATGATATTTCCACATATCATAAGAGAAAAAATCCTCAACATATCATATGTGGCATTAAAATATAAATGCATCATTGCCAGGCATGCAGATAAAGGGAGTCTTCTATCACCAAAAATATGATCAACAACATCATAACAACTATGTGGCTCAAGCAATATATAAGCATCATTCATATTTCACCATAAGAAACTTATGCAAAATGACAACAACAAAAACATATAGTAATCATTCAAAACTTAAACAACATGAGTGTATTTGGCAGCATCGCCAATATACTTATCATGAACACCATTATGCAACAAGAAATACTAAAGAAATCATAATGGCAACAATGCACTATTAGAAGCATATAAAATTCTCTCCATGAACCTGTACCAACTGTTCACTGTCATATCTAATCACATCAACTCATCCATCATTTAGGTCACCAAAGCATCTTCATAAATCAATAAATCCATCAAAGCATCAATGTCATATTGCAGCAACTAAAAAAAAAACATCACTATCCAATACCACTTCTAAGTAGCATCCACAGACTGTAACCATCAACATCAGAACAAGAAAGCCAAATAATAATTGTATAAATAATATCAAAGCCTTTCCCTGAGTATGTGCCATTGTTTCTTCATCATAGAGAAACATACACGACTTTCCTTCATAATATCCACGTATAGAAACAAAAATGTTGAATTTTTCATAACCACAACTCCCCCTGAGCTTGTACTGTTTGTACTTGTTCAATGTTACTACATCAGATGCACTATCAATAATATAAGTAACATGAATATTAAAATAAACATGTGAATCATCATCAATATATCTATATACATCTATATATCTATATATATATATATATATATATATATATATATATATATATATATATATATATATATATATATATATATATATATAGCTCCCCCTAATATTATACATCACTGATCTTGAGGACCTGATAATCATCTTTTGATCTCATGAGGTTATGTATCTCACGTCACTTCTGAAATCACTGTTAGTAGTATTTTTTTAAGAATAATGGATTGCAATGGGCACCATCTTCTTTTACTCATATCTGAATTCTCCTCATAACTACGATAATTAATTTCTTTAAACACGTCATTTTTTTGGGTTTTATATCCTCTTGCTATGACTTTTCCATATTCTTCATCTATAACTTTGTATTTGGTTGATGTAAGAAAAATTACATTTCATTTATCTACCAATTGACCTACACATGAATATTCTCCTTTGGCCCTTGAACTAATAAAGTATTAGATACTCTTTTATGTTTATTAGTTCTCTCTTTTACTTTTCCCAAAACTTTTGATGGAGCAATATTTTCAATAATAACCTTATGTTGTGCTATTCAACAACCCCCATTATTTGTGTATAAATACCTTAGAAAATAATTGGGACCCTTTTTAATTTTTAAATTTATGACAATAAAACCTTTTTATATATAAGATAGGAATATGATATTTGAAGGCTTAGGTCATATCCCATTGGCCAAAGAGCTTAAGCGGGAAATCCATATAAATCCCCTCATCACATATCACATATCACATATGCAACAAGCAACACATAAAATACTCCACTTAAAAGTTGCGATGCAATATATCCAAAGGTATAAAAGGCGCAAAGGCTTTCAAATTTAAATTAAAAAAAATAACGAAGAAAAAGGCTCCCCGATGAGCATTATTTCATAAGAGCCACTGGTGGGACCCGCTCACTGCCACGTCATCCATCGCAAATTGCAAATCACAATTTTATTTAGTACCATATACCATGGCTGCTTCAGAAACTCCTGATACTATATATCGCATCGCACTACCGCCAATCTTCATTGCATTTCCACTATCCCTCAAAATACTCACAAAATTTTTGATTTTGCGATTGTGATATGGATATCGCATTGCAAAACCCCCAATGCTTTCGCCCCTCCAAAGTTCCGCTTGTTCCAAAATCTGCTGATAAAGAACTAAAGGATTATTTAAAGCTTAAAACCTTGATCACAATCAGTGAAATGAACACATCGCATGTTTTAAGAGTCATACTCCCAAATAAAGTTGCGATGCAAGACTTTAATTAAACGCCAAGTGTTTAAGTCAGGCACGTGAACCCATGTTTCTCATAATTACTCAGCCATAAAAATATGATGGTATCGAGCCTCCAAAGTGATTTTATGGCCTTTTATTTAATGTTTTAGATGTTTTCACATGTAAACTATATGCGCCAACATTTCAAGTTTTATTGCTAAGTTGCACCTGCATTGTTAGTATTGTTCTTCATTCCCTGTTTCTTACTACGACCGAGTCCCAAAAAGAAACATTCTTCTGAGATGTCAAAGGCTACAAATAAGACAAAGAAAAACATGGCTCCTCCAAACCCAGCACCCCCCGCTTCATAACTAACAAATATTCTTCCATTTTTCTTCGACACAACATGCGCTCCAGAAAGTGGTTCCTCCTCATGGGAATCCATGTATAGGATATTTGAGGACAAGGAACCCATGATAATTAAGAGATTAGCCATGACCAATGTTGTAACATATTCCGAAACCTTTATTAGTGAAGTTAGCAACTCCTTTCTCCACATAATTTTTTCTCACCCAAATATTCTTCCATATACTAATATGGTCAAATGGGTAATTGACAATCTAAACATCGACGATAGGACATTTCTGACCTCAAGAGATATAATGATCGGGTATTTTAAGGCATGGGACTTGAATAAAATGTATCAAATACCCGACCCACATAAGGTATATGAAAAAAAATTCCTTGAGAAGTTTTCAAAGGAGAATAAGCTACAGTCAGACCTGATAAGACAATGGAGGCACAACCCTAACAAGCACAAACATGATGATAAGGGTATGCATTATGCATCTTCTCTTGTTGGTCCCTATTACTACATTTATGCTATGATCTGTATGCTTTTTGGTTCTCCTAATACAAATAAATTCTCAATTGAATGGGTCCCTCTCATGGAGGTTGTATCAGACTCATACATTATGGGTTAGGGAACCATTCTTTCCAATAATATTTCGTCACAAATTCTAGCCTATAGAAAGAATCATATAGTCACCTCCATGATAGTTCCTCCATTTATTATGAGTGCTTATATCATGGATGAAATGTTTTATACTTTAGATTTCCCAAATATGGGATGGAAATGGACCATTCAAGACCCTACTCCTATCCATGTTTACCATAGTATCCTCTCAGAATCCATGTATGAGTCTCATTTCTACAAAATTTCCATGGAGTCATTTTACCACTTCACCAAGATTTTTTTGGTGATAAAGCACCAATATTGTCAAAATAAGCTCGATATGATTTCACTTCAATAGGAAAATGGTTTGGGGAAGAACTATTTACATATGTCAGAGCTTATGGAAGTCTTGCCAAATCCCATGTCCTTCCACTTTATGTACAGACAAGCTCCCTGTAAGGGAAATTTATTATGAAATAGTTGAGAATGGGTTAACCAAAGATTTTAAAGAAGCTAAAAAATATTCCTGGCCTTATTTCCCTATCCACTGTGGTTTTTATGCTCTAGACAACTTCAAACATCCTAGACTGGAAATCAATGAGATTCAATGCTTAAAGCTATCTACTATTCCTAGCAGATAGTTTCATCCTAATAAAATATCCCAAAACTATAAAGCTCGACTAAATATCAGGTAATTAATTCATGAAAATGATGGCTATGATGATTTGTTCGAATCTACTGAGACCTATTTACATGTTTAAAAGTTAGCAGTAATGCGCCCGAGCTCTGAACAACTTTCCCAGTTTAAAGAATACATGCACAAAAAATTGAAGAGTATTCCCCTCAACATGTTAAAGGTGTCTCAACCTATTTCACAGAAAGAATAGAATTTGGAACAACCTCCCAAGGATACTGAGGTCCTACAGGGAGAAAATTAAGTTAAATCAACTGAATAACAAACTAGTAATCCATTATTCAAGAGTGAATTGGATAAAGTCCGGAATCAATTTAATCAATAGCTTAAAGGAAAACAAAAGAAAGAAATCATTGATATTTAAGAGACAATCAACATACCTCAAGACAAGAATCAGAGCCCACTCACTGTTGCGGCTTTTGATAAGGCAATAAATACAAAGGAATTTTAATTCATCCCTACCTTCCCTTCATCTAATATTGTTATAAAGATAGAATAAATCCCTCCTCTCGACATCTTTTGCAGCCCCAAACATCGGGCTATAATGAGCAGGCAGAGAAAGAGAAGGAGAGTTGATCAAACACATGCATTAGTCCCTAGTGAAATACCCATGGAAGTAGCGTGGAAAGATCCACAAACTGATCCATATTAAGATCTAACAAGGTTGACATAGTTTGCAGGTTTATGCATCTGCCACAATTGATAAGGCATCAAAAGTCCGACAACTAGTCAAAGAGAAGGATGAAAGAATCCTACAATTGGAACAAGAATTGTTAGCAGAGAAACATAATGTTAATCATCAATTAAAGAAACAAGTGTCATAACTTCAACAAATCTTAGATCAATTGAAGTTACAACATCAATCTGACATAAATGTCAAAGATGCTAAAATTAATCAACTACAGTTCACAATGGAACAATTGAAAGATAGCCCAAAGATAGATCACTTCAAGAAGGAAGATTTGGAACTCAACACCTTGTTGGTTCAACAAAAAGTAGTATTTTATCAAAAGCTGACAATAATCAATTATTTGTGTGATAAATGTGATTCAATAATGAATCAATCAACCAACCTAAGGACAAACTTCAATGACATTCATGAAAAAATTACTGAATACATCACTTGGGAGGACAGTGCAGAGGGATAAAAAGCTAATATTCCCAGAATTGAGGATTCCAAAAAGGAAATCTTGTTTATTGATTAGGACATACAACTGAAATAGGCAGAGAGAGAAACATTCAGAGCAAGGGATGTGGCCAAAAATATTATTGAAACTGTCAGCAATTGTTGGAGCAGGGTCCCCTGGGGTCATTTTTGGTAAATTTTTTTATATATTTTGTTGTGCGCACTGTAGGAAAGAGTCAAAGGAGCTTTGGGGCGGGTCAAAGTCCCTATTCAATGTAAATGGGTTTTAAGGGAAAACTATGAGTCTCAAACCATGGTATCTGTGCGCTAAGTTAGTATAAATATTGATAGATTGATTCAAGTAGAAATAAGAATTGGATGATCACTGATGAATGTTTTGTAAGATTCAGATCTAAGTCTTGGTTTTTGGGTAGAAAGGATCCTACTGGCTGTGTGCACGAAGACCTTAGTCCTGGCTGTGTGTGAACTTCGATGGCTGTGTACATAGATGGGGTAATAGTATTGAAGAACCAAATGTATTGAACTGCTGGATATCTTAAAACAGAAGAATGTTTTGGCAAACTTGAGTCTATTATGCGATTGATGTGTTATGTATATGTTGTTTACTTAAGATCATAATCTGTTCTGTGATTGCATATTTACTTATGTTTATGATTAAATGCATCTGTACGAATGAATGAATTATATTATGTGTGAAGTATATTGTTGATGAGTAGATATCTTAAATGTATATCTGTTTACTGTGCACAAACATATATATTGAAGTATTCTGAGATAATCTGCGACAAAGTTGACATATTGCTCTTCTATTCTTGCGTGCATCTATATATGATCTGTGATAGTTCTGTTATAAGTATGTTTAGGGACACCACATTAAATTCTTCCTCAGGGTGCAGAAACCTGGTTCTAGCACCCCCCATACTACTTCGGGTGAGACTTTGATCTGTGCAAGCAGGTCATTGCTGAAAGGGCCAGTAGTTGGAGGGTTTGTTGGTTTCACAATAAATCTGAACCTGGGCGAGGACCCCTCAAGCCAAAAAATGGTTCAATTGGCGGGTTCGAGATCATTTTGAGGGATATTTGATGTATTGGCATCCTCCACAGAATGAATTACAAGATTGGATGGATAGAAAGATCCTTGAATTCACTATCCAAGAGAATCAAAGTTCTAAATTATCTGTTGAAGATTGGGTTAAAAATTATATTTATACAGAGATACTTAGATCAGGTTCGTTATGAGGGAGGAATAATGCGTGTTGAGCAGAAATGATGGGTGTTGGGCCTGCACAAGGCATGGCTGCTAAACTTGTTACAGATTCCCCACTTCGGGTGTAGCCCGATCAACGATATTTTTGTGCGGCAGTTGATCGCACTAGTTCATGACGATTGTTTATTTCATGGGGAGGACATACCAATCAATGTCACGCTGATCCATCGGATCACCGGATTGCCTGAACAAGGCATGGACCATGTGGCAGACTTTATAGGAAAAAGCCAGGAAAAGAAGGTCACTAAGAAAATTAAGAATGACTACTGGGTCAGGAGCCACAATAGTGGGTTTATTGTAAGTGATATTAATGACCCTGTTGTCCGATTAGGCACTCTCATCCTAGCCGGAAAAATGATGAGGAAGTGCAGACCGAAGGAAGTCCCAACCCAAGTTATTGGGCTCACTGGGCAGTGCGAGAAGGGTGTGCAATAAAATTGGGCCCAGTACCTCTGTAAAGAATTCCTGGAGAATGTGCACGAGGCACATGAAGACGTGAAGAAATTTTATTAAGATTGGTTGTTTCTCGTGATAGCACTCATCGGCTAGAAGATGATGGAAGAAACACAGTTTCCCGATATTGAGCCCAATGTGTGTGAATCTACGCGCACTTTGGAACTCAACGATTCCAGCGAGCATTACCAAAAACAAGATCTTCTGGGTCCTTTTTGACTCAACCTTGTTTCAAGATATCCAGTCCAAGCCAAGGTTGTCCCCAACCTTGTATGACCAATACAAATTGATCGTAGAATTCAAAGCGACATTCCATAGTATACATATCCACACAAAGGGTATTGTTGAGGGAATTTGGTATGAGTTTCGTACTTGGTTACATAAGATAAATTAGTGCGCATCACGGTAGAGTGGCCGCCAACTTGGTTTGATCCGCGCACCACAAGAGGTGAATCCTCGTCCATTCTGAAGACTCCAACAAATCCCATAATAGGTACACAAGAAACAGGTAAAGACACTAGAGCAAAAGCCATGTTGACCACAATCGGCGAAACCATCGACTTAGAGAAAAAGACAGTGCTTGAAAAGAATGGTGCATGTGCTAAGGAAACTGAGGATCATACTATTGAGGAGACGTCGGTGCAGACCGCAACAGGGACTATGTGTGGCTCTCAGACCACAGGCGGTCTGTAAAAAAAGAGAAAAGGGACCAAAGAAGCCAGTGCTAAGGACCTCACTTTGACAGAGGACGATTTCAGCGAGATTACAAATACCCTGACGTCCATGATTGAAGATATGTGGACATATCTAGAGGCGCAATACAAAGCTGTGCTCAACGGAGTGCATACCAGAATCCAAGAGTTAAAGGTCCAAGAGAACCTGATCCAAGAAAGCGTGGACTAGGCAAGCCATCTTCCAGCGAGAATGTCTACTACCAGCGTGCAACCAATCAATACAGTGCTTCCAAAAACAAGGGATAGCCACCTGATCCAAATCCCCATGCCTGCCATTCGAGTAGAGTCGTCGACTTTGAGCACGACACTCAAAGCATATGGTGACATCAATGTTGACCTGGTTGTGCTGCCAGCAGGAAAATTTCACATGGTCCATAGCATGATCATCGACGAGCTGCAATACAGAGAAGATCGAGCCTCCCACAATACATAGTGAAACCTGTTAGGGTCCTATAATTTTTATAGGGTCACTTGATTATACCTGATGATTATTATATTTGAGATGTTGTAAATAATATTTCATCCTGTAAATTATTTCCAAAAAGGGTTCAAAGGGTGATTTTACATTATTGGGGCTCTCATCATAAGTTTAGGCTCATCAAAGGCTTTTATCCTAAGGTTAAGAAGCATGATAAGATTTTCGCCCTTATCCAAAGTTTAGAAGGAAAATTATTTTTAGCCTAAGTATTTAACCTATGTTAAAATGTTGGCAAACGACAAAATGCATTTGTCATATATTGTTAAACCATATGCTCGACCCAATCAACTCCTCATCATATCAATGGCCGACAAGGATTTTTGGCCCCTCCTGCCCATCCTAGCTTTATCGGTGGAGGGGAGTCTGAAATGGTGGTTTCACTCACCCCGACCCCACCTTATGTGTCACCTCCGTGCTATTTCACACCTACCCCTCTCAATACCATATGCCACTCCTACCCCCCTCTAAAAGTGGTTTTCGTCACTCTCGTTTACCATTCCATTCCCGCACCTTACTTTCATGCTCACATGTCAACTATTTATGCCAACCATGTGCCTCCACATCATTTCCCACCTCTATGTCACCTCTCGCCTCGACATTATATGTTCATTTCATGGTCATCTAAAACTATGTTTTTTACCTATACAACACAGTAATTTCAAACACGGTTTACAAAAAATTTAGAATGAATTTAAAAAAAATAGAAGTGGTTTTTTTTTCTAATATCCTTATCTACAAAAACCTCTCTCCGATTTTACACAGAAATTATTGTTACAGAGATTCAGATGCATATTTGCATACATATTTTCCTGAATTTTCCAGTTTTTAGCTAGTGTTTTAAAAAACGCTTTCCGCACAGGTGGAAATTAATTTTCAAAAAATAAAAGAGGTTTTTGTTTCTAACATCCTTTATTACATAAAACACTCTCCATTTTTACACAGACATTATGGTTTGGGAAATCTGAAAGAATATTTGAAGGCACATTTTCTAGAAATGTCCTATTTAGTAATTTTGTTTTTCCGAACAGATTGTGGCCAATTAGAGATGAATATTGAGAAAATTGAGGTTTGTGTACCTAAGATGCCAAAGTATGATAACCTACTTCAGATTTCACACAGGTATTACAGAATGAGAGATATATTCACATATTCACAACCCAATTTTCTGACTGTGCAAAGTCCTATGTTATACATCGTTTTGCAGAGAATATTGTGAACAACTAGAGCATAATTTTTGGAAACAGAGATAGGTTTATCTCAAAAAAATATTTTTCAATAATAACCTCTTTAAATTTTTACAAAAATATCTTGGATTGAGATATTCAATGGGATAACAGAACCCCATTGTTCAGAATTTTGGAAGGAAAAAGCTCAAAGACAGTTAGTGACTTGGAGGCCACCTCATCAAATAAGAGTTGCTATCAAATTCAAATTGCTCTTCTTTGTCACCAGAAATCGAAAAAGATAGTGCCAAGTAGATTCATTAGTTTTGAATGCCGTATATTTCAGTTCTATTTGTGTAACAAAGTTTTAAGATATTTGTAGAAGAATATGTATAAATACTTCATAATTTGAAGTAATAGATGTTGGATTTGTAATGAGAAAGACTATCATTCATTGTAAAGTTTTTCAGTGAGTTCAAGTGACCTTTTGTAGTAATACAGGACAATTTTTTTTGGATTCATGTGTTGGAAAAATTGATGAAGTGCTTCTCATCGTTTATGTCTTACTTCTTTGTTTCCATTATTGTACTTTCTTAAATCTAAATTACCTTAGAGAAACGGTGACGAACAATATTTGTTGAAATATACACCCTGATTCTGGCTGTAAGTAATTTTAATGTTTTCTTCTGATGTCAAACTAAATTATTCTTAATTGCTCTTTAGTTTTAATAGAATCTTGAATTTTCTTCTGTTACATGCCATTTTAAATCTAAAAGAGCCAATTAGTTCACTACCTTGCCCTGTTTCACTTAAGCTTGACACTTCTGCAAATTGATCACCCTAAGCCTCTTTGACTCCATTTACCAATGGTATTCCCTTGCTGTTCCAACCAATCCAATTCAAAAACAAAATTTTGAGTCCATTAACTAGCCTAAAATTCCCAACAAACAAAGCTAAATATTATAGAGAGATCCCTCTTTGAGTTTAGAAGGGATAGCTTCTAGACTTAAAAGCGGTTTTGATGTTACCTCTGTGGTTTTTTCTTTAGCCTTGAAATTACAGAGTGATAACATAGTTGTGACCATATTGGGGAATCATATTTTATCTTCCTCAGAAAAATGTATCAAGTTCCAGATATGATTACTGATGGTGGATAGTGATCAGACAAAATAAGGCTAAATAATTCAGCTGGAGACTCCATGTTCAAAGTATCTGGAGCTTCAAAGTTTTCAAGGTGACTCCACTATCAAAGAATCTAGGTTTTAGAGAATTCATGGCAACTCCACTACATGTTGATCAGATTTCTTGCTGAAAAATATGACAGGGTATATGGAAAACCTTATATCTGGTAAATTTTTAAAAGAATTTAGGGATAAGTTAGCAGATTTTCAAGTTGATGAAGTTTTTTTAGAGGTCGTGTTTCAATGTTTGAAATCGAAAAAAATTTCTCCTGAAGGTAAAATTTGTTTTCTTGAGTTAATTGTTGAAATATTTGAGAAGTGTATTGAACTTTTGGATTTTCATATTCAGTCATATAATTTCCAAGGTCCTAAAATATTCTTGGAAAATCTTCCTTCTCCAAATCAAGAGGAGATTGTACTGCCTTTTGATTTGCAGATTGATGAGAATTATGTTTTCAAGTACAAGACTTAAATTGTAGAGTTAGAATCAGGGTTTAACATTGAGGATAGAACTAATGAAATCATCCATGATCAACTGGTCATTGAATGCCTAAAAGATAACATAATAACTCATGTTTTTATTGATGCTATAATATACTACATGGAGGTTCTTTTCAGTTGAAGTGTTCAACCATTTTTTCACTATAAGGACCGGATCCATCAACATTTGCCATTACATGTTACAACTTTGATTTTTTGGACAAATAGTCAAGTTTTCCTTTTGATTATGCTAACAAGTAGTCAAGTAGTTCACTTGTTTCAACAACTACTAGACTAGCTTCATTGAAATTTTTGTATTACTTGATTCAACATGATTTTCAACAGTAGGTAGATAGCAGTGTGCAAATAAGCTCAGTTCTTTGAGCATTTTTCCAAGAATTCTTTCGATTTTCCGTTTCAGATTGCATTTCATATTTCAGTTCAGTGTGTTTCAGATTTCAGTTTGAGATTTTCAGTCACAAATATTTTATGGCAGAGCATGTTGCAGGCTTGGGATTAGCCCAATGGATTAGGCTACTAGTCTACGGTGTTCTTGGCACCTCGCAGAGAGAGTGACATCCCTAACTGGAGCCTATGTTACAGTCCTATAATTTTTATATGGCCACTTGATTATACCTAATGATTATTATATTTGAGATGTTGTAAATAATATTTCATCTTGAAAATTATTTCCAAAAATGGTTCAAAGGGAGATTTTACATTATTGGGGCTATCATCATAAGTTTAGGCTCATCAAAGGCTTTTATCCTAATTTTAAGAAGCATGATAAGATTTGCACCCTTATCCAAAGTTTAGAAGGAAAATGATTTTTAGCCTAAGTATTGAACCTATATTAAAATTTTGGCAAATGACAAAAGGAATTTTTCGTATATTGTTAAACCATACACTCCAACCGACGACCCGATCCACTCCTCATCACATCAATGATCGACAATACTTTTCGGCCCCCCTGCCCATCCTCGATTTATCGGTGGAGGGGGGGGGTACGAAAAAGTGTTTTTACTCACCTTGACCCCACTTTAAGTTTCACCTCCATGCTATTTTGTACCCCCCCTCTCAATACCATATACCACTCCTACCCCCCTCCGAAAGTGGTTTTCGTCACTCCCGCCTAATCCCGCTCTCACTTACCATTCCATTCCCGTGCCTTCCTTTCAAGCTCACACGTAAAATATTTCTACCAACCATGTGCCTCCACATCATTTCTCACCTCCATGTCACCTCCCACCTCCACGCCATATGTTCATTTCATGGTCAGTTAAAACTCTATTTTTTACCTATAGAACACAATAATTTCAAACATGGTTTACAAACAACTAAGAATGAATTTTTATAAACTAAAATAAATTTTTGTTTATAACATCCTTAGTTAGAAAAACCTCTCTTTTTTTTTACGCAGAATTTATGGTTTGGGAGATTCAAATGAATCTTTGCAGACATATTTTCATGAATTTTCCAGTTTTTAGTTAGTGTTTTCAAAAATGGTTCCCGTACAGGTGGAATTTGATTTTCAAAAACTAAAAGAGGTTTTTGTTTATAAAATCCTTATTTACAAAAAAATCTCTCTGTGTTTACACAGAGATTATGGTTTGGGAGATTTGAAAGAATATTTGAAGGCACATTTTCCAGAAATGTCCTGTTTAGTCATATTTTTTCTGAACATATTTTGGACGATGAGAGATGAATCTTGAGAAAATGGAGGAGGTTTGTGTTCCTAAGATGTCAAAGTAAAATAAAATACTTAAGATTTCATAAAGGTATTACAGAACGAGAGATACTTTCACATATTCACAAGCTATTTTTCTGACTGTGAAAAGTCTTGTTTTAGACATCTTGTTGCAGAGAATATTATGAACAACTGGAGTGGAATTTTGGGAAACTGAGAGAGGTTTATCTCAAAAAAATATTCGTCTACAATAAAATCTTATACATTTTACACAACTATCTCATATTGATACATTCAAAGGGATAACGGAACCCCACTTTTCAGAATTTCGGGAGGAAAAAGCTCAAAGACAATCAGTGGCTTGGAGGAGACCTCATCAAATAAGTGTTGCTATCAAATTCAAATTGCTCTTATTTGTCACCAAAAATCCAAAAATATAGTGCCAAGTAGATTCATTAATTTTGAATGTCCTATATTTCAGTTCTATTTGTGTAACACAATTTTAAGATATTTGGTGAAGAATTTATATAAATACTTCATAATTTGAAGTAATAGATGTTGAGATTTGTAATAAGAAAGACTACCATTCATTGTAAAATTGTTCACTGAGTTCAAGTGACCTTTTGTAATAATACAAGACAAATTGCTTCAAGATTCATGTGTTGGACAAATTGGTGAAGCGCTTCTCATCGTTTATGTGTTACTTATTTGTTTCCATTATTGTACTTTCTTAAATATAAATTACCTTACAAAAACGATGACGAACAAGATTTGTTGAAATATACATCTAATTTTGGCTATAAGTAATTTTAATGTTTTCTTCTGATGTCAAAGTAAAGAATTGTTAATTTATCTTTAGTTTTAACTGAATCTTTCTTTTTATTCTGTTACATGAAATTTTAAATCTAAAATATCCAATTAGTTCACCTACCTTGCATTGTTTCACTTAAGCTTGTTACTTCTGCAAATTGATCACCACAAGCCTCTTTGACTCCATTTCTCAATGGCCTTCCCTTGTTGTTCCAACCAAACCAATTCAAAAACAAAACTCTGAGCCCACTAACTAGCCTAAAATTCCCAGTTAATAAAGCTAAATCTTACAGAGAGATCCCTCTCTGAGTTTAGAAGGGCTCGCTTCTAGACTTAAAAGCAGTTTTGATGTTACCTATGTAGTTTTTTCTTCAAGCTTTAAATTACGGAGTGATAACACATCCAATTGTTAGATGAGGCCATGGGTGTCTGAAATTCAGTTCAGAATGACACAATGTTGCAAAAAATACACAATGAGTTGCACGTGAAGGAACAACAATTTTCAGACATCAGGATGGCAACGCCCACATTGGGGATCACACAACGACTTTCCAGCCTTCAGGAGGGCCAAGCAATTCAAACATAGATAGAATATCCGTGCCTCCATGAGTAGCTTTTGGAAGCAAGGATGTAGCCGTGGGCTAAGGAAGCACTAAAATTGTCACAAACATTGGATGGGGCACTGAAGAGACTTCAACAGAACCAATACAACATTAATTTGGCAGCTTCAGGGCTGACAACTTCAAAATTGGTGAACGAAGCATACGGAGCTGCTCCACAGAGCGTTGAAGTGTTATTACCACTAAAGAGCTCTGTCAAAGCGCTCAAAACGAAGTTGAAGGAGCCCACCCCATAGTGACTCGAGATGATTCACGAGTTTGTGTTGGGGGCCTGTTCGAGCGGGGTCCCCTGGGGTCAATTTTGGTAAATTTTTGTATATATTTTGTTGTGTGTGATGCACGGAAGAGTCAAAGGGGCTTTAGGGTGGGTCAAAATCCCTATTAAATGTAAATGGGTTTTAAGAGAAAACTATGAGTCTCAAACCATGGTATATACGTGCTAAGTTAGTATAAATATAGATAGATCGAGTCAACTAGAAATAAGAATGAATGATCACTGATGACTGTTTTGTAAGATTCTGATCTAATTCTGGGTTTTTGGATAGAAAGGCTCCTGCTAGCTATGTGCGCGGAGATGTTAGTCCTAGATGTGTGCAGACTCCGCTGGATGTGTGCGTGGAAAGTGTAATGGTATTGAAGAACTAAATTTATTGAACTGTTGGATCTCTTAATATAGAAGACTGCTTTGGCGAACTTGAGTCTATTATGTGATTGATGTGTTATGTATATGTTGTTTACTTAAGATCGGAATCTGTTCTGTGACTAGATATTTACTTCTATTTATGATTAAATGTGTCTATGTGAATGAATGAAGTATATTATGCATGAAGTATATTGTTGATGAACAAATTTGCTTAAAGTATATCTATTTAATGTGCATGAACATATATATTGAAGTATTCTGAGATAATCTATGACAAAGTTGATCTATTTCTCTGTTATTATTGCGCGCATATATATATGATCTCTGATAGTTCTATTATTAGTATGTTTAGGGCCACCACACTAAATTCTTCCTCAGGATGTGGAAAATTGGTTCCATCACCCACCCATACTGCTTTGGGTGAGACTTTGATCTGCACAAGTAGGTCATTGTCGAAAGGGCGAGTAGTTGGATGGTTTGTTGGTTGCGCAATAAATCTAAACTTGGGTTAGGACCCCTCAAGACAATATCAATAATCTTTTTAGTTCAAATCTAATCCAAGAATGTCCACATGGTTCTCTCCCTAATGTCAAATATTTCATGAAACAGTGGCAATAAATGTCAAAGGAAAAGGATGGAAACATCACGAAGTTAGCAAAGCTTGACTGGGAGAAGTATTCACAATACTTGGTGAAGCCACACAATCAATGACTAATGTTGCACCGCTTAACTAAAAACCCATCCCATATGCTACCTCCACTATGAGATGCAATTTACACTGGAGAGCTGTGTATCAGGCCAACTCACCCCCTTAAAGTACAACCAATGTTAGATATTCATCAACTCAAGCAGCGAATGGGAAAGGGCACATCATCAGACCCTGAGTGAGTCATCCAACAAACTCTATTTCTCTCTTATTTTCACTTATTTTAAGGAGAGTTGTTTAAACCTCATCAGTACTTTGTGTATTTTCTATTTTTATACTTTTAGTGTTTACTATATAAACCCTTTCATGTCTACAAATAAAGGGTCTTGAAATTTTGCAAAGAAGGCTTTGGGAAGTTTCACTTTTGTACTCTTGAAATCATCTGAATAGAAAGACTCAATCAAAGACTATTTCTTCCATGAGTAGAGTTAAGATATACATGGTACTTCTATCTTTATATTTATATTCTGTTTTATGTAATTGATAGTCATACTTATTTTATATTGTTTTGTTATATGTATCGTTTTAACACAATTGAGCATCAATTCACTATTGAACATTAAAATATTGTTATATTTCAATATATATAAAAGACACGCAGCTATTTAATGTGATATGAGATTAATCAATTAATTTTTTAACTATTTAATCAAATTAATTAAGTTTAAACATTTTTCACTTCTGTAAGTATTTGATAATATTCATTCTCATATAATTAAGATAATATTTCAGGATTGCATATAAAGAAACATAATTAATCCCAGGAAAGATAGGTATATATACTCTATTAGCTCATTATCGCTTCCATTATCAAGTTACATTCAATTATAAAATACCCACATCCATTCAATTATACTATATTGGGAAATTGGTCCCATCATCCCCAGTTAGAGTCGCTATTCAAAACAGAAAAGGAAAAATTTTTAAGTTCCTGACCAGGTGGTTATCCCCCAATGTTGTTGGAGCGAATTTCGAGGCATCAACATTTTTGGCGCTAGAAGGAGGGCCACTAGACTATCAATGGAATTAATATCCAATCCTAAATCTGAAGGCCATCAAAAGAGTCAATCTCCCTCCAAATATCCTACAACTTCAAGGTGACTTTCAAAATCTCCTCCCTTAAGGTCTAAAGATGTTCAAACATCTCCCAAGTCTCCTAGTACATTTCCTGAGGTGATTCCACTAGATTACATTCCAGAATCACATGAAGTATAGAACTTGATTAAAAATTTAGCAAATATTTCTATTTCAGGAGAAGATCCTATACAATATGAAACTTTTGAAGGAAGTGTAACTTCAAATTTTCAAGGTACTTCTGTATTGACTCATTCTCAAATTGAAAAAATTGGAATAACTACATTCGATTTTCCACTTCATTCTCACCGAAGGAAGACTCCTACATCATAAAATCAAACATATCCTAGTGATTTTATATCATCTTCTTTTCCAAAAACCCCATCATTTATTCCTCCTTCATTTCCTTCTTCCCAACCAATCTCCTAATCTATTCATATCTCTTCTTCTCAATCAACTAGTGCTCCCTCAAGCAGTACTATTTCATCAATTTTTTCTTCTACCACTACATCGACCTCTAGAACTACTACAACATCTTCCAATCCTACAGGTCATACAATGGAAAACAAACCATGGACTAATCCATGAGTTGTTCAATTGGTAGGACCTCTGCATGATTTACCTAAGAACCTAGAAAAATGGCTACCTAAGTATAATACTAATGATGGAATCCCTGCTGAGGAACACCTACATAATTTCTTGCTTGCCATGAACCTTAATGCAATATCTGAAGAATATTGTGTAGTTATATTATTCCTTTATACTTTCCAAGGATCATCAGGATCATGGTACTTTTCGCTACCATCAGGCACTATAACTAGTTGGGATATATTTGAAGAACATTTTTTAACCAAATTTGGTGATGATTGCACTACTGCTACTCTTATAAATGATATTTCTAATCTCAAATCTAACTCAGGAGAAAATATCAAATAATTTAATAGCAGGTTTAATAAATTTTTAAACAAAATCCCAACTACATTGAAGCCTGGTGTTGCTGTACAAATCGAATGGTACATATCCTCTCTTCCTTATAATATTGAAATTTTTGTAGATATAGCTAACAAAACAAATTTGGTTGAGAACATGGAGGAATAAATTTCAGTTGAAAAGAGAATACTTGTATTAGAAAATAAAACTTCCCAGGAAGAAAGGAAAAATAAATTAACATTTAAGGATGAACCAAAAAGAAAAACTCCTAAAGATCCTTTCGATCTTGAAGGATTAGAAAAGGTCCTTAAATCTATGTAAAATGAGATGGTAGAAATCAAAAAGCAGGTAGCTAAGTCTTCTTCTAAGAAATCTTTAGATCTTCCAAAAAAGCTCAAACACCTAATACTCAACCACCTAATATTATATCCAACGCTGAATCAGATCAGGACGAGGATGACGATGAAACAATATTATATATTTATGAATCTCAAGATGAGGAATTTGTTGAAGTACATGGATTATGGGATTTTATACTCCCTACTTCTGATAATGAATATGAGCATGAAGCCTTACCCATTAGCACTAGAAGTAAAGGTCCTATTGATTCATCACAACCAATCCAAAAATATAAACCCTCATCCCTTGCTGTTAAAGATAAAGTTATCACTAAAAAATATCATTCCACATCATCTAAATTAGTCCTATCATCTTCATATTCTCCATCTACATCAAATACCTTGGTAGTCTCTGACACCATTAAATACAATATAGTCGAATAAATGAAGAAAATCAAAGAAAACATCTCCCTACATGAGGTAGCTAAATTGAAACATCAGCAGAAGTTTCTACTAAAAGAATTGAATCAATCCCCTCTTCTCCTCTACTTGCTCCTGTTACATCCAAAGCCTATAAAGGAGTAGGTAAAACTCCTAATGATACATCAGAAAATATTGATTCCTTGGATGCCATTTTAATTGGGGATAGATCCAATTCACATACTCCTCCTTTCCTTCTGAATTTTTAAGTTTTAAATAATAATGTGCACAACTTCCTGATAGACTCTGGGGCTTCTTCAAATATAATTCCATATTCTGTTTTTATGAATTTAAATACCTCACCCCAAAAGTCTGTTGTTCACATTTTTCAACTATATAGAACCAAAGTCAAGGTTTTAGGAGAAACAAATTCTATCCTTATTAAACTTGCTTCTAATTCAAAACTCCATCAAGTAATTAATATTATAGTAGCTGCTATCCTTGATTTATATGGTTTGATTCTAAGTAGAGATTGGTCTGAAAATATTCATGGTTATTTTTCCGCAGACTGGTCTCATATGTGGCTTCCTTATAATGGTAAGCCAAATCAAATTCGAGTTGACCGTGAAAAAAACATGAAATACTTAGTAATTGATTTGTAGGATGAAATGAACGAATGGCCTTTACCAATAACATCCTTGGGAACTAATCTGCTAAATCATTCTTGGGTAATTTCAATGCACAACAATCTCCATTTATAATCAATTTAGTTACTTCTCAAATTGAAATTTTTTCACAATTATATTCTTCCAAATGTGTAAATATTGTAGAAAAACCTTTTATTAAATATTTATTCAGTGGACTATGTATTTTGATGGATCTAGATCTAATGATGGTGTAGGAGCAAGTTCTATATTAATCAGTCTAGAAGGAGAAAAAATGATGCTAGCATGTAGATTCGAGTTTGAATGCACAGACAATACTACTGAATATTAGGCATCGATCCAAGGATTATATAAAACAATAGATTTTAATGTCAAATATATTCAAGTATTTGGAGATTCAGAAATTATTGTAAAGAAGGTAAGAAACACCATTCATTGTGTTTCTACCCATTTAAAAAATTATCAATCTCTACTTCAAACCCTCACTTCTCATTTCTTAGAATTTAACTTCTCTTCTATCCCAAGACTTCAAAACACAAGTGCTGATATTCTGGCCAATGTAGCATCTAGACTTATGCTATATGAATATGATCGTCAATATATAATATCCATTGAATTAATATTTTGACTATCCATCCCAGAAAATGTCACCAATTGTCGTGTCTTCAATTATAATGAAGACATTTTGACCTTTTTAACATCTGAAGGATCATATGATGATCAAATAGTTGATGAGGATGAACACGAGACACAGTTAAAACAAAAAAAAATTGAAGAAAATTCTTTACCTAAATTTGTGGTTAAAATTGAAGATCTCTATGATTTGAAAGACAAATTTAAGAAGGTCACTAACTCCAAAATTCAAAGTTCAACTTTGAGGATTGAACTAGTAAACCTTGGAATTGATCTCAAACCCCAAAACATCAATATAGGTCTAGGTATCTCACCATATGAGAGATTAGCCTCCATTCATTTCTTAAAAAGACACAAGAGTGTTTTCGCTTAGAGCTATGAAGATCTTAGAACATATGACACCTCCATTATCCAACACACTATCCCAATGATATCTTATGACAAACTTGTACAACATAAATCAAGGAAAATTCACCCCAACCTTGAAATTCAAATAAAATATGAGCTGAATAAACTCCTTAAAGCTAAAATCATTTTTCCCGTTAAACACTCCAAATGGGTATCAAACTTAGTGTCAGTCAGGACGAAAAATGGTGACATACACATTTGTATCGATTTTAGAAATCTCAATAAAGCTTGTCAAAAGGATAATTTCCCATTACCACCCATGGAATAAATTTTACAATCAGTTGCAGGTTCTGAGCTCATGTCTTTCCTTGATGGATTTTTAGGATACAATTAGATCCTAGTTCATCCAGATGATAGATTGAAGACTATGTTCATAACCAAATGGGGAACTTATGCTTATCAGAAAATGGCTTTTGGTCTAATAAATGCAGGGGCAACCTTCCAAAGAGCCATGTAAATAGCTTTTAGAGGTATGATAAATAAGACAATTGTTGTTTACTTGGGTGATATAAAAATCTACTCCAAAAAAATAAGAAACCATTATCATGACTTAAAATAGATCTTTGAATGTTATAAAAAGTATGGAATTTCATTGAATTCAAAAAAGTATTATTTCGCTCTTAGTGAAGGAATTTTTTTAGGATTCATTGTATCCAAAGAAGGTATTTGTATTGATCCTGAAAGGATTAAAGCAATTTCTGAAATATATTTACCCCATAATAAGAAATCCATGCAGTCCTTTCTAGGATAGATTAATTTTGTCATGGGATTTGTCCCTGACTTTTCCCAAATAATTTTTACATTACAAGCCATGATCAAGAAAACTTCATTCCTTAAATGGGGCTACAATGAAAGAGAATCTTTTGATTTAATCAAGCAAGCCATTATAAATTCTCCCTCTTTAACTACTCCAAATTTCTCGGATCATTTTATTCTATATACTTTCGCTTCTGAAATATCATATGTTGTTGTTTTAACACAACTTAATGATCGTCAAATTGAGACATCCATCTCATTCCTTAGTTCAAATTTTCAAGGTGCTGAAATAAATTACTCTAAGGTGGAGAAACAAGATTTTGTTGTTTTTAAATCCATAAAGCACTTTTGGCCTTTTCTTCTAAAAACACACACTAAAGTAATAGTCCCATTCTCAGCAGTGAGACAGTTACTTGTGTAAAAGAATTAGGATAAAAAAGGGAAATTGTATCACAATTCTGCAAGAATATGGTATTGATATTAAACCAACTAAAACTGTCAGAGGACAAGGTTTTTGCAAATTGCTTACTGGAGCTTTCAACATACCAACTGATGAGGACTCAGGTAATATTGTACACACATCCGAGGTAACTGTAATTGACACTGAGTACCAACATGATGATATTATCTTTTAATTAAAGAATAGATATGCTCCCCCTAAAGTCAATTATAAAAGAAAAAGAGCTTCAAGGTTAAAAGGCAGTCAATATGAGATCATTAATGATGTGTTATTCGGAAAACACTATGAATCTGTATTATTAAGATGCCTTGAAAATTCTGAAGAAATTTTTTTTCAGGAACTCCAAGATGGACTAGCTGGTGGACACTTCAGAGGAGATACCACTGCACACAAAATACTACATGCAGGGTATTATTGGCCAACTCTATTCAAGGAAACCCATGGATACATAAGGAAATGCAAGACTTGTCAGACTGCAGCAGGAAGACAAAAATGACCAGCCCTACCTCTTCAACCGGTCAACATTGAACAACCCTTTGAACAGTGGGGAATGAAAATTATAGGTGAGATTGTTCCTCACTCTTCCAAGAAACATAAGCATATCCTTACTGCTACAGACTACTTCACCAAGTGGGTGGAAGCATTTCCACTAAAAGTAGCCAATTCTGATGCCATTATTGAATTCATTAATCAGTTCATTATTACCAGGTTTGGCTTACCAAATGAGCTTATGTTTGAAAATGCATCTTATTTTTCAATCAATAACATGACTAAATTTTCTCTTAAGAGGGGATTTAAAATTAAATACTCTACTAACTACTATCCGCAAGGGAATGGTTTAGCAGAATCAACCAATAAGAACCTCATAAGAATTATTAGAAGAACTGTTGATCAGAGCCAAAAGAATTGGCACAAATATTTAACCTTCGCTCTATGGGCTGATGGAATAACCCAAAAGGCCTCCATAGGTACTTCTCCTTTCAGTCCAGTATATGGGAAAGAGGTTATCATTCCATCAAATCTAGCCCTTCCTTCACTAGCCCTAGTCCAATTCATTGAAGAAACACCTTCCCCTTCTTTGCAACTAAGAATGTCTAAAATACTTAAGTTAGAAGAAGAAAGGGAAAAAACCAAGCTTACACATGGTCACCATCAACAGATAGTTAAATATTCTTTTGATGCAAGTTCAGTTTCCCAAGGATCTTTTCAAGTTGTTGATCCTTTCTTGAAATGGGAAAAGGCACATGAGGAAAAGGGTAAGCATACCAAATTCTAGAAAATGTGGCTTGGACTATTTCAAATTGTTGAACAAATAGGCCCATCAAATTTCATACTGCAAGATCTACAAGGAAAGAGAGAATCTCTTCCTGTTCATGGGCTAATTATTAAAAAAATATTTTCTTAGAAGAACATTTCTTCTACTATAAAATATATCTGTATTTACATATTTACGTTTGTAGAAAATTATGTTAAATAACATATTTATGGCTTTTTGTAAACATCTCTAATAATTTTATGTTTTTTCACTTTGAAAGTAGGAATTTTCAAAGAAGTGATTACAAAATTCAAAAATTGGATAATTATCATGAAACTCTGAAATATGTTTCCATTGAAGTAGTAAATTATTTAATCTCAAAAATTCATAGAGTATTTTTATCTTATTATCAGTCAAGAAAGGTTTTCTTTAACAAAGTAAAGACTATTTTGTAACTCAACATCTTTAACTCTAAATTGTCATCCAAAAACTCTTAAGGAGTCAAGGATTCTCCCCATCCATTAATTATACTCTTTTTAGAGTGTAATTCAAAAATATATTAAACTTAAAAGATAAGAGGTCTCATCATGAGCCTACTTACCATGATCATAGGGAAATAATAGGCTATCATTACCACTATTGAATATCAAACTAAGGTAATGGCTTATGATTATTTTAACCATAAGACAAGGGTCTCATCACGAGCCAACTTGTTTAGCTCAATTACAACTAGTGAATGATATTGTCACTTTTTGGCCACCAAACCAGGATAATGGATTTTTAAGAATAATATATATATATATATATATATATATATATATATATATATATATATTATCTCTAAGGATTGCAATCATAAATGAATGGGATATTGGATCATTGATGGTTAAAAGGTAACCCTCTCGAGACTATGAATATTTGCTAGAAAAAGTTGCTCTACTTATGACAAAATGAGTATATCAAAAGGCTAAGTTTCAAAATCCCCCTACTATATCTTTATAACTGATTAATTGACCGATATAGATACTTAAAGATATTCATCTATAAAGGTTTTTAAAAGGATTACAATAAAATGCGTTTCTTTTATTCAGAGTAATTTTACTTATTCAAATATTTCGAAAATAGTTTCCTTTCTCTAATCATTTTTACTTATTGAAAGTTTTACAAATTTCATTATTATAAATTAGAGATAACTAGTTCTTCCAGTGAATCAATTGTTGTGCTATTCAACAACCCCCATTATTTGTGTATAAATACCTTAGAAAATAACGGGGACCCTTTTTAATTTTTAAAGTTAGGACAATAAAACCTTTATATATATAAGACATGAATATGATATTTGAAGGATTAGGTCATATCCCATTGGCCAAAGAGCTCAAGAGGGAAATCCATATAAATCCACTCATCGCCCATCACATATCACATATGTAGCAAGCAGCACATAAAACACTCCACTTATAAGTTGCGATGTGATATATCGAAAGGTATAAAAGGCACAAAGGATTTCAAAGTTAAAGAAAAATAAATAAAAAAGGAAAAGGCTCCGTGACAAGCGTCATTCCATAAGAGCCGTTGGTCGGACCTGCTCACTACCACGTCATCCATCGCAAATTGCAAATCACAATTCTCTTAAGTACCATCTACCATGCCCACTTCCAAAGCTCTCGATGCAATATATCACATCGAACTACCACCAACCTTAATTAAATTTCCGCTATCCCTCAAAACACTCACGAAATCGTTGAATTTGCAATTGCGATATGGATATTGCATCACAAAACCCCCAACACTCTTGCCCCTCCAAAGTTCCGCTCGTTCCAAAATATGCCGATAAAGAATGAAAGAATTATTTAAAGGGTAAAACCTTGATCACAATTGACGAAATGAACACATCACATGTTTTAAGAGTCATGCTCCCAAACAAAGTTGCATTGCAATATTTTAATTAAATGCAAAATGTCTAAGTTAGGCACGTGAACCCATGTTTCTCATAATTACTCAGCCATAATGGTATGATGGTATCGAGCCTCCAAAGTGATTTTATGGTCTGTTACTTAATTTTTCAGATGCTTTCGCGTGTAAACCATATTCACCATCATTTCAAGTTTAATTGCTAAGTTTCACCCATATTGTTAGTATTTTTCTTCATTCCTTGTTTCTTACTACAGGCTAGTCCCGAAAAGAAACATTCTTTTGAGATGTCAAAGGCTGCAAAGAAGACAAAGAAACCCATGGCTCGTACAAATCCAACACCCCCCGCTTTATAAGCAATAGAGATGCCACCATTTTTCTCCGACACAACATGCACTTGAGAAAGTGGTTCACTACAAGGAAAAGACCCTCTAGCAGATTTTTTTGAGGAAGCCCTTATAAAAATAGCCCAGATATCCGTTTGAAGTGGAGGTCACTAGAGGAGTTTGGCGGGTGGAGGTTTTTGAGGATGTTTGTTTTGCGGTGTGTTTCTAATCATAACACACACCGGTGCGTTTTATGAAAAATGCACCAGTACGTACTATCAAATGGTACACCAAGACACTGTGCTCTCCATATAAACAGACCCGGTGCATCTCAGTACTCCAGCACACCAGTGCATACTATCAAATGGCACACCAAGACATTATTCTCCCTGTACAAACCGATCCAGTGCATCGTAGTAACCTAGTGCACTGTAAAGAATTGTGGTGCACCATTGATAAAATTGCCTAGTGCGTCTCATAATCGAGCGCACCGAAAAAGGGTTAATTTAAAAAAAATTACCGGTCGTAAAAAAATTTGTTTTTACTTGTTCATTTCTCTAGAGCTCTCAAGCACCGGTGTGAGTTTTTCTTCTCTGAGGCACCCTGCCATCGATGCTCCCATTGCCCGCATTGCTTCCATCCATTACTCACTGTGTGGAGTTTGAATTTTCGAAAACGGTGGGAAATTTTTTTTTTTAGTATTCCTTAGCAAAGATGCCTCCTCGACGCGCAAATGTGCAATTAATCTACTTATTTCTCAATAACTTAACCTTTTAGCAGATTAATTTTTGAAAATTTACCATTTTTATTTTTATTTTTTTATTAATTTTTCTTTTTATTTTTACTTTTATTTTTATTTAATTTTTAATCCATAAATCACTTCTGGCCTTTTCTTCTAAAAACACACACTAAAGTAATAGTCCCATTCCCAACAGTGAGATAGTTACTTGTGCAAAAAGAATTAGGATAAAAAAGGGAAAATTGGGTCACAACTCTGTAGGAATATGATATTGATATTAAGCCAACCAAAATTGTCAGAGGACAATGTTTTTTGCAGAATTATTACTAGAGCTTCCAACATACCAACTGATGAGGACTCGGGTAATAATGTACACACATCTGAGGTAACCTTAATTGACACTGAGTCCCAACATGCTGATATTATATTTTACTTAAAGAACATATATGATCCCCCTGAACTCAATTATAAAAGAAAAAGAGATTTAAGGTTAAAAGGAAGTTGATATGAGATCATTAATGAGGTGTTATTCGGAAAACACTATGACTCTGTATTATTAAGATGCCTTGAAAAATCTGAAGCACAAATTTTTTTCAGGAACTCCATGATATTGTGGAATAGCAGGTGGACACTTCGAAGGAGATAAAAATGCACACAAAATACTACATGCAGGGTATTATTGGCCAAATCTATTCAAGGAAACCCATGAATACGTAAGGAAATGAAAGACTTGTCAGACTGCAGTAGGAAGACAAAAAAGACCAGCCCTACCTCTTCAACCGGTCAACATTGAAAAACCATTTGAACAATGGGGAATGGAAATTATAGGCGAGATTGTTCCTCACTCTTCCAAGAAACATAAGTATATCCTTACTGCTACAGACTACTTCACCAAGTGGGTGGAAGAAATTCCACTAAAAGTAGCCAATTCTGATTCCATTATCGAATTCATTAATCAGTTCATTATTACCAGGTTTGGATTTCCAAATTCACTTATGTTAAAAAATGCATCTTATTTTTCAAGCAATAACATGACTGAATTTTCTCTTAAGAGGGGATTTAAACTTAAATACTCTGCTAACTACTATCTCCAAGGGAATGGTTTAGTAGACTCAACCAATAAGAACCTCATAAGAATTATTAGAAGAGCTGTTGATCAGAGCCAAAATAATTGGCACAAATCTTTAACCTTCGCTCTATAGGCTGATGGAATAACCTAGAAGGCCTCCATAGGTACTTCTCCTTTCAGTCCGGTATATGGAAAATAGGTTATCATTCCATCAAATCTAGCCCTTCCTTCACTAGCCCTAGTCCAATTCATTGAAGAAACACCTTCCTCTTCTTTGCAACTAAGAATGTCTGAAATACTTAAGTTAGAAGAATAAAGGGAAAAATCCAAGCTTACACATGCTCACCATCAACAGATAGTTACATATTCTTTTGATGCAAGTTCAGTTTCCCAAAGATCTTTTCAAGTTGGAGATCCTTTCCTGAAATGGGACGAGGCACATGAGGAAAATGGTAAGCATACCAAATTCCAGAAAATGTGGCTTGGACTATTTCAAATTGCTAAACAAATAGGCCCATCAACTTTCATACTGCAAGATCTACAAGAAAAGTGAGAATCTCTTCCTATTCATGGGCTTATTCTTAAAAAAATATTTTCTTAGAAGAACATTTCTTCTACTGTAAAATATATTTGTATTTACATATTTAGGTTTGTAGAAAATAATGTTAAATAACATATTTATGGCTTTTTGTAAACATCTCTAAACATTTTATGTTTTTTCACTTTGAAAGTAGGAAGTTTCAAAGAAGTGATTACAAAATTGAAAAATTGGATAATTATCATGAAACTCTGAAATATTTTTCCATTGAAGTTGTAAATTATTTAATCTCAAAACTTCATAGAGTATTTTTATATTATTATCAGTGAAGAAAGGTTTTCTTTAAAAAAGTAAAGACTATTTTGTAACTCAACATCTTTAACTCTAAATTGTCATCCAAAAACTCTTAAGGAGTCAATGATTCTCCCCATCCATTAATTATACTCTTTTTAGAGTGTAATTCAAAAATATATTAAACTTAAAAGATAAGAGGTCTCATCATGAGCCTACTTACCATGATCATAGAGAAATAGTAGGCTCTCATTACCACTATTGAATATCAAACCAAGGTAATGGATTATAATTATTTTAACCATAAGATAAGGGGTCTCATCACGAGGCAACTTGTTTAGATCAATTACAACCAGTGAATGATATTGTCACTTTTTGGCCACCAAACTAGGACAATGGATTTTTAAGAATAAAAAATAAAATAATAAAAATAAAACACACACACACACACACACACACATATATATATTATCTCTAAGGATTTCAATCATAAATGGATGAGATATTGGATCATTGATGGTTAAAAGGTAACCTTGTCGAGGCTATGAATTTTTTCTGGAAATAGTTTCTCTACCTATGAAAAAATGAGTATATGAGAAGGCTAAGTTTCAAAATCCCCCTACTTTATCTTTATAACTCATTAAATGACTGATATAGATACTCAAAGATATTCATCTATAAAGGTTTTTAAAAGGATTACAATAAAATGTGTTTCTTTTATTTAGAGTAATTTTACTTATTCAAATATTTCGAAAATAGTTTCCTTTCTTTAATAATTTTTACTTATTGAAAGTTTTAAAAATTTCATTATTATAATCAGATATAACTAGTTCTTCCAGTGAATCACAAATTGTTGTGCTATTCAACAACCCCCATTATTCGTGTATAAATACCTTAGAAAATAATGGGGAGCATTTTTAATTTTTAAAGTTAGGACTATAAAACCTTTATATATATAATATAGGAATATGATATTTGAAGGATTAGGTCATATCCCATTGGCCGAAGAGCTTAAGCGGGAAATCCATATAAATCCCCTCATCACACATTGCATATCGCAGATGTAGAAAGCAACACATAAAATACTCCACTTATAAGTTGCGATGTGATATATCCAAAGGTATAAAAGGCGAAAAGGATTTCAAAGTTAAAGAAAAACAAATAAAAAAGGAAAAGGCTCCCCGACAAACGTCATTTCATAAGAGACGTTTGTGGGACCTGCTCACTGCCACGTCATCCATCGCAAATCACAAATCACAATTCTCTTAAGTACCATCTACCATGCTCGCTTCCAAAACTCTCGATGCGATATATCATATCGCACTACCACCAACCTTAATTGAATTTCTGCTATCCCTAAAAACACTCACGAAATCATTGATTTTGTGACTGCAATATGGATATCGCATCGCAAAACCCCCAGCACTCTCACCCCTCCAAAGTTCCGCTCATTCCAAAATATTCCGATAAAGAACAAATTGATTATTTAAAGGGCAAAACCTTGATCGCAATCGGAAAAATGAACACATCACATGTTTTAAGAGTCATGCTCCCAAACAAAGTTGCGATGCAATATTTTAATTAAATGCCCATTGTCTAAGTCAGGCACGTGGACCCACGTTTCTCATAATTACTCAGCCATAACGGTATGATGGTATTGAGCCTCCAAAGTGATTTGATGGTCTGTTACTTAATGTTTCATATGTTTTGGCCTGTAAACCATATTCACCATAATTTCAAGTTTTATTGCTAAGTTGCACCGACATTGTTAGTATTTTTCTTCAGTCCTTGTTTCTTACTACAAGCTAGTCCTGAAAAGCAACATTCTTCTGAGATGTCAAAGGCTGCAAAGAAGGCAAAGAAACCCATGGATCCTCCAAACCCCACACCCCTCACTTTAGAAGTAATAGAGATGCCTCCATTTTTGTCCGACACAACGTGCGCTCGAGAAAGTGGTTCACTACAGGGAAAATACCCTCTAGCGGATGTTTTTAAGGAAGCCCTTATAAAAATAGCCCAGATATCCATTTGAAGCAGAGGTCACTAGAGGAATTTGGCGGGTGGAGGGTTTTGCAGATGTTTTTTTTGCGATGCGTTCCTAATTATAACACGCACGGATATGTTTTATGAAAAGTGCACCAATACGTACTATCAAATGGCACAACGAGACATTGTGCTCTCCGTAAAAAAAGACCCGGTGTGTCTCAGTACTCCAACGCATCGGTTCATACTATCAAATGTCACACCGAGACACTGCGCTCTCCGTACAAACTGGCCCGGTGCATCTCAATAGTCCAATGCACCATAAAGAAGTGCGATGTGCCATTGATAAAACCACCTTGTGCGTCTCATAATCGAGCGCACCGAAAAAGGGTTAGTTAAAAAAAAATTTACTGGCCGTAAAAAACCTCATTTTTACTTGTTCATTGCTCTAGAGCTCTCAAGCACCGATGTGAGTATTTCTTCTCCGAGGCGCCCTGCCATCGGTGCTCCCATTGCCCACATTGCTTTCATCCATTACTCACTGTGTGGAGTTCGAATTTTCAAAAACAGTGGACAAATTTTTTTTTTAGTATTCCTTAGAAAAGATGCCTCTTCGACACGCAAATGTGCAGGTAATCTACTTGTTTCTCAATAAATTAACCTTTTAGCAGATTAATTTCTCAAATTCACTTAAAATTTACCATTTTTTTTTAATTTTCTTTTTCTTTTTATTTATTTATTTTATTTATTTCATTTTAATTTTAATTTTTTTTTACTTTTATTTTAATTAATTTATTTAATTTATTATTATTTTCCTGCGTGGTGTGTTCGACCCGTGCAACTCACACCATTCACGGTGATGCCTATAAATTTACAATATGCACCGCGGACGATGTTAATGGAAGCCGCACCGAGTTCTGGTGCAGTACTGAGAAAATATGCACCATTGTAACACTAAAATAGTGCGGTGTGTGTCGGTCGCCGGCCGCACTGACCATATAAATTTTTTAAAAATAACACACTACGGCAGTGCGGTCATTTACCGGACCGCACTGGTAATTATGTATTGTTTTCGGGCAATGCGTTGACCAAATTAACTTCCCTGAAGCAGATAGTTTGGTCAATGCACTGCGCAAAAAATATTTTATGTTTGCGTGGTGCGCGAACTTTTTTCATGCGCATCGTGGGTGGTGTGTGACTGTTTTTTTGGGCGCACTAAGTGTTTTTTTTTTCAATAAAAATTGTATATATATATATATATATATATATATATACATACATTTCTCATTTAATAAAAAAAATATATTTAATATATGAATCATTCAACGACTCAAAAGAGAGAGAAAAGGGAACAACAAGAGCATATGAAGGACCGTTATAACATGATTCAAAAGTGGGAAGCACAGGAGAGGGAGAGAATTTGTACCCGCGCCCTATTACAACAGCCACCTAGTTTCTCCTAAGGGAGGTATGCCTCCTTAAGTTATATGCGGAGGCTACATCCTTGAAGGGGCACATTGGGTTATTGGGACAACTGATCTACAGGTGGGATGCCCACCGACAAACTTTTCGGGTTAGTCTTGACTAGTGGTATGAGCCCATTGAGGAGGACATTTAATTTATTATTGGCCTATCTAGGAGAGGGCAGGATTTGCCCCAGTTCCCATATGTCCCCATCGGTTATGTAGTATGGAGTTAGTTGGCGTACTCCCAAAGATACATTTGGGATGATATACTTTCTCCTCCAGATTTTTAGGTGTCCGGTGGTCAGTTACGCATTGCTTCATTTGGTCCAGAGGAGGTGAGGTGCCTCTCACTACTACTGGCGCCATTGCACACTATACTAGTGACGAGCAGTGCATTAATTTCTCGATTTTAGTTTATGTTGATTCTTTATTCTAGAGACCACGACTTGTGAGATGGTCTGCAATTTTTTTGCGGTAGTTTTGTATAGCATTAGATAGATGTTTTTCTCAAGAACATGGGTGGTTGACCTTCCCTTTTGCTTCAGATTTATTTGTTTTATTTTTTTAGAGGTTTCTGGAGACGAGCCCTACTTTTTTTTAGCAGCCTCGTAGGTTGGTGTTACATGTATGGATGAATATGTGGGGCCAGATGATGCCAAAGAGGGGCCTGTTCGACTATTCGGCCATGATATATAGTGATGCATTAGAGCTGCTAGCCAGTGTTAATGATCACATGTTCATGATGGTGTCGTGTTCGTATGCGGGTTTGGATTGGTGAGGGTGTACCAACATCCTCTTCACAAAGGATGAGCCACTAGATGCTAGAGGTAATATTAATGTTTTCTTTAAATTAATATAGTTTCATTTTATTGTCTTAATTAATTGATTAGAATAAAATTTATTATAACACGTTCTTTATTGTCTAATTATTGTTGTGTACTATATATTTTGTATATATTGGTACATTTGTTGGGGACATGATTCCACCCCCAGCGGATAATCCTGTAGATCATGACGAGGAGATGGCAGAGGCCACGGATCAGGGTGACAGACCTGATCCTCGGGCGCAGATACCCGCGAGGATGCCGCGTAGGGCGAACATCCAATTCAGGATGGATTTGGGTGACCAACTGTGTCGACAACTGGTTGATGAGGGATTATACCCTGCTATGATCATAGAGATCCAAGCTGATTGTGGGCTTACAGAGCTCTGGAGAGACATGCCTCGTGATATTATGAACCTTATGCATCATATCTTTGGAGCTTCCTATCTACTAGCGGCTAGCAAGGATAGGGGTCATGGAGATGTGCGACAGAGCAACGCATCAGATGATCATGATCACGAGGGGAGTGATATTCATTCTAGTACTCCACCTCCTCCTCCTTCACCTCATGTCGGAGATGAGCAGCCAACATCGAGTCCTGATCAGCAGGCACCATCTCAGTAGACACCTAGTCCAGAGCAGACACGACCATCGACTGAGAAGGCACCTGATCTTGAGCAAGTAGGTCTATCTGAGCAGGCACCATCCACTGAGCAGACTACACCATTGACTCATCAGTAGGCACCTCCTGAGCATACTAGACCATATGATCAACATGCACCTCCTGAGAAGACTGCACCATCTGATCAGCAGGAACCTTTAGAGGAGGCACATCATCCATCTCAGCATGAGGTTACACCATCGACTGAGTAGGCGTCGACTAGTACTAGTTATAATATTTATGTAGTACCACCAAATATTTGACATTTATATGTAGTTTTATTACAATTGTATATTTTTTACATTATATATATATATATATATATGTGTGTGTGGTGCATGTATTTTATGTTCATGTTGATGTACTTAATTTATATGTTGGTGTTCATCATGATGTGTATATTGTTAGGTCATGTTAGATATGTTCATTTAATGTGCTTGCAGATAGATGTGTATGTGATAACAGTTATTTGGCATGAGATGTACATTTGATGTTTGTGTTTTGATGATATTATACAATGCTTTTGTTTTGTTAGATGATCAGGATCACGATAATTAGATGATGTTAGCGAATTTGAATGTGTATTTTAGAATATGATGTTTGTACGATGGTTATCATGATCGTTATGTTTATTTTTAATGTTAACTCATGATATTTATTAAATATTATGTATTGGTAATTGTAAAATTGTGTAATTGTAATTTTAATTGTATGTATAGTGATTGTAATTGTAATTGTATGTAAAATTGTAAAATTGTAATTGTAAATGTAATTGTATGTAAAATAACTGTAAAATTGTCATTGTAATTGTATTGTGAAATTGTAAAATTGTAATTGCAATTGTATGTATTGTTATGATACAATTTTATTAAAATCGTAAAATTTGTAAAATTATAAATTAAGTGTCAATTTTGAACCATAACTATTGTAAGTAAAATGTATACCGTACATATTGTTAAATTATCATAATTGTAAATTTGTAAATTTGTATGAATATAAATAATTGTAAAATAATAAATCTAGAATAATATGATTTTTTGTAACATAATAAAGTTTAGAAAATAATGCAAATAAATTCATGTTTAGAATTATCATTATTTTATTATGATCTTACATACCAAAAATAACAGTATACATTAATACATTTTTTAAAATTTTGAAGATATCACACACACACACACACATATAGGGTGAATTTATTTTAAATAATGATATAGTGAAAAACCATTTAAAGCAATCAAGTAGTTGTATTCTTTTAGGAATTGACATAAAAAAAGAAAGAGTACTTGATACAGTGCATTCTTTTCGAGATCAACATAATTGCAAATTATCAAGTGAATGGTTTTAACATTAACACAATACAAACCAGTTAATTCAAAGTACACATTATAATGTTTCCAAAAAGAGTCTTAGTTATAAGGTTAAGTCCTCTTCTTTATAAAAACCCATCTTCAATAGTATAAATGATGAAATAACACATGTACCATATCACTTTCTGTTCTCATGATCACCCTCATTATCTTCCAGCTATCGTGGCATGATAACACTATTGTTCTCAAAAATATGTTTTTATCTAGTGTCATGTCTCAATATGAACCACCAATCCCTATCCAACACATATGGGTAAAAAAACACCTGGTTGCATTGTTTAAGGAAAACATAAGGCTCCTTAGCTTCATCCCACATCTTTCTAGAGTTGATAAATATCAACCTACTATCACGATCTTCCTTTACATTATTCTGATCAAAGGTGTCCCACCACTTGCACCTTAAAATAACACATTGGAAAGAAGAGAAGTCCACTTCAATGATCTCTTGTATCTTTCTGACATAACCTAACATCCCTCGTACTAGGTTTTGATCACGGTGGCTAGCTCGACTAGATTGATCAAAATCAAATTCCACTCCACAGTATTGTGTCATGTGTCCAACATCGGTATTTTTTGTGTGAAAATGGTGTCTAGATTCCCATATACATGGGAACAAATGCACCTATAAAAAAGTTAAAAAATCATAGTATCATGTGTCTAATAACTCAACTGTTAAAATATAAAATATAGATGTTATATTTCAAAGGTGAATTATTAAGTTTAAAATGTACATAAATAGATTATTACTGAGTTGTTGCACCCAATCCCTACGTTTAGCGCTTCCTCTTTAGCACGTGGGTAATGATCGGTTGCATCGTATTTCTCTCTGACTTGGTGAGCAACCCAACTGTTGGGGCATATAATTGGCAAATTTTATTTTAAATGATTGGGATAAGACATGCTTCTACCATTCAACCATCTGAATTATTTCCTGTCACTCTCCCATTTCATTATGTTTTTTTCGTACAATGCGACCCGCGTGTCACTTCATAATTGTAAAGAATGATTTATTGATTGCTATCAATTTATGCATTCACTGATGAAATCAAATCGACATATACTACATATGAGATCAAAAAATACATTATAACAAAGTTCAACGTGAATATTTACTTTGTGTAAATTTGGAAAATTATAAGTTGCTTTCTCTTTATCAAGCACCTTTTTCCATTCATTTGGAGAAGCTCCCCTTCTCTTTTTTCTTCATCCCTTTCATCGTCCCAAATCACCGCACCTGGTCTATTGTCGATCTGCTTAAAGTACTCACTGGCATAAAAGAAAGACTCATACAATATGTACCCCTCTTCCATAGACCCTGTTAGGACCCTATAATTATAGGGAAATCGGGATTTCTGAATTATATATTGGGTTGGATTGCAAGGCAAAAAACCATGTTTTATCTTGCAAAACGGGGTTCACATTCAAAAGCATCCTAGATCAAGTTCGTCGTGGAACATATTTAAAAGGAGAAAATGATAAAATTTCCATTTGCGCTGCTCTAGAATGCCGCAAAATAAGTATTTCTCATATGCTTTTATTATTCTGGCGTTGTGTGGATCAAAATTTTCTTCATATCTCGGAGCTTGGGTTAAAAAATGTCATGGTTTATGTTTATAAATCCAAATTTAAAAAGGCTAAATGCACAGTGAAATTAAGTGAAGCTAATTTGATTTAATGATATTGAATTTTTTAATTCTATATTATTAAGCACAATTAATATTTAAATTAAATCGTGGGAATATTTCCACTCGCAAATGATGATCAAGGATTGGAACGGATTGTTCAAGACAATTTCAGACCCCCCATGAGCTTCGAAGCCAAAGGGATGTGGGGGGGGTTGGATGAAATGGGTGGTTTTCATTAGCCACGTGGAAGTGGGAGGTTAATTCGCAGCCCCCCCCCCCCCCCCCCCCTCTATTACCACTTACCACTTTAGGGGGGGTCCGAAATACCACTTATGCTCCTTTAAAACCGCTTTCCCCAAATAAAAAAATATTTTTAGCCAGTTTTACCAGTCTGTTTTCAGGAGATATTCCGGGAAAATGGGAGTGAATTGTGAAACACCGAGAGAGGTTTTTATTCATAATGGACTGAAGAACAAAAGCCTCTCCCATATTTTTCACAAATTTCTTCAGTTGGGAGAATCAAATCCATATTTCAACCCTATTTTTCAGATTTCCATTTTTCTCTGTGTTGGTCATGATTTTACGGCCACTGTTGTGGAGAGATGGAGATAAATTTTGAGAATCCAAGAGAGGTTTATGAATAGTACAGGGAAAATAACAATAAAATCTCTCATATTTGGCATAGGTGTCACCGTTGGAGAGAAACAATTGTCTGAGTGTTCCCCTATTCTCAGCAAATTCGGCCCAGTTTTCAGCTTTGTAGTAGTTTGACTATTTTTAGAGAGGAGAGATTCGATCATGTTGAAAATTTCAAGGTACCAGGCCATACGAAGAGCCAGCTCCAGAGTCTAGCACTCAAAATGACTGTCAGATAGCCCGAGCGTTAAGGCCTGACAGGAGTTACACCTGCAAACATATGACAAGCTTGATTTCAGAATAATGAAAGAAATGATAGATGTCCAACAGTCTTCATAACCCTTGCAGTTTTATTTACGCATGTCCAATGATGTTATGTTATTCTCTGTTACGTTTTTAGCAAGATAGTAACTGTTAGCCACAATGGTGATTGTAATGAGTTAGTGGGATTAGCTTATATACTTCATTGTTCGAAGTATACTAGGGGGGAAAAAATATGAATGAGGGACTGAGTTCCATTCTTTAATGTTGTGGCTTCTTGAAAAGTAATTCAAGAAAAGTTTCCAGGATTCAAGTGGTGCACCAAATGGTGAATTTTCTCCTATTTTATGTGTTATTTATTGTTCTGATGTCTTAGTATTTCTGCATTCTAATTTGTAGAACAGAAAATGATGAATAGGATTTGTTTTCAGAGCACCCTATTCTAGTTGATTCTACAATAGTCTATGTTTTCCATTGATGCTAAACCAAGGAATTCTTAGTTTCTCCTCGGTTTCTGCTGAGCATTACACTCCAGTCTAGTTGAGGAATTCTTAACTACCCCTCAATTTCTGTTGAGCTCCACTTTCCTATATCTTCCCACTACATTTCATTCTCAGAGATCTAAAGTAGTACTCCTAGCTTGCCCTGTTTTACTCCTTCTTGATTACTTCTGCAAATTGGTCACTTGAGCCATTTGACTCCATTTCCCAATGACCCTTTTTCCTCACTTTCCCCACCAAACTAAATTCAAAACCCAACTCTGCTTATCTTAACTAGCTTGAAATTCCCAATAAAAAAATCTAAATCCTATAGAGAGATCCCTCTCTAGGTCTAGGAGGGCTAGATCCTAGGCCCGAAGTGGCTTTGATGTTGCCTCCGGGATTCTGCCTTCAGCCTCAGAATTATGGAGTGATAACAGACCCCTTGGGTTTTTCCCTTTGTCGAACAAAACCTTTTAATTTCTTCATATCTCTTTCTAATAAGAACATCTAACAACAAGAAACCACCCCAACTAATTCAACCTCATATACTAGGTGGATTAGAAGATGAACCTACAATACCATGCAACTCGTCGACAATTCCTTCTGAAACATACAAAAAATCTCAACTATCTCTTGACGCCGTCATGGAATGCTAGCCACATGAATCTCCTTTGACATGATCCAATGTATAAATGCAGATAATTTAGATATGGTGCATCCTAGGTCTTGGGGGGAGTCATGTTTCACACACCCATGCACAAACGAAGGATAATGACACTGAAAAGTTATAAACACATGCAATAATATACAAAATTAGTTATGTTTTATGATCCCTGCATGGGATAAAATTTATTAATATGGAAAATAATAAAATCATTCTTTTGAAATTATACATACTCTTAGAAGATTCAAATGTTCATGCAATTTCAACCTCGACAAATGGTCTTCCACCGTGAAGCAACGCTGTAGTGAAGACCCATATGAAGATGGCACCCTCACACCCATTATAACTTCCTTTTCCAAAGAAAGATAATATTTTTTTTAAATACATGGGACATCACCTTCTTTTAAGAGGGACCAAACTTTGATCCTGTACTTTCTAATCATCTTTTTTAATGTTTATTTTTAGTTTTTGAAGTTATAAGATCTTTCCTAACAGTAAATGTGTCACTTTGTTCTGGTGATATGTGCCTCCATAAAGAAGATGAAACCTTTTTAAATATTGCATGGGATCTAACAAGTGGGTAACCTTAATATGCTCAGCATAGGTGTCGAAGAATTATGGATCATCCAACATAGGCTACCCATTTGAATCGAACATTTCTATGAAATCCTTCTCATTCTCTCTCTCATATGCTCTAACTCATTCAGCTGGTGTCGTTATTGCAGGCCTTTGGGTTCCCTCTCATTTACCATTGAAAGAAAATGTTGATATTCTGTAAGGGTGTTCTTCTGGGAGGAATACCCTGGAGTATTCATACACTGGCTTTCATAGGTCATTTGACAATCTAGCTTTCAGAGAAGGTCCACAACATTTACATCCATAATACTCCTTTTTTACAAGACTTGCGAAATTTTTGTATATAATATGCATGGAACATTAAAGAATATCATGAATATCAAAACAATAACAACTAATTAAATAATTAATATGGGAAATAATATTTTTACGTATATAAACAAATCAATAAACATGTAATTTACCAGAGCAAGCTGCTAAGCCTAGATAATCATGTGTTGTGTAAGCACATATGCCATACAACGTAAAACTCCTGTCTTCAGTGATGGGTCTTGATAAATCGTATAAATTTATCCCATCCCATGATTCCTTCAATTCATCTACAAGTGGTTGTAAGTAGACATCCATATTCTTCACTTGTTTTCTACCAGGGACTATGAGAGCCAACATAAGATGTTCATTCTTCAAGGACAACCATGGGGTGATATTATTATTGATCACTACTACATGCCAAACAAAATAGTTGGTGTTCTGGAGGGAATGTGGGCTGACACCATCCATGGCTATGCTGAGTCGTAGAATTCGTACTTCATCCTAGAAAATTTCGAGCCATGTATCCTATATATGCATCATGGATATTGAATTTTTTAGGATTCACATAACTCGCAACTCACTTCTGTGTGAGGCATGCCATCCATGCAACATAGCTAATTCTTTGCAATGAAAAATCCTTTAAATCCTTGGGATTATAGACATGTGCCTCAATATCTTAAAAGGAGAACCACGTGATATACCCTTCTTTTTTTATTTATCATACCTATCATGCCCACATTTCGAGCATATATCTTTGTTTGCCTATTCTCCTCTATATAGAATACAATAATTTGGACATGCATGATATGATATGTACTCAACACCCAACATTTTCAACAATTTCTTTGCCTCTTCGCAGCTACTGGGCAAGACATTATCACTCGGAAGAACCTTATCTTTGAATAACCTGTAGTTGGTCATGGAAAATATTAAATGTACATTAATGCCAATAGTTATTAACGTTCATAAAATTGACCATTTGTAATGTTGATTGTGTGACAAGATTTCTCAAAATATAAGGGACTAGAGGGAAAATTACCTCAAAATTTCCGAGAAACATGCATT
Source organism: Pinus albicaulis (assembly GCA_034641835.2). NCBI lineage: Eukaryota > Viridiplantae > Streptophyta > Pinopsida > Pinales > Pinaceae > Pinus > Pinus albicaulis. The sequence continues at coordinate 832,560,187 of CM076569.1, forward strand.
CGACAAGCCAAACTTTTCTTTCAAGTTGTATCGTAACATCGTTTTCCCCAACTGGGTAGAATTTGACTGACCTCCAGGTCCAAAGAGAGGGGTGGTGGAAGCAAATTTAAGGCTTTCAAAAAAGCTATTAGCGATATGAACATCATCCCATAGTTGATCATCATTCTGGAATGCATCTAACAACATTGTCTCCATAGCATTCATATCCCTTAAGTAATCATCCATACCAACCTCTATTTGATTGACTCCATTGCCAGATTGTGAAGAACTACTATTGTTGCAATCATTCCTAATTGGTGAATCTGGACGTAGTGGGAATTGAATAGGTGGTTGATTCAACCATTCTTAGTATCGTTCCTCTCCGAATTTTTATCTTAATTCATCCTTCTCTTGATTTGAAATTATCATGGGGTTCAATGGAAGATGATAGGTAGGTCGATCATAAGAACTAGAATCCTAATAATTTCAAAAAATATATTTGAACATGATTAGTACAAAATCGATGATATCAATAAGTAAGCACATCAATGTATGATTAATTGGTTTGAAGTTGAAATAATTACATTATACCAAACAATTATTATTGACTGGGTGAAGCCGCTGTCCATTTTCATCTACCAACTACGCCTTGCAGTATGCTGCTCCTGATAAGAGCTTCCGACATTTTGGAACTGTTTGAATATTTTGTGCATCTTAACTCGATTCTGAATCTGCATAAACCTGCAAATTTGTATACATTAATTTTATTGAGCTAATTGACATGGATACAAAAATTAATTTCAATTAGATAATGAAAATATAAATAAAATTTGAAGTAATTACGTCTAGAGACAGATAGGGAGAACTCGACGATGGATTTTGAGAAATATTATGGAACAAGTTGGATTTTCAAGAATTGTCCATTTGATATAATTATGAGATTTTCTCCCTGCATTTTAGCAAAATCAACAATAAATTTTGGTGTACATACCTAAAAGTAATTTCGGTGCCTTAAAAAAGGATTTATTGTTATCGGTGCTAATGTACTGTTAACTGCACCGGTGCGGTTTTATTGCTGGACGCACCGGTGCTGTTAGTTAACAAACACACCGAATATCGGGAAAAAAAAGCGCAACTTTATTTTTTTGAAGTGAAAAAAAATGGTAAATTGAAATATGAGTGGTAAATTATTTTCGGAAATCTAATTTCATAAAAGATTTCTTTAAATAGTAAAAGCTATTCATTATTTCATTATTTTTGCAAAAATTGTTCGAGAGGGATTTGCATGAGAGACATACCTGGAGCAAGAGAGCACGAGAGCAATGTGGAGCAGAAAAATACTTTCGAACAAAATCACTATTCAAAGAATCAAAATTTGAAGCATCTGTTGATTCACACAAAAACCTTGTAGCATAGTAAGATTGTTAAATTTTACTATAATAATTGTCTTTTTTAGAGTTTATGTTAAATTTAATACATGCATGGTAAAAAAATTAAATTTTACTATGCATTTTACTAATAAAATCATTTACAATCTCTATTCCTATTTACATTTAATTGAAATTCAGAAAAGAAAAAAAAAATAAAAAAAATCCATTCTTATGTTAAACCTTTGCTTCTTCTTGTTTATGTAACTTCACAATAAGGGCTTTTCACTTTAGATTTATAGGGTTTGTATTACTATATATATAGGCATATGACATCTAACCTGCGGGACCACTTGCAATGTCAGATCCCAAACCCTGTCGGCCCTTGCATGATTTTTTAAAAAATAGTTTTTTATTCAGTGCACACTGTTTAAAATAGGATTGTAGTATAGTGCATCGGGTACGTATTGACAAAAAACACCATTTGATAATTTTTTTTTAATTAATTTATGTTTATGTTAATCAGTGCTCTGGTATTAATATAACACACTGGGTCTCCTTGTTGACAAAGAGCACAGTATGATGTTTATACTGTATTGGCAGTACGTTTATAAGAACCTACTGCACCGCATTCAGTGCGTAAGTTGCGAAAGTCACACTGTTTTCTTAATTTTTTTTTTACCTGAAAATTATGTGATTTATTTATAAAATATATTAATGAATGGTGCAATTTTCATATTGATAAACAAATGGTTGACAATATTTCAAGTAACAAAAATACTACTAGCGCATCTAGAAAAGCAAAAAAGGCAAGTTATTTGTAAATTCTTTACATAAATTATTATTTTTGACCTATTTATAAGTTTAACTAATATGTATTGTTTAGTGTGTATTACGCAGAGCCAAGAAATGACGAAGCTCGATAAGATTATTTCTGATCTAAGACCAGAAGAGCGTAAAATCTTGATAGAAAAATTACAGAAGGATGAATCGGACGAATGAAAAAATATTATCGATCCAATATGAGTTTATTTTTTGAATTTTCATTAATAATATACTTAAAAATATTATATAAAATTTTTCAAACAAGCTATTAATTTAGATATGTTTAATTTTCTACAGGGACCAACAACGAAGAAAAGGAATGTTGTTCTAAGAAAAGAAAAAAATAGAACATGCAAATGAAAATGAATTTCTCCTTAGCTCATCTGGAGTGGTGCCAGAGGTTAACGAAAGGGGGAAAAACTTTTACAAAACTCTGAGGGATCTAGTGGAACGAATGTATAGACATTCTTTCCACTTACAATACAAAAATAAATTTAATGATTCCAAGAACCAAAATTTATTTAAACTACAGGAAGATTTTCCAGAGAATTGGTCAATGAAACATGTCAGAATTTTAATAGCAAAAATGTACAACAAAAAATAAGGATTGAAAAACTGATATTCCTTTAAATGTTTTTCTAGAATTATATGTATATATTACTACAAAGCAATCATTTATAAATATCACTTTTGTTATATTTAGTTTTCATATATCAATATAAAAATTAAATAGTTTATTGTCATGTTACATTTTCAAGAAGATTATGAAAATCTCAAAGGATGAGCGAGTTGATATCATAAATATGCCAGTAGGAATGTCCAAAAAGGTGTACTAGGAGATGGTCAAAGAAATGGACATAATTACATCACCATGAGGAGCCATCCCAACAACAATGTGCTTCAAATGTAATATGTAATCATTGAATTTTTCGATTATGTACAATAAATAAATAATTTAGCATTAAATATTAATTTTCAAGTATTTTCTTGCAGAAAATAAAATAAAATGGAACCCATTTAGCGCATAAAACAGGACGACAAGGAAGAAAAGGGCCGATATCTATGTTTGTGAGTAATTATTACTTCCTCATAACAACTTAACTAGATTTCGTTTTTGTATATTTGAAGTTTTTTTTACAACAATCATCATTGAATGTCTTCAAACATGTGGTAACATACAAAGAAGAACCATCAGAAGAATTGATTGAAATTGGGTTAAATATGGGTTGTCAGTATATGTTGGCATATCAGAAATTAATTGTGGAATTTGTAAGAATCTACCTTGTTTTACTTAGCTCCGTCTATAATTAATAGAACAAAAAAATCTTTTATATTAATTCTATGATTTGTTATGGGGTATAAAACTTGCAGGAAACAAAGTATGAACTGCGCCAACAAATGAATTGCTGAAAGAAGACATGAAATTTGGTTTTGAAAGAATGTGTATAGTTCTTGAGTCAATTCTTGCTATGGTACATTTCATTTCCATTTACATTGATGTATATTATTTAATATTTCAATTTTCATTATTCTCACCCATGTATATACACTCATTACACTTATTTTTATGTTTGTATATGGAACTTGAAGAAGAAGAAAAAAATCAACACAATGAACAAAACATTCGTCCAAATAGCCCAAGTCATGGAAGTAGCTTGAGCAGTGGCAGCAGATCCAACGAAGAATGATGATCAATATGTTTGGATATCAAAGCAAGGTGTTGTATTTTTTGAAATATTTGTCTGTGAAATCAGAAATTTTGTTTAATGTAATGGACATAGTGTCCCAATTGAAAGACAAAGGGATACCAATAATTGTCCCATCTTGTATGACAAAGAGTGTCTTATTCATATATATATAATAAAATACGTTTTGATTTATTCTATTGTGTTCTCCATTGTCGCTGTGAAATGTTACACCACTGATTAAATATATGGATGATTGAATATTATAATGAAGAGATGTGAAATATGATGATATGATATGACAAATTCATTGAAACATCACATTCAAATGCACTAATAAAAATTTAATTGATATGGATAATTTTATAAGATATGTGTCAACTTTTGATGAATAATGAATTTTAAAAAATCACAATAATTGTGTTGTCACAGGTCGATGTCTCTTAAAAAAAGAAAATGAACACCGAAGCATGTTAGTTACTGCACACTGGTGCGTTTGTATGATACTACACACCGGTGCGTTTCTAAGACCTATGAGCAATGCACCAAATACCAATACCAATTAGAATGCCCAGTGCACTTTATTGATGACTACCACCTGGGCAGGCGGATAGGCATTGCATGTACCAATATGGTTTGCCTTTAATGTGCCGGTGTGTTTTTATAACTTAACGGCCTGGTGCGTTTTAACACCTAAACGACCTGGTGCATTTTTACACCTTAATGGCGTCGGTGCATGCACCTTCTATCGGCCTGGTGCGTCTTTGTGGGTGACAAGCACCAGGACGTGACTAAATGCCCCGGGGCTTTTGAAATTAGTTTTCCATCCCAATGCCTGGTATATTTACAGTACCGGTGCGTACATGGTAAAACACATCGGTTCATTCACACATGATGCGTGCACCGAGGAGAAAAACACCCGTAAAAACCTTTGGTCGCCTGTTTTTTTTAGTTGTGTTGAAGTTCTGTTAGAAGCTCCATTAAAACCTCCATGTCCAAAAACATATGTTGTAGAAATTTTTTTTTTGACAATTTTTTCCAATTTTATAACACTAAAAGCCCCCTTTATAACCTCCGCTAGATGGTATTTTCCTTGTAATGGTTTCTCCTCATGGGAATCCATGTACAAGCTATTTGTAGATGGGAAACCCAAGATAATTAAGAGAGTAGCCACGAATGATGTTGTAACATCTTCTAAAACCTCTATCAGTGAAGTCGCCAACTCCTTTCTCCATATAGTTGCTGCTCTTCCAAAGGTTCTTCCATATACTGATATGGTCAAATGGGTAATTGAAAATATGAACATCAACAATAGGACATTTCTGACCTCAAGAGATACAGTGATAGGGAATTTTAACAGAGAGGATTTGAATAAAATGTGTCATATACCCAACCCACAGAAGGTATATGACAAAATTTTCCTTGAGAAGTTTTCAAAAGAGAATAAGTTTCAGTAAGACTCGATAAGGCAATAGAGGCACAACCCTAACAAGCACAAACATGACGATAAAGGTATGTACTATGTATCTTCTATTGTCGGTCCCTATTACTACATTGCTGCTACGATGTGTAGGCCTTTTGGTTCTCCTATTACAAATAAATTCTCAATTGAATGGGTCCCTCTCATGGAGGTTGTATCAGACTCATACATTATGGATTGGGGAACCATTCTTTCCAATAATATTGCCTCACAAATTATAGCCTATAGAAATAATCGTATAGTCACCTGCAAGACAGTTCCTCGATTTTTTATGAGTGCTTATATCATGGATGAAGTGTGTTATACTTCATATTTCCCAAACATGGGATGGAAATGGGCCATTCAATACCATACTCCTATCCATGTTTACTATAATATCCTCTGGGAATCCAAGTATGAGTCTCATTTCTACAAAATTTTCCATGGAGTCATTTTACCAATTCACCAAGTTGTTTTTGGTGATACAGCCCCAATATTGTCAAACAAAGCCCGAGTTGATTTCACTTCCATAGGAAAATGGTTTGGGGAAGAAATATTTACATATGTCATAGTTTATGGAAGTCTTGTCAAACTCCATGTCCTTCCACTATATGTACCAAACAAGCTCCTACCAAGGGAAATTACTTATCAAACAGCTGGTAATGGGTTAACCAAAGCTTTGAAAGAAGATAAAAAAGATTCTTGACCTTCTTTCCCTATCCATTGTGGTGTTTATTCTCTAGACAACTTCAAACATCCTGGACTAAAAAATAATCATATTCAATGCTTAAAGTTATATACTATTCTTGATAGACAGTTTGATTCTAATAAAATAGCCCAAAACTATACAGCTCAAGTAAAGATTGGGAAATTCATTCATGAAAATGATGACTATGATGATATGCTCGAATCTGCTGAGACCTATTTACAAGTTGAAAATATAGCAACAATGCATCTTAGCTCTGAACAACTTGCCTAGTTTAAAGAATACATGAACAAAATATTGGAGAGTATTCCTCTCAACATCTTAAATTTGTCTCAACCTATTTCACAGAAAGAATAGAAACTGGAACAACCTCCCAAGGATACTAAGGTCCTACACGGAGAAAAGGAAGTTAAATCAACTGAAGAACATATTAGTAATCCATTATTGAGGAGTAAATTGGATAAATTCTGGAATCAATTTCACCAACAACTTAAAGGACATAAAAGGAAAGAAATCATTGATCTTGAAGAGACAATCATCACACCTCAAGGCAAGAGTTAGAGCATGCTGCTATTTGGGCTTCTGATGAGGCGATCAATATAGAGGAAGTTTAAGTCATCCCAGACTTCCCTTCATTTGAGATTATTCTAAAGATAGAATAAATCCCCCCTATCGACATCTTTTACAGTCCCAAACATCGAGTTGTAATGAGAAGACAGAGAAAGAGAAGGAGATTTGATCAAACACAGGCATTAGTCATTGGTGACATACCCATGGAAGTAGTGTCGAAAGATCCACACACTGATCCATCTGAAGATCTGACAAGTTTGACTCAATGTGCAAGTGCTTATGCATCTACCACAATTGATAAAGCATCATAAGTCCAACAACTAGTCAAAGAGAAGGATGAAAGAATCCTACAATTGGAACCATAATTGTTGGCAGAGAAACAAAATGTTAAACATAAATTGCAGACATAAGTGTCACAACTTCAGCAAATATTAGATCAATTAAAGTTACAACATCAAATTTACAACAATGTCAAAGATGCTCAAATTCATTAACTACAGTTCAGAGTGGAACGATTGAAAGATAGCCCAAAGATAGATGACTTCAAGAAGGAAGATTTGGAACTCAACACCTTGTTCGCTCAACAACAAGTAGTATTTTGTCAAAATCTAACAATCATCATTGATCTATGCAATAAAAGTGATTCACTGATGGGTCAATCAACTGACCTAAGGACGTACTTTGATGACATTGATGAAAAAATTTCTGAATAAATCACTTGGCAGGACATTGTAGAGGGTCGAAAATCCAATCTTCCCAGAATTTAGGGTTCCAAAAAGGAAATCTTGTTTACTGATTGGGACATACAACTGAAACACAAAGAGAGAGAATTATTTAGAGAAATGGGTTGCGGAAAAAATATTTTTGAAACTATCAACAATAATCTATTCAATTCCAATCTAATCCAAGAATTTCCACCTGGTTCTCTCCCTAATGTCAAAGATCTGATGAAATAGTGGCAAGAAATGTCAAAGGAAAAGGATGAAAAAATCGGGAAGTTAGAAAAGCTTGACTGGGAGAAGTATTAGAAATACTTGGTGAAGCCACACAACCAGTGGCTAATGATGCACTGCATAACTGACACCTCATCCCATATGCTACCTCCACTATCATATGCAGATTACACTGGACAGCTGCGCATCAGGCCAACTCAACCCCCTAAAGTATAACCAATGTTAGATATTTATCAACTCAAGCAATGAATGGGAAATGACACAACATCGCACTTGTGATCGAGTCATCCAAAAATTCTATTTGTCTTATTTTAAGGATAGTTGTTTAAACCTCCTCAGTACTTTTTGTATTTTGTATTTTTATAATTTTAGTGTTTACTATATAAACCCTTTCATGTCTACAAATAAAGGGTCTTGAAATTTTGTAAAGAAGGCTTTTGGAAGTTTCACTTGTGTACTCTTGAAATCATCTGAATAAAAATATTGGACCAAAGGCTATTTCTTCCACAAGTAGAGTTAAGATATACATGGTACTTATATCTTTATATTTCTATTATGTTTTATGTAATTCATAGTCATACTTCTTTTATATTGTTTTTTATATGTATCTTTTTAACACAATTGAGCGTTAGTTCGCTATTGAACATGCAAATATTGTTATCTTTCAATATATATACAAGGCATGCAACTATTTAATGTGATATGAGCTTAATTAATTAATTTGATTAAATATTTAATCAAATTACTTAATTTTAAACATTTTTCACTTCCGTAAGTATTTGATAATATTCATTCTCATGTACTTAAGATAATCTTTCCAGATCGCATATAAAGAAACATAATTAACCCAGGGAAATATATAGGTATATATACTCGGTTAGATCATTACAACTTCCATTATCAAGTTACATTCAGTTATAAAATACCTACATCCATTCAATTATACTATATTGGGAAACTGGTCCCATCATCCCTTGCCAGAGCCACTATTCCAAATAGAAAAGGAGCGGTTTTTAAGTTCCCGATTGGGTGGTCATCCCCCAATGTTGTTGCAACGATTTTTGAGACATCAACACCTTAAAATATTTGTTTTTCTTGAGATACTCCATCTTACTCTTATCTCCAGTCATGTGATGAGAGAATCTGTTGTATATGTACCATTCATTTTTATTTTCAAACAAGAAAAGTGTAATACCACACCTTATTTGTTCTTCTTATTTCTACTTGTTATGAGAAATATTGGTCGATCCATATTTCTTAGGTCTTTTGAAATTATTTTACTACCTTTCATGTTGTCTTTAGTGATTCATTAATTTTTTCTTGTATTCTTTTACTACATGCCCAAAATTGTTACAAGCATAACATTTTATATGACCAGAAAATGGAGCAGAAGAACCATAATATCTTTGTTTCATATTCCTTTATTGCAATAAATAGCTTTCTAACAAAATATGTTGCAAGTAAAACAATATACCTTGAAGAAACCTAAGTACCTAGGAGCTGATGTACCTTTTGTGAGATGTCTGCTTGCTTGAAATAGTTTGCTTCTGCAATTGGATGCAACATGTCCATAATTATGACATATAAAGCATTCAAAATTATTGATCAAAGGAGAAAATCTATTAACATTTCTATAGTTAGGAGTAAGTGATTTTCTTTGAAGATTCACTTTCCTTGGTTTTTTACTAGGTTGACTTCTTATTTCTTTGTTGATCATTTCAGGTTTTGCATCCTGACCCTTTAAGTTCCTTGCATCAACTTGTGAACTAGATTCTCCTTCAACAATTTCAATAAAACTAAGACCAGATTTGATGGCGGGATACCTTTGACTACTAAGAATAGTATCCAAAATCTTATTACTATCATGAAATCTCAAATTTTCATCTTTTTCTTCTAATTTACCTTTTAAAATGTTTACCTCAACCTCCATTCTTTGATATTTCTTTTACTTTTCTAGATACTGCTTTTTCATACCTTCTTCAACCTTTCTTCCTTCTTCCACTTGCTCTTTGAATTTGAGAATCTCTTATTTCATCCCATTTTCTCATTCTTCAAATGCTTGAAGTAGTTCTTTATTCCTCTTATTTGTTTTTTCAATATCTTCTCTTAGAGAGACGATTTCAACTTCAAGACCTTCACAATATTGTTTATATTCCACAACAACATTTATTGATTTAATATGATCCTTGTTATCATATGTCTACAACTTATCTTTAAGATTAACAATATTTTTCAAAGAAAGATCAAGTTTTGTTCTAAGATCAAAAATTTCTTCTAACCTATCTTCTTTTGAATCAACAAATCCATATTACATAACAAAGGTTGTTTTTTTATCATGTTCATTTTTTGACACATTGTTAGGGATATGATTACCTGGTATTTCCCTTGATGGGAAATCTTCCTTTGGAATTTGTTCATGGATTTCTTGTACCTTATACCACACTTGCTTTGCAGTTGTATAATGCATAACCCTATTTAATATTGAATCAGGTATGCTATAAAAGATGTCACTCAATGTCTTACTATTATTTTGCAGTTCCTCGTCTAATGGAGGAATCTTGGTGTAGCCATCGCATACTAGATACCAAACATCAAGATTCATTATATTCGACTTAATATTTTCTTTCAATTGTATAAAATTATCTTTATTTAGCATATGCACATCTGCATTGACCATATTCACTTTTTAGTCGGTTTTCTCTTTAGAGTAATTTCTTTTACTTTTACCCATGAGTGCAAGTTTAGTTATTTCACTATCATCATCACTATAATTATTGCATAGACTAGGAAATGAATCACAATTAGAGAAAAAACCCATACCTGATAATTCTTTGTTATCATCTTCTTCATTCTTAATCAATAAAAAATCAGGGTGCTCCCAAACTTGAATATTTGATGACATTTGTAACTGTCACTATATATGATATATCATTGTCCAGGATTTTCTGAATCCCTCCTTCGAGCTATCTTCTTCTTTACCATCATATAGACAGATCTCCTTGAATCAATCAAGATGCTTCTGAAGGACCTTCTCTAATACCAATTATTTGGAAAAATACATGGGGCGGGGGGGGGTGTGGTGAATCAGTATTTTAAAAACTCACTTAAACTTTATTTTCTTATTCATATTTCTGTACACAACTATAATGAAGTAAACTTGTGTTTGTATGCAACTATTATGCAAACAACTAGCATATATCCTGTTAACTAACTTCTCAATTAATCCATCATATGTTTAACTTGAACCAGTGTATTAGTAGTTCATTAGGAATTAATTAAATAGTAACCATGTGTTGTAAGAACAGAATAAACCATCACACATAAGCAACACATCAACACACATGAACACTAGGATATTTTGGTGGAAGCCTGATGTGGGAGAAAACCACTGATGTTTTCGTCTTTGTCTTCATTTTTTATTATATTGAAAAAATTCTTACAGTCTTGTAATGGCGCAAGCTCATACTAACACGCAGGAACCCAACTGCAGAAGGATGCAACCTTTTCTCATTCTCTAGCACCCACTGGAAGGAAAATCCAACCCCCTAATCTCGTTTACTGGAACCCACCGGAAGGGAGTACCTACCCCCTAATATGATTTACCAAATACTACTGGAAGGAAGCTACAACTCCCTCATTGAAGGCTCCAACCCTCAACACCTCTATGGGCCATGTTTTGTAATATTTCATACTGGATCCACTTGATCAAAACATTACAACCTGTAGGCCACTTTTCATAATATTTTCATACTAAACCCACTACCATCATTTAATCCCAACACCAAATAACAACACCGAAACGAAACACTTTATCAAGTTACTAAATCACTATACCAACTGAATCAAAAAAGCAATCAATCAATCTCAACCAACCATTACAACCAATGTAACTATATCAATATAAACAAGAAAAAATCATGTAAATGCACTGTCACTCATAAAAATACCCAGCCATGCACTGTTACCCATCATTGAAAGAAAATGTTTCCACTACAAGCCCTCGTCAATCTTATGTCAGAATATATACAGTACTATTATGAGACATACCCACGTATACATGCTCTTTTTATTCATATAACCTGTGTACAAATCTCAAAACACTGAACCCTGAAACTAAATCATTGCACTACTGAAATCAATCACTGAAACACATATCGAACTTGCCACGGATATCTAAAGTAAAATCCGTGTATAGAAAGTAAAGCATTGAATTTTTCATAACAATAGCTCCCCCTGAGCCTCTACTATTTGTACCTATTCACTGCTACTACATCAAATTCACTATCAGTAATATAAGCAACATGAATATCGAAACAACCATGTGTATCATCATCAATATCTAAATTTATCTCCTTGATATTATACATCACTAATCCTGAGTACATGATAATCATCTACTTCTCTCATGAGTTTATGTACCTCGCATCACTAATGGAATCATTGTTAGTAATATTTCTTTAAGAATAATGGGTTGCAATGGGAACCATATTCTTTTACTCTGAGTCCGAATCCTCCTCATATATGCGAGAATTCATTTCTTTAAATACATATATATTTTTTGGGTTTATATAACCTCTTCCTATGACCTTTCCAGATTCTTCATCTATAACTTTGCATTTGGTTGATGTAAACATCATTACATTTCCTTTATCTGCAAAATGGCCTATACTTAGAGTATTCTGCTTTAGCCCTTGAACTAATAAAGTATCAACAACTCTTCTATGTTTATTAATTCTCTCTTTACCTTTTCCCAAAACTCTTGCTGGAGCACTATTTGCAAAAATAACTTTACCATCTTGGTTTTTCCAAAGAGACTCCATCTTACTCTTATCTGCAGTCATGTGATGAGAGCATCTACTATCTATGTACCATTCATCTTCATTTTTAAAAGAAAAAAGAGCAATACCACACCTTATTTGTTCTTCTTATTTCTGCTTGTTATGAGGTGGATCCATCTTTCTTAGGTCTTTTAACATTATCTGACTACCTTTCAAGTTGTCTTTAGCGATTCATTGATTTTTTCCTGCATTATTTTGCTACATGCCCAAAATTGTTACAATAATAACATCTTATATGACTCGAAATGGAGTAGAAGAACCATAATATCTTTGTTTCACATTCCTTCTATTGCAATCAATAGCTTTATGTCCAAATATGTTGCAAGTAAAACAATATCTCTTGAAGAAACCCGAGTACCTGGGAGTATTTTTTCACGATCTTTCATGGTGTTTCATGATCTTTCATGATTTTTCATCATCTTTCGCAATGTTTTGTCATCTTTCAAGACCTTTTTATCATCTTTTATGATTTTTCACTGAATTTCTTAATGTTTCATCACCTTTCGCAATCTTGCGTCACATTTCATCATTTTTAAAATCTTTCTCGATCTTTCTTGATATTTTGTGGTTTTTCGTCATATTTTGCATTGTTTTGTCATATTTTGTGATATTTTATGATGTTTTTTGGTCATTTGTTATGTTTCACAATCTTTTGTTATATTTTAGGATTTTTTGCAGTTTTTGTTATTTTTTCTTCATCTTTCATGATCTTTCGTGATATTTCACAATTTTTTGTGATCTTTCTTCATCTTTCGTTATCTTTCATGATATTTTGTGATCTTTCATGATTGTTTCATCATCTTTCATGATATTTCATGATCTTTCACAATTTTTTGTGATCTTTCTTCATCTTTCATGATTTTTTGCGGTCTTTTATGATTTTTCATCATCTTTCGTGATTTCCCATCATCTTTCAAGATGTTTTGCGATCTTTCATTATCTTTTGCAATCTTTTGTGGTATTTCGTGATCCTTCATGATTTTTCATTATCTTTCGTGCCATTTCATCATTTTTTAAGATCTTTCATCATCTTTTAGGTTGTTTTGTGATCTTTCATGATTTTTCGCGATCTTTCTTCGTCTTTCATGATCTTTCATGATTTTTCATCATCTTTCATGATGTTTCATCATATTTCAATATATTTCATCAGATTTTTGGATGTTTCGCTAAATTTCTTGATGTTTCATCATCTTTCACAATATTTCGTCATCTTCCATCATTTTTTACGATCTTTCTCGATGTTGAGAAACCAGTTCAAAAAAGAGAAGAAAAGAGATATCAACGCCTTAGAAATAAGCCACTTCGAGGGGGAAACCTCCAATAATTTACACGAATTAACAATTCTTGGATGATACAAATGACAAAACCTCCTTTCTATATATAGGAGTCCATGGGGCCACAATGTAATCCTAGTGGGGCCATAATGTAATCCTAGCCAACGTAACAATAATAATGTAAGGGAACAATAATAACAATATGGGGGTTACAGGGGTACAACAATAAAAATAAGGGGGACTACACTAACATAATAAGGGACTAAACTATTAATATAGGGACTTAACATGCCCCTCTCCTTCAAACAAGTGTTGTCCTCAATGCTTGATTATTTCTTGATGCTTTTGTATAAAATTATCATCCTCCCATGTGGAGTCTTCTACAGGAAAGTTCTTCCACTTACTGAGATACTTTGAAATTTATCATACTTGTCGAGTTCTTGTTTATGTGACTACTTCAAAACTTCTTTTGATGTGATGTTGATCTTCCTGTTGTTTCATTAGATTCTGCAACAAAGTTAGGTTATCCTTTGAGAGTTTGAGAACTTGTTGTCGATGCTCGATGTGATCTTACACTAATTTATAATCCATATTATCTATTATTTTATCCTTCAAACCATCCAACTTAGCCTCCATTTCTACTTTTAAACCATCCATGTCATCTTCAGTTGCTCTTCGTAAGATCAAAATTTGTTGCACTTGGTACCGTAATTTTGATATCTCATACTGCAATTCTTCCTCTCCATGCGTCATTGTATAGCTTTTTGAGGGCTTAATGGGTATGGAATTATTTTTTGGAGGCATTACAGAACCAAATAATCATAAAAATTCTAAAATATTCCCTTGGAATCACTTCAAACTTCTTTTTCAAACAAACGTTATGCAATTTTAAAAACCAAACACACACATTTTTCTTGCTTTTGAGGAGCTCAATATTGAAATTGAATTATCTCTGTGATTGCAGATCTTCAATATCTGAAATTTGGCACTAAGGTATCCCTCTGCATTCTCTTTCAAATGCCATAGGTCTGACCTGATTTGGATTCTTCAAGACAAGGTTATGTCCAATCTCCCACAATGACCTAATTATGGACTGGTTCAGTAGAGAGAACGTGTACGACTTGCCACGTGTCATTTTTTTTCTCCTTTGGCTCTGAAATTTATATAGAGGAAACTCAATTCCGTGTACGTCCACCACATTTTACAGAATTCCAATCTGATGCTCAGAGAGAGAGTTATGAAGATTTTCCCACGATCACCTCTTTGAGATGAAATTTGGGAGCCTGAAAAAGACCTAACTTCCATAGATCATATCTCCGAAAATATTGCGAAACAAGATCTGAAAGTTTGTAATGATGTTCCTTAGGATTTCAGCTTCACACTCTAAAAATTTCAACTTCTGCACCTTCGTAGAAAAAATGTTATAGCGAAAATTCCATGATGACTTGTTTGGAGCAACAAAACCCTAGAATCCAAAGCTTTGATACCAAATGTTGTGAAACCAACTCCAAAAATAGAAAAAAAGAGATATCAATGCCTTAGAAATAAGACACTTCGATGGGGAAACCTCCAATACATTACATGAATGAACAATTCTTGGATGATACAAATGACAAAACCTCCTTTCTATATATAGGAGTCCATGGGGCCACAATGTAATCCTAGCCGACTTAACAATAATAATGTAAGGGCACAATAATAGCAATATGGGGGTTACAGGGGTACAACAATAACAACAAGGGGGCCTACACTAATGTAATAAGGGACTACACTATTAATATAGGGACTTAAAACTCAATCTTTCGTGATCTTTTGTGATTTTTCATCATATTTCGCATTATTTCGTCAACTTTCATGATATTTTCAGATGTTTTATGGTATTTTGTTATATTTCACAGTCATTTGTTATATTTTAGGAAATTTTGTGATTTTTGTTATTGTTTCATCATCTTTCATGATCTTTTGTGATCTTTCTCAAATTTTTGTGATATTTCTTCATCTTTCATGATTTTTTGCGGTCCTTTATGATTTTTCATAATCTTTCGTGATTTTCGATCATCTTTCATGATTTTCCATCATCGTTCATCATATTTCATCATCTTTCAGGTTTTTTGCAATATTTCATGATCTTTCATGATATTTTGTGGTATTTCGTGAATTTTCGTGATTTTTTGTCATCTTTCATGTCATTTCACCATTTTTCAAGATCTTTCATCATCTTTTAGGAATTTTTGTGATCTTTCATGATTTTTTGCTATCTTTCATGGTATTTCAAGATCTTTCGTGATTTTTCATCATATTTAGTGATGTTTTTTCATCTTTAAAGATCTTTCATCATCTTTTAGGATGTTTCGCTGAATAATTATAACATGTAAATAATTCAACATTATTTTTTTTAACAGTAAAAAACTGGTATTATATTATCATCGTAAAAACAAAATTTACATGTTGAGCCATCCTGGCTCGATTACAATCTGTCACCCTCAATGAAAAACAGTGCCCATGGATCTGGGGTGTTGGCCAAGGCATTCGAAGCACTTGGTTATTAGCCACAAAATTTCAAAAAACAAGGACAAAGCAAAGCTATCCCCACAGTGGAGGATGCAGAGGGCTTGGAGGAGGAGCCACAAAGAAGCGATCATGGTGGTGTAGGTGGTAGCTGATATGATCCATTTGATATTCCAGGGCTTGAAGGTGACCTTAAGAGCGCTGCAGGATGCAACGTAGACTCTCCAAGGTCTCAATGGTCTCATTATACAGGCTTTGAACGGTGCGGATATAAGCTTCGATTTCATTCCTATCATCTTATCTCTGCTCACGCAAGATATGCAAGCTCATTTTCATTTGGTGGAGCTGGGTGGAAATGGCATCAAGGGTGACTGGCGCATCAATGTTGTCGAGGGATTGAGCTGGTGAGATGGCCATGATCACTACTAAGTGCGGCCTCTCTGTTGACTCCGAGTGATAGTTGGAGTCTTCAGGAGCCACTTCGGGTTCCATTCCTCGACCGAAGCCACCGCGACGTGCCCGACCACACTCTCGCGGCATGTAGACATGCTGCTCCTCTTTCCTGTTAACTGTTCATCTATTCCAAGCCGCTTCCAACTTTCCCGTCTGAAACTTCCTCATTCCATCTCCTAGCCGTTGGCTGAGGTTCACACAGACCTCAACCTGCACCTCCCGAGTGTCGTGAATTAGGTACACACAACCCCCCTCCCCCCCTGCTCTTTTCATTATCGCCCAGGGAGGGGTAGAAGGTCTAACCCCCACAGATGGACATGTTTGGAATGATAGAATTCCTCGACATACGAAGGCAGAACCACCCAGGAGGTGCAGCGCTAGGGTGTTGTTGATGAGCCGGTCGCAGAATTGAAGCAGACCCCCAAGTGGCGAGCCCAACTCGCCTAGTCCAAGAAACTTTCATCGACCTAAAGTCCTTACCTCCTCCCTCATATTCCACCTGGTGCACCTTGCAAGCACCAGGGCCATTGCTGGGATGCCCTGTTTCCCACCGCTTATCTATGTTTTCCAATGGTTCTTCTTCTCTGGTTTGTCCAAGTCGGCGAGGCTCAAGCCATGGCTTGAGAGCCAGCAGGGGATTGTTGGCACAAGCCTATGCTCCCATATTCACCATCGCCCATAGAACATGAGTGAGCCAGAGCAGGTCCATCTCTCTTCTTAACTTGACCACCATGCCAATATGATGCCTGCCCAGAGGCTCTTTATCACTAGTTCGTGCGAGCATGGTGAGTCGGCGAGCATGTGGCCTTGGGTAGGGCGGGCCTTAACTACCACCCCCCCCCTCCCCCCCCAATTTTCCATGTGATTGGACACCCCTAGTGGGGACATGAAGGTCATAATCCATGAGACTTGAGATGTTTCACCTTTCTCTGGGGTCCATATCTCCTTTAGTTAGGATGTCGTTCCAACTACCATAAAAGGCATGAGATGGTTTTTTTGTGCCTCTGTTGGCCAACCAATCTTCCACCTTATTGCCTGCATGAAGCACATGGATCATAGTGGCATAGTCCATTTGGTTGATGAGTCTGCTGATGCAAGAGAGATGTGAGTCCAGCCTCCAGCGCTTTGCAAAGCGTTGTGGGTCCATGCCATTAATTATCTTCTGGGCCATATCTAAGATTAACTGGGAGTCCTCGACGACACCAATATGCCTATACCAGAGGTCTCTTGCTAGATTCAGGCCTACTTCTAATCCAGTTAGTTCTGCTACATTTTTCATCATTGTTCCAAGGGTCCCTGCAAATGTTGCTTGGGTTTCTCCTTCGGAATCACAGAGGAGACCTCCGTAACCTGCCTACATAGGGTTGCCCCTAGAGGCGCCGTCAAAGTTGAGCTGGATGCAACCCTGGGGGAAGAGTGAAGGTTGACAGGGGGGAGGGGAAGACTTGTGATTAAGGGGTGGGCGAGGGTGCACCAAGATGGGGGAGAGGTCCAGAAGATGAAGAATGGTTGATTCATGGGGGGGAGCTTCCCAGTCCCCGGGGTCCCAAGGGTCTACGAGGATGGATTCATGGAGGTTGGAGAGGGCCAGGGACAAAATAAACGATGAATATGGAGCTTGATTTTCATAGATCACATGGTTTTGCCCCTTCCAAGTGTTCCAAAGAAGGAAACCAGGAAGAAGCCACCAAGCCCGGGAGAACACGGGGTTGGAGAATCTGTGAATCGACCAGTTTTCAAGAAAGGATTTGGCACTATTGAGGGTGATATCTGAGTGGATGAAGATTTCAAAGGCTTGTGACCAGACCTGTTGAGTTAGAGGATAGTGCATGAAAATGTGTGGCTGGTTTTCTTCAGCTTGTCTACAGAGGAAGCACCAGGATGGTCCTATAAAACCTCACTTGAGGAGACGATCCCATGTCAAGATCTGTTTGTGCACCAGCAGCCAGAGGAAGTGTGCCACCTTCGGCTAGAGGTGGTCGTTCCAGATTCTCTTCCAGACTTGATTATTGGGGCTTACTTGCACTGCTGCATGAAGGAGATAGGCTTCCTTGATTGAAAAGACCCCAAATATCGATAGGCCCCATCACAGGTTGTCTTGACCCAAAGAAGCATGAATTTTTCGATAGGCCCCATCATATTCTTGCCAAGGTAAGTCAATGGGCCAGTCTTCTACCGCTTTCCATTATCACCATCCATACGCATCCGGTTGAGGGCACCAATAGTCTCTGATCTTTAGAGCTCCGCAGGAGTGAAGGAGGGTCATGAGATTCGCCAAAGTGGGATCCTGAGAAAGGCAAGGGGATTGCTGCCAAGAGTCCATCCAGAAGTGATCAATAGCCCCATCATGCACTCCCAGAAGAAGTGGGTGCAGATCAAGTCGTTGTTATTTTTGGTGAGGTTCCCAATGGCAGAGCCCTGACTTGGGAGAGGGGAGTGAAGGAGCTCCTCCTAAGTTTTTCCTTGCCCATACTTATGAGACCATATACTCTTCCATAGTTTTGGTCTTCCTTTCATCTAGCACCACCATAATTTAGCCCCTAGGGTCGCATTTAGGATGGCTTGGTCTCTCAAGCTCAGCCCCCCCATCCATTTGGGGAGACACAACTTATTCTAGCTTATGAGGGGCCACTTCTGGTCCATCCCAGTCCCTCTCCAAAGGAAGCAAAGAAATGGGGCGGTAAGCTCCATGTAGATAAAATTTAGGGTGGGGAGAGCTGAGAGATGGTAAAGGGGCATTACTTTCAGACTAGATTTGAGAAGGGTAGACCGACCCGCTATATTGAGAACCCGATGGGTCTAATGAGAGAGCTTGTTGGCCAATTTCACACATACTTCCTTCTAGGTGGTGATGCGTAATGAGTTGAACATGAGAGGAATGCCCAAATATTTATAGGGGAGAGAGCCAATGTTGAAGCCCAAGGTTCTAGCTAAGCACACTTGCACGGGGCGGGGGGTGTTGAAGAAAAAAATATTTGACTTCGGCTTATTGAAAATCATACTTGAGGATTCTTGGAAAACTTCTAGGATGTTGTTGAGATGGGAAGCTTCTCTCAGATTTTTAGTGCTAAAGAGGAGATTATCATCCACGAACTGCTGATGTGTCATATCGATGTTTGATCTCGGTAGGTGGAGCCTTGATATTTGGTGATATTTTTGGCTTCCTTAAGGAGGCAGCCCAATCCTTCGTCAGCGATGATGAATAGGAAGGGGGAGAGCGGGTCACCTTGGAGGATTCCCCTCGACGACCGAAAGGTGCCTGAAGGCATGCCATTAATAAGGATGGAAAATAATGTAGTAGATATCATTGATTTTATCCATTGAATCCATTTTGGTGCAAAACCAAAAGCCCGTAGGACTTCCAGAAGATACTCCCAGCTAAGGCAATCATATGCCTTCGATAGATCCAATTTCAACAACATTCCTCTCAACTTGTGAAATTTAGTAGAATGGATGGTGTCGTGTGCAGAGACAATACCATCCAGGATTTGATGTCCCTCCATGAACCTCGACTACTCATGACTGATGATGTGATGGAGTAGTAGCTTGAGCCTGCAGACCATGATGGTGGATAATATCTTGTATATCACATTATAGAGGTAAATGGTCCAGAAGTCCCCTGGTTTGGTTGCCTCCTACGATTTTGAAATGAGGGCAAGGAAAGTGGTAATGAGGCCAGACCAAACCTGGAGAAGCTTCCGAGACTCCTCCACAAACTCCCATATGTCCTGGCTGAGGAAATACCATTCAGCCTTAAAAAACTCCATAGTGAACCCATTTGGTCCCAGGGCTTTTCTTGACGACATAGCCTTGACTAATTTGTCAACTTTCGAGAGGGAGATAGGGCTTAGAAGCACTTCGTTTTGTTGCTGAGTAATCAAGGAGGGAATGTGTTGGGTAACTTTATGCAGGGCCTCTATTCGATCATACCCTTAATCCTATAGCAATGAGGAGAATGAGTCCTACAACTCTGCCTCAATGTCTTCATGGCTTTCTAAATTGGAGCCATCAACCGCCTGTAAGAATGTGATCCTATTGCATTGTCAGTGTTGAATCATGGATTGATGGAAGAATTTTGTGTTCTACTCTCCTTCTCTTAGCCACCGGATATGGGATTTCAATGACCATAGAATTTCCTCCTCCTTTTTCTGTTCCTCCAAGTCTTTGATTAAGAAATCCTCTGATTTGGCCAGATCCTCTATGCGGCCCTCCAGGATGATGCGTTGTTTGATCACCTCTAGGATAGCTTCTAGTTGTTGCTTTGCCTCTAGGATGTTGTCGAAGGTTTCCTGATTCCAAACTTTGATATGCCCCTTGAGGCCTTGTATATTTTTTTGAAATGGTTGCTTTTTTTTGCCCAGTGGTTTACCCATGTCTCTCCACCATGAGGCTAATTGATCGATGAATCCTGGATGGTGTAGCGAAAAAATTTCAAACCTAAATGGCCTACATGACAGGGGGGTTGAGGTCATTATATCCACATTGATGGGCTAGTGATCCGATCTGATTGAAGGGAGGATTTTAGAGGAGAGACGGGGATTGGTCATCATTAGGTATTCCAAGTAGAAACCTATCCAGCCTGCAGGTGATCAGATGTTCTTCCCCTCGAAGATTGTTCTAGGTATGTAAACCTTGGCGTGGGATGACATCGACAAGACAGAGGTACTCTATAGTGTCATTGAAGGCTTGCAATGCAGGGTTGAGATGCCGGACACCCCCACGCTTTTCTTCCAGATTACGGATCAGATTGAAACCCCCTCCCAAGATCCAATCCTACAGGGCCCATGAACAACTGAGATGCTGCAAATGCATGAGGAATGTTGCTTTGTCACAGGATGTGGGCGGTCCGTAGACCGCAGTTATGCTCCTCCATCAGTGCACCCCTATCACTCAGAATGAGCTAGAAAACATGAATTTGGTTATGATCCAGTCTTTCATGATAACCCTACCTAGATCCCAGAGGATTGCGAGACCCCACGAAGAGCCGATGGGGTCGATTGTCATTGCTTGACTGTTTCTAGAGCATATATGGCTATTGTCATTGACCTTGTCATCACACACCTTCATTTCTTGAAGGATGACAATCTCTGGCTTGTACCTTCTGATTTTATCTTGAAGGGATCATATCTTCCCTAGGCTACTAAAGCCCCTAATATTCCATGATATGATCTTCATGAGGAAGATGTGTCGGATCTGGGAAATAAATCCATCAATTTTCCCATTTGTCCTGAGTTTAGAAAAAGTTCGCCTACTTCAGGAATAAGCTCTTTGGTGGATTTTCTTTCCTTCTTGCTTTTCTTTCTCTCGCCGGGGTCCTGAATGATGATGCTTAGGGGGTTCCCTTCTGTACCCATATTGTGGAGATCTTCTTCTGCTCACCTGGAACTAGCCGCCCATTGATTGAAGAGAGTTCCAAAGAGGTTTAGTTGGTTACATGGAATATCCTTGGTGCTTGTTTTTCTTGAGCTTTTGAAGATTTCAAGAATTTTTTTTTCCTCTACACCGAACCTGTTCTGTTGCTCCTCTACTTCTAGGATATTTATTGTGTTCCTTAGGATTTCTTGTGTTCGTCGATCTGATTTAGTGTGCTCTAGGATTTTTCTTTTGGAGGAGGGCTTGTCTCTAGGGGTGGAGAGTAGCTGATCGATATCCCTTTGATGTAGAGCACCCTGGGATGATGAGGGGAGAGTCAGGGAGGAGGGGTAGGGGTTGGAGGGGATGAGAGCCAAGGATTCATCGGCGAGAGCTTCAAAGGAGTTTTTGGATACATGGGGCACCGATTTTAGAGGGGAAATCAGGGCCTGAGCTGCCCTGGTTTGGCCATTCACATGGGAGCTTGATCAGTCAGGATGGGTGGGTTCAGGGGTCAGGTTACTATGGAGAAACACCATTGAACTGGTTGGAAGCCATCCCTATCCTTGGCCATCATGAATGCCCTATCTTCTTTTGTGATAGTTAAAGGGAAATTGCGGAAGAGATGCCCATATTCATGGCACCTAGGAAATTTGAAGGGGACATGCTCATAGTCCAGCGGTTGAGTCCAGGTGGAGTCATGGTAGATCAGGTCAATGGATTTTGGTAGGGGTTGAGAGATGTGCATATGGACATAGATCCGAGCATAGGTCGCATACCGCTTTCGTTTAGTGATTTTTGAAGTTTTGTCAAATGCCCCTATTGAGTTCCCGATCCCTTCCATAATATTTGGCTCCTAGAAATCATCAGGGAGGGAGTAGATTCACACCCAAACTAGTGTCGTATTGAACTCCTCTTTTTCAGGGTTGCAACATTCCTCCCAATAGAAAATGAATAGGCCTGCACTACCCATGAAATAGGGGACATTTTAAAATATCCTCTTACGGTCCTCTAGGTCTTCAAATATCTCTGTGAAGAATCCTTTGGCCCTGATTTGAAGCTCGATGTTCCCTTTCGGGGACCACTTGTTCTGAATCCAAGACATAATGTCCTTCTCTCAAGGCCATACCCCCAAGAACTTGTAGATCATTGCATGATCTTTCATATGTTGTCGCGCTTTCTCTAGCCTATTTTTCGGGATGATAAATTTTGTGTTGACAGTGACCTTCGGAAGGCACCCACTATTCCCCTCCTTTCCTTTCCATTATGCCCCCATGACCAGGGTTTCTGCAACTGTAGTAGAGTCATGTGGTCCATTGGGTGCCTGGCCTTGTACGAAGGGAGTGCAATTTGCTGCATCACGGTATGAGTGTGAACCCTTCTGCTGCGATGAGGGGCCTGACATGTGGGCTTCCACGCGGGCCTGAAATGGCACAGGGCCCTGTAGGCATAGTGCACGGCTGCGCAGAGCATGTCTGATGGCAATGAGGGTTACAGATGCCCTGGTGAAACCCTATCTAGAGAAACCCTAGAATTACATTCATAATTCAACATTATTGATCAGAGGAGAGAATCGTTTAACATTTCTATTGTTAGGAGTAAGTTATTTTATTTGAATATTCATTTTCCTTGGTTGTTGATTAGTTTGACTTCTTATCTCTTTGTTAATAATTTTAGGTTTTGAATTTTTACCCTTTAATTTCCTTGCATCAACCTGTGAACTATATTCTCCTTCAACAATTTCATGAAAAGTAAGACCATATTTGATGGAGGGATACCTTTGATTACTAAGAATATTATCCAAAATCTTATTATTATCGTGAAATCTCAAATTTTAATATTTTTCTTCTAATTTTACTTTTAGAATGTTTATCTCAACCTCCTTTCTTTGATATTGCTTTTCATTTTCTAGATATTGCTTCTTCATACCTTCTTCAACCTTCCTTCCTTCTTCCACTTTCTCCTTTAATTTGAGAATCTCTTCTTTCAACCCATTTTTTCGTTCTTCAAATGCTTGAAGTAGTTCTTTATTCCACTTATCTGATTTTTCAAGATCTTCTCTTAGAGAGACAATCTCAAATTCAATACCTACACAATATTGTTTAGATTCCACAACAACATTTATTGATTTAATATGATCCTTGTTATCATAGGCCTGCAACTTATATTTAAGATTAACAATATTTTTCAAAGCAAGATCAAGTTTTTTCTCGAAGATCCAATTTTTCTTCTAACCTGTCTTCTTCTGAATTAGCAACTCCATTTGACATAATAAAGGTTTTTTTATTATCATGTTTAGTTTTTTACACATTGTTAGGCATGGGATTACCTAGTAGTTCCCCTAATGAGAAATATTCCTTTGGGATTTCTCCATGGATTTCTTGTAGTTTATACCACACTTACTTTGTAGTTTTATAACACATAAACCTATTTAATGTTGAATCAGGTATGCTATAAAATATGACACTCAATGGCTTATTGTTATTTTGCACTTCCTCGTTTAATGGGGGAATCTTGGTGTAGACATTGCATACTAGATACCAAACATCAAGATTAATTAGAATTGACTTCATGTTTTCTTTCCATTATTGATAATTATATTTTCTTAGCATAGGCACATCTCCTTTGATCATTTTTTCTGACTTGCCTTGATCTTCTGCTTCTAGAGGCATCATTTTTGATCTCTTTTCTCTTTAGAGTGCTTACTTTTAGTTTTACCCATGAGTGAAAGTTTAGTTGTTTCAATGTCATCATCACTATCATTATTTCACAGACAAGGAAATGGACCACAATTAGAACAAAAAACCCATACCTGATAATTATTTTTTATCATCTTATTCATTCCTAATGAATAGAAAGTGGGGTGCTCAAAAACCTGAACATTTGCTGACATCTGTAACTGTCACTAGATATGATATATCACTGTCATGTTTTTCTGAATTCCTCCTTCACAATATCTTCTTATTTACCATCATCTTGACGAATCTCCTTCAATTGATCAAGCTTCTTCTGAAGGACCTGTTCTGATACCAATTGTTTGGAATACTGAGGGGGGGGGGGGGGGTGAATCGGTATTTTAAAAACTCACTTAGACTTTCCTTTTCTTATTCATATTTTTTTATGCGACTACAATGATGTAAATGTGAGTATGTACACGAATGTTAATCAGACAACTAACGTATATCCTGTTAACTATATTTTCAGTTAATTCATCATCTATTTAACTTGAACCAATGTATCAATACTTCATTAGGCATTAATTAAATAGTAACCATGTGCAGTAAGAACAAAGTAAACCATCACACATAAGAAACACATCAACACACATGAACACCAAGATTATTAGGTTGAAACCCAATGTGGGAAAAAACCATCGTTGTTGTCGTCTCTGTCTTCATTTTTTATTATATTGAAAAAATTCTTACAATCTTGTACTACCACAGGCTCATACCAACATGCGGGAACCCAACTACAGAAGGATACAACCTTCTCTCATTCTACAACACCCACTGGAAGGGAGCTCCAACCCCTGATATCGTTTGCCGACACTCACCAGAAGGGAGCTACTACCCCCTAATATTATTAACGAGCTACTACCTGAAGGAATCTACAAGTCCCTCACTAAAGGCTCCAACCCTCAACACCTCTATGGACCATATTTCATAATATTTCATACTAGATCCACTTGATCAAAACATTACAACTTGTAGGCCACTTTTCATCATATTTTCAGAATGGGCCCACTACTATAATTTAAGCCCAACACTAAATAACAACGTTGAAACCAAGCACTATATCAAGTTACTTAGTCATTGTACCAACTGTATGAACAAATAAATCACTAAATCTCAACCAACCATTGCAACCAATGTAACTATACTAGTCTAAACTGGAACAGATCATGTCAATGCATCGCCACTCATCAAAATACCAAGTCATGCTCTGCTTTCCTTGTAAATATTATGTCAGAATATATATGCTACTATTAAGAGACATACCCATGTATATACACATTTTCTCTTCACATAACCTGCGTACATATCTCAAAACACTGAACCCTAAAACTGAATCACTAACTACTGAAATCAATCACTGAAACATATATTGACATTGTTACAAAATCTAAACCAAATACATATCATCTCATAGTAGCATTATTACTATTAAAAATTTCATAACATAATCAATTCAACCTCAACCAACACTGTCAAAAATAGATCATCATGAAAGACTTCATTGACAGACAACATCAAACACAACAAGACTAATCAGACATCATTAACAACTACTACAAAAAAACCCTATCATGTGTACATGACCCTTATAAAACACTTCCGCGTATGTACATGCCTTTCAAGAAGCATAGTTGTGTACATATCTATCCATACTACAAAATAGATACGTGACTACCCAGAAGCAGATCTGCACATGTACACAATTTTTTCGAAGAAAACATGTGTACATATATGTAACTATTGAAACATACCTTCATTGCATGACAAAACATCAGTAAAATCTAAATCTCAGCATACATTATAAAATACATACATCATAACATCATCAACACAGATCTATCAACTCATAAGAATATTATTCAATGTGTAGTCATTTCAGACAGGGAAAATTTTAGGGGATAATATTCGCAAGTGGGCCAATTTTCCATTCTTTTTCCAAAAAAAAGATTCCCTAATTTCCATTTTTTTCTAAAATTTATTCGCCCAACGTTTATAGCATAAAATTATTTTACCTAAAAAATCGAAAAAATTATATATATAATATTATAAAATTATTATAGATATATGTATTTTCAAAAAAATGATCCCCAAGAATTTTGCAATTTGCATATTAGGGACTATTAAGATTCACCAATGCTTCTAAACTTTAAGATAAATTTCCATCCTTAAAATTTTCCATGATTTCAGATCTATTAGATATTATCCTTCTTCATGCTCCTTGGTGTATTTCTAATTCATATTAGAGCAATCATTATTAACCCAATGCTCAAACACTTGGATCTCCATCTCCTTATATAGCTTAGGTCTTAGCCAATACCTTAGGTAAAACCCTTAGTTATGTCGATGGAATTATTTGAAGAGATCAAATATCCATTTTCTTTCTCATTACTATGGGTCAATACCATGGTAAATACACCTAGTATTTAGAATACCATGGTGTGGAAACTGTACATGACTTTTCTTCACCATACCCGCGTATGTACGTGCCTTTTTTTCACAGAACCTACGTATACTTCTTCAAAATTTACCTTTATAATTAGTATGCCTCTAAACTGATATTTCGTTGTCCAACATCTGAACTAGCTTTTATATTAATCCTGCTACCATCATGTGGACATCTTTATGAGGTAGGTTTTCATCAAGGAGAACATATACTTATCCTACTATAAGTAGGTTGCCATTAAGGACAACACATTCATCATAATGCCAATAATTTTGATCAAGATAGGTGATTAGGTATACCACATACATGTTGCAACCTACCCATGGCTTACAAGATATAATCAAGTACCCACATTACCAATTGTTAAGCTATTTTAATTAGTTTGTTGAACTTCTAATTGTAAATGGTGATTGAAGAAAAAATGGGTTTCTTGTGAAAAATAAAGGAAAAATTACATATACACTACATTAACATGAATCCCATTATAATAATACATACTCTTCTAATAACCCATGAGCTCAAAATTTACATATAAACTTGAAATCTTTCACAATAACCATGATTTACCAGCCCCCCTCCCACCCCACACACACACAAAAAATTATATAGATGTTGATTCATAAATCAACATGCATATAAATCAATTTGATTAAAATTCAATTGTTTAAGGGAAATTCACCACATAGCCATAGGCATATACTATGTATTCCAACCCAAATTCAAGTTATAATTCAACAAAGGAAAATGAAACATGTAGGATTTATTTCAAACTCAATGAACACCACTTTGCACTAGGATTTCCAAAACTAATAGTGCACCACTATCTCTCTGGAAGCATAGGCAGTCTCAAAGCATGTCAACCATAACCTCTCCCTCTTAGCCAATCACCACACAATCTCAACAATTTTCCTTCTCTACTACATCATCCCTTTGAAATTCATTCAAGCAAGTCCTCCAATGTAGGTAAGAAAAGTCCAAGGCATTGGATTGTCACTTAGAGACTTTTGATGTTAGTTATTGTCCCACAAAAAATATATTTTCACCATAGTCATAAAGGAATCCAAGTTCACTATCTTATCCCATGTTCTCTACATCGTAGCCAATCACCACACGATATCAACCATTTTCCTTCTCTACTACATCATCCCTTTGAAATCCATTCAAGCAAGTCCTCTAATGTAGGTAAGAAAAGTCCAAGGAATTGGATTGTCACTTAGAGACTTTGGATGGTAGTCATTGTCCCAGAGATATTATATTTTCACTATAGTCACAAAGGAATCCAAGTTTAATATCTTATCCCATGCTCTCTAGTTCTTAAAAATTAAAACCTCATAATTAAATAGTCACCAAACGATATACTAAAGTACTCACATGCGTATGATTATGTAAATTAGAGCTGGTTACTATCATCGAATACCATTTTAATATCATGAAAAAATGGAGAAACAATAATCTTCTCTTTCAATTATACATTAAATACCTCATTATTCCATGAGACACATTTGCCTTTTAACACAACACTCAATTGTGTTATTACTTGGATATATAATGTAAAGGTGGTGGTGAGTTTATGGGATGACACATTGAAAAGGGCCATCGATTCAGGTGGATATTGGTGGCCACCCACCTATTCCACCTATACCTCCATTTTTTTTCATCCATTTCCTTGTTTCTAGCAACATTAGCTATTTTTAGCAGTTTTTCGTGTCGTGAACTTCCGAAGCAGTTTTGAAACCATAAATGGCATTTTTTTGAGGTCCACAGCAAGCCCTTGGCCATAGGCTAGAATTTGTGGAAAATACTATATTATTCGGAGATATATTTACAACGAGCTATATTACACACCAAATGAAGATAATATGACCAAGTTACGGCTCCAAGAAGTTGGTTTCCCACCTAACCCCAATGGGACCCACAAAATCTTGGCGTTCCATCTCCTGGGGTTAGGGTTTTGGTTGTTTAAGGCTTTCCCTTGTTGTTAAATAATAAAAAGGCCCTTGATCCTCATTTTAACATAGTTCCGAGGCATGTATCTGCCACATTTCTTCTCAGAGATAAGCTAACATCACATGAGCTAGTTTATTTCCATTCTGTATGTAAGAATTTCAGTTCTTTTATATTAATAAAAGGAAGTTCTATTTCTGCTGGATCTTTGTGATTATGTTTATATCTATATTCTATTGTGTTCTTGCATAAGTCCATATCAGTGGTATCCGATAAGTCTTCTCTTTCTTTACTTTTCTTTTCATGTTCCCAACGAGGTCAAGGTATCAGGAGTTAGGACTCGAACTGGTTGCACCTTTGCAAGATCGACCTTAAAAACCCTGATGACCTCCCATGGAGGAAGAAAAGAAAGACAAGGAAGCAGGGGATACTTTCAAAATATTACTCGAGGATGCCCTTGAGAAATAGAGGAACGTGATGATGGATAAATTTTCCCATATCCTTTGATAGCTACCCAGAGGAGATGCATCTTCCTCCAATAACCACTCTGGAGGCACCACTCCTTTAAAAGTACAAGTTAACTCTGACATTACAATATTTGAAGGCCAAATAGATGCAAAGATTGTAGATAGATGGTTAAATATGTTGGAATTATATTTTTTGGTTCATTACTTTTCCAATGGGGAAAATATTATTTTTTCACTCCTCAAAATCACCCCCATGTCAAGGATTGGTGGGAAACCTATAGTGAGAAAAAGGATCAGAGGGAATCCTCATTGTTGTCAGCCACACCCACTTGGAATTTTTTGTGAGATGCCATTAAGGAACAATATTACCCTTTCGGGAGCTATGAAGATAAATACATAAAGTGGACCATGTTGTGGAAGGGAAGGGACCAAGATGTGTCAGAGTTCACAAATGGTTTTCACGCCCTTCACACAAAGCTGGGTATTAAGGATTATGAGCGACATTTTGTACTAAAGTACCATGAATGTTTACATAAGTACATCCAGGTCAAAATGGAATTCCTGGACATATCCTTGCTTGGTGTCGCCTATCGATATGCTGTCAAGATCGAGCAGAAGTTTAAATAGAAGAAGTGAGACTTTGGATCTGAAAATCTGAAGCAAGGGAAAGGCGCCCCAAAATCGTAGAAAAAAGGACAAAGCTAAGGTGGGGTGACCCAGGAAAACCCGTCAAAGCCACAAGCAAAGAACAACACCACAAAGACAAATAATTACATGGGAAGGTGGTGTGAGTTCCATAAGAGCCCCACTCACAACACAAGTGAGTGTCAAACCAAGCAGTCACTAGTGGTTGGGCTGAAGGTTTCTGAATAAGATGCATGTTATGACTTTGAGTCACAACCCGACAATGGGAATCACAAAGGGAATCAAATTATTGATGTGGAGCCTAGTGCCACCATTTCCACCACCAAGATCTAGAAGGATGAGCCCGAAGATCTAGAGGAGGGGGAGCATATCTTCCACTCCCAAATGTGGGTGAAGGCTTCTCTACTGCAGTTCATTGTCGACAACGGGAGCCAAAAAAACCTCATTTCAACAAAGTTCTTGAAGCACCTGGCCTAGTGACCAGAACAAACCCGTTTTTGGCTTGAGGGGTCCTGACCTAGGTTCAAAATTGAGGTTAACCAACAAAACCTCTTACTACTGGCCCTTTCGATAGTGACTGGTTTACGCAAGTCAAAGTCTCACCCGAAGTAGTATGGGGGGGTGATAGAACTAGGTTTCCACACCCTTAGAGAGGTTTGAATGATGCGGGTGCCTTAAGATCCCAAAAAATCATAAACATACCTTCACAATAGTAGCCCTAACCAATAAACCCTTCCCAGAAATATTTAGGTCAAATATGCAGAATATCTCGCGCAAGTTAACATAGAAACTATAAATCAAGTAATAACCTTTAACACGTCATATCAGAGCCTTCCACCATCAGATCCATCGAATAAGCATTCATATAAACCCAATCACAGTTGCGCAAGAGATCTAATTGCAGACAGTAAAGAAATCAGAAATAAGATGTAGAGAAATTCATAACATAAGCAACCAATGGATATGGAACTCAGATATCTGCAACAATATTCCTCTATTACTTAACAATTCAGAGCCTTCATACAAAACACTTCAACAGCCTGTGCACACAACCATCGGGGTCCGTACATAGCAGGACTAAGGTCTCCGTGCACACAGCCAGAAGGAGCCTTCTACCCAGACAGATCCACACAAAATTTCACAAAGTATCCAAATCTATCATTCACGTTCAGAATTATCCAAAAAACTGACTTCTTAGACTCGATCTATCTATCTATTTATACTATTAGCCTGCGCTACACTATCATTCGCAAATCGTGGTTTGCAGCCCCTTGATCTACCCTTTGACCCATTATAATTCATGAGGGGTTTTGAATCTCCCTAAAACTCCTGCTCAAGACTAAACTACTACAAAATATAGAAAAATGGTCAGACTTAGGGGACCCCGCTCCAACGGCCCCCCAACAAAATCTTGTGACTCGTCCCAGTCACATTAGTACTAGATTCTTCATCTTGTTCCGAAGCTCCTCGATAGTAGCTACAAATGGTGCCAAGTCACCTGCACTTTGAGTTGCTACGTTCTACATGATCTCTACCAAATTTTCTAAAGTCAGCCCTTCAGTGGCCAAAGTGACACTCTCCAATGTCTGATTTGGGTTCCAAAATGCGAGGTCGAGGTCCTGGGATATTTTCATGGCCTCATCCGCACATGGCTTCATGTGATCTGTGACTATCTTCTTTTTGTGGCGGAGCTTCTCCGCCTAGTTGGTCTGAAGGCATGCCATTCTCTGAGCAGGGATGAATGTAGGAAATGCCTCCTGCAAGTCATCGAACTCTTGCTCCTTTGCGTACAGCTCCTAAGTGATTTTCTTGACTAAGGGGTTTGTCTGCACAGAGGTCCATAGTCCCATGGATTTCTCTAGGAGTGTTGAACCATTCTCAACATCTGTGGAGATGCTGGTGAATGTTTTCTTTACTTGCGCGGCCCATTGCGCACCTCCGGGGGAGTCTTTGGCTATAGCTTTGCTTGTAATGCAGTAATATGCTACTCAAAGTCTACTTTTACGGACTAAATTTCTGACCTGTAGGCTTTGAGGGTTGTGACCAAGCTCTCAATTTTGGCTTGTGGTGCTACAGAGGCTAGGATAACTACATATGTAATCTCACCACATAGCCTATAAATGAAACTCTATAGCTTTGCGCGCTGAGCTACGACTGCCTGTTGCGATGTTTGAGCCTAGGTAGACTCTGTCGTCTTTGTTGCTGCAATTTTCTCAGCCTCGCTAATATGTTGCTATGCGTGAACCTCTTTGCTTTGAAATTCTGTGAATTTGAAAATATGAAGTGCATGGAGCTGCCCACTTAATAGCTTGGCAAGGTCAATGTCGACCTCCAGGCAAGTTTGGACCTACGCGCACAATTATGCTTGATCCATAAATACGTTTGCACCTGGGAAGGGATAGATTCTGCTTCCTGTGGTTGCGATGATCGACGTAAATGATAGGCTCGCTTGCATCGACCTCACTTGATCCATGCTCACTTGCAATGTGTTTGTTTTGAGCTATAAAACCTGCAAACTCGACTTTAAGGCTTCCACCGCAGCCTTGTATTTTGTCTCCATTGAATTCCAACACTCCTCTAATGCCAAAGTGAATGCATCGATAATTTTTTCAAGGTCCTCCTCAGTCAGAGTAACCTCTTCCTCACTTCCTACCTTGGACCCTTTCCTTGTCTTGCACAACCCCTTAGATGTTTCTCCTCCATGCTTGGTGCTGCACAATGATTCAGCACCATCTCCATCAAGCCTGTCCAATCCGCTGAGGTCCATCTCCTTGTGGTCACCGCCTAAATCCTGATCTTTGTCTTTTTCTACTTCTGGGTCCTTTTCTGCTTCAGCTCCGGTATCTTTCTCGCCTGTCTCCGTGCGTGGCTAAGTTGTATATTTTGGCGTTGTGTATTTGGGAGCTGTTTCTTTCAGATTGGTTTCTTTCAGTTTTGTTTCTTTCCCGGATGTGGACAGTGTAACGGGCTTTGTGGAGCCAAACTCGATCTTCCACAAATTCGGCCATGTTGGGAAGACATGGTCAACTTTCGCCTTCGTGACCATGTAAGGTAAGTTGTACCAATTCAAGTCCTTGTGCGCCTTTATCATGATGTTATGCATGGTCACCTGAAACTTTGAAACAATTTTGTATTTTTCG
The DNA here is from genome assembly GCA_034641835.2 of Pinus albicaulis. NCBI lineage: Eukaryota > Viridiplantae > Streptophyta > Pinopsida > Pinales > Pinaceae > Pinus > Pinus albicaulis. Next base: position 832,593,530 of record CM076569.1, read on the forward strand.
TGCACTGCCGGTGAGAGTCATGGTCTAGAATGAATAGCTTGCACCAACGCGCTTTCAAAATGTACCCAGAAAATTTTATTTTCTTCGACTAGCTGAGCATTTGATGAGTCTTTTACCTCTGTTGCTACCTTCAACTCATTACTCTTCCTGAATACCTTCATCGGGTGAGGCCCCTTCTTGGATAGGCCGGTGATCCCATGGTTTAGTGCGACATCAATAGGAATTATCCCCTGAATCCATAGCGATCCCTCATGGACCACGAAAAACAATTGGCACACGCAAATACCCGTGATGAGGTACCTCCCGAAATAGGGGATCCTCAACAGATTGAGGACTCCCTTGTTGTGAAGCCCACGCACCCAGGGCATCAGCTCCACCTTTGGTAGATCAACTTACAACACCCATTCCAATTAATTTTCTGGTGCAAGCTCCGGGAACGTTGCTTCATTGGCCAGATCATAATTGTCAAATTTTACTTGAGGGATCATGCTGAACATTTCGTCGTTCAGAGGGACATCTTGAGGAATCAATGAAATTTGCGGATACTCCTGCACATTATCAATGTTTTGTGGCTTGCGCACCAAGGGATTTCACAGCTTAACATAGGGTGGCATCCTTGAAATTGGTTCTATGATCATTGCTTCTTGCCTAGCAGTCATCGGCCACTTGGATGGATCACCAATGGGAGAGCGCTCCTTGGAAGTTTGTTTGGGGGACGTGAAATTCCGTGGAGAGGTGCGTGGCGTAGAAGTAGCCCATTTCAACATCTTTCCTTTGTCTTTCTCTTTCTCCGAAGTGGACACAACCTCTTCCACATCCGGGATTACTTCTCTGACCTCATCTGAACCCATCTCCATAGAAGCAGTGAGGCACGCCGAATGTTCCTTTGCAGGGTTGGTGGTCGTCATTATTGCACGTAATATGATCTCGGGATTACTAATGTCAGAAGTGGATTCGCGACCAGACATAAAAAACTCACAGATAGTAGGATGACAGAGATTACAGACAATCACAAGGGACCAAATATTCAAATAGAAAAGGAACAAATTGAGACCCACTCCCGCCTTTTTATAAGCCACCCATGGTAAAAATGGTCAGATTATTATTAATTGCCACTTACCTTCAAGGAAATGGTAAAAAATCCTCCAAGATCATGTCATTAATTGCAATAAATCCACTCCATCCAATAGTGATTTCAAATTTTCACCTAGTTTCATTATTCCAACAACTAGTTTCCTGACCTGTACGTCACCCCTACACCTCTGTCGCACCTGCCTGTGCCCTCCCTCTCTGCTGCATGTGGAACCTTCGATTCTAATGCTCTGGCCATATAGCCATTTGGTTGGCACCAGATTGTCTCTATACAGCTTAAGGCGACTTCCATTGAAATACCTAGGAAGGTTCTCTCCGCGCAACGTGGCCAAGCACACCGCACCCCCATTAGTGATTTCCTTCACGATATATGGCCCTAATGAATGCTTTAGGAACTTCCCAGGGTGGTGCGCAAACTGACTATCATACAACAAAACCAAGTCTTCCTCCTTGAACACCTTATTCCTAATGTGCCTATCATGCCAGGCTTTTTCACGTGCCTTTTGCACTTGTTGGTGGAAGTTAGAAATGAATCGATCTTCTTCTAAGGCAACAAGTTGTGCCAATTGTTCCTCCATAATTTCAAGCTCAGCCATATTAGTGAAAGAAACGATGCGAAAGCTTGGGATAATATACTCCATTGGCATGATGGCTTCCTGCCCATATACCATCCTGAAAGGTGTTTTTCCCATCAAATTTTTTCATGTTGTCCTGTAAGCGCATAGCACAGAAGGGATGCGCACATCCCAATCATACCGGTTGGCATTGTAGATATTTGTGAGTGCATGCTCCAAAATCTTGTTGAAAGCTTCTACTGCACCATTTTCTTGTGGGTGATAATGGGTACTCTTCTTGTGATGGATCTAGAACTCCTCTGTTAAAGCTTCAATTGCTTCGTTGACAAAATGCGTACCTATATCACTTATCAAAATATTCAGGCAGCCAAACCTGGTCAAAATGTGCTCTAAGATGAAGTGCGCAATAGTATCTACAGTAAAAACCTTAGCTTCCTTCGCCTCTGCCCACCTGGTCACATAATCAGTTGTAGTAATGATATATGGTGCTCTAGTCTTCTTCGCAGGAGGGTTGATCGGTCCAACAAAATCTATAGCCCATTTTTCAAATTCTTGCAAGGCCATATGCGGTTGCAGGGGAATTTCATCTCTACGCGAAGGCTTCCCAATTTTCTAACATGCATCACAGGCCTAACAGTACGCCTATGAATCACTGTGCAGGGTGGGCCACCATAACCCACCATGCAGCACCTTCTGCACAATGGCTTTCCCAGCATAGTGGCCTGCTGCCACTCCTCCATGAGCCTCAACCAATATAATTTGTCTTTCATGTTCCAATACATATCTCCTTAATACTTCATCTGCTCCTGATTTATACAACTGACCTCCAATCAGGGTGAAACCAGCTGCGTGTGCAACCAACTCTTTCTTTTGTTGGACTGAATATTCCACAGGCACTATTCCTGTGGTCAGAAGATGAATAATGTCATCAAAGTGCTAATCAACCATCTTGATAGCGAAGAGCTGTGCATCAGGTAACACTTCCTCTAGACTAGTTGGTTCTTCCCCAGTCTCATTTTGTGACAAATGATCAGGCCCAACATTCAGACTTCCCGTCTTCATGATGATCTCAAAATCATACTCTTGAAAAAGAAACAACCATCGGCAGATATTCCACCCAACATAGGCTTATTGACTAGGTATTTCAGGGCAGAATGATCAGTGAACATTTTGAAATGACCTCCTAGCAGAGAGTGTCTATATTTTTGCTGCACATATACCATGGCCAATCCTTCCTTTTCTATAGTGGAGTAGTAGTGCTCTGCGGCTAAGAGATTCCTACTAGTAAAAGCTATTGGGTGATCAATGTCTCCTTCTCTTGGCTGCGCTAAAACAACCCCAAGGGCTATACCAAATGCATCCACATGCACATGAAAAAACTTAGACCAGTTTGGGAATATCAAAATAGGTGCAGTGACCATTTTCTCCTTTAGCAACTCAAAGTCTTCTGACACTTGTCATCCCAAAAAAATGCTACATATTTCTTTATCAACTTCTCAATCAGTGCAGTGACCAGAGCATACCCTTTGATAAACTTCATGTAATAACCAGTGTGTCCTAGGATGGAGCGCAACTGTTTCTCATTGGTAGGAACTTCTAAGTTAATGATAACCACGATCTTGGTTGGGTCTACCATCAATCCTTGTTGTCATACTATATGTCCTAAAAAATCCCAAAAGGTATGTAGAATATGCACTTCTTCAGGTTGAGATAAATTTGATGCTTCCTACCAGTGTCAAGCATCATGCACAGGTTCAACACATGTTTCTTTACCAATCCAAATAATGTCCAGTCATCAAAATATACCTCCACGAATTTATGAATGAATTCCTTGAACACAGCCACAACCACGCACGAGAATATTGTAGGTGAATTTTTCAATCTGAATGGCATGGAAGTGTATTGGAAAGAACCCCATTCAGTAGCGAAGGTGGTCTTGTTGTGATCTTCTAGTGCAATTTCAAATTTGAAGATACCCTGAAAATCCATCAGTAAATGAATATGCTTCTTGTCCTCCTACATTATCTAGGATTTCATCATAAAAGAAAGTAGGGAAGGGGTCATGCACACAGGCATCATTCAACTTGCGTAGATCTACACAAATCCTTATTTCCCCTTTGGTCTTTTTCTCCTGAACCACCATGGGGCTTACCTAATCAGATTGCTCGATCGGTTCAATGATTCCCGCAACCACCATCTTTTCTAACTCCTCCTTTACTTTCTACTTATATTTGGGGTTCATCGATATGGGCGTTGCTTGACAGGGCACGCGTTTTCTTTCAGCGTGATCTTCATGACACCCAGGTCCCCCATAATTCCCTTGTGCTCCGAGAAATTTGTAGGAAACAGATCTTGATACTCTGTCAGCAGTTCTGCAATCTTTCCTATTGTATCATCATCCTAGTAGTCCCAAACCTTGGCCAACTTGGGCTGCTCTTCTATCTCAATGTTGGCTTCCTTCAATTTCATAGTTTTAGTCATGTCCATCGTCCTTAATGCAGGTCCCACAATTGCGCGCTCTCCTTCCAATTCTGGGATATTAATGTTCCTTGGTTCATCTTCATTATCCTCGATCGAAAAATTTCTATAGTTGATGATGTCTTGCATATGTGCATCCCAGGCCAGCATAGCACACTCCCTACGGGGCCGGGATTCATCAAAGACCAGAGCATCTATGTCCTGCAGGGCTTCATCCAATTTTTTCGAGCCACCCACAGAGCCAAAGGTTGCCAGGAAATCTATAGCCATTGTATACTAGTCTCGAGTACCTCAATGTAGCTCAACTTCTAGATACCAGGTATTAGGTACCGGTCCCGATGAGTGGACAAACCTATGAACCCATTCATTCCATGTCTTTTCATCCCATACCTCCATCCACATGGCCAGATGCTTGTGCATATCTCCCTGACCATATAATAATTCAATTGGTGGAGTGGCTAGAGGTTCAAAGCATAGCGTCATCATTTGTCTACATTCCTCCCAGTCCTGGAAAGTTCCCTTGTGCGTCTCGCACCACCGCGCTGGAGTTGCATGCATAGCCAAATCAAGTGCCCAGAACCTTCGCTCCTTTGGGACACCTTTTTCCAATGCTTCAAAAAATTATTTGAAACTACCAAAACCATCAAAGTAGGGTAGTTCTCTTACCTCAAAGGAGATTCATCGAAAGTTCTTTATGATTTTGAGGCAACGCAGCGCAAAGACATCTTATAACCAATTCTGCCAATTCTCCATTTCGCCATCAGAATTGGAAAAATAGGATTTATCCTTCTCCCAGTTCAACATTCCATTAGTTGTAGGGTTGATACAGTCTTTGTCCCATGCAGTCAGCTTATAGATATGGTCAACATCATCCCCTTCATGCACTGGTTCTGTGTATCGTTCTCCTTCTGTTGGATCCCTGTGGGACTACCACCCGTGTACCATTATTCTCAAAAATCATACTTTTGCGCTTAAGATTGATGATGCCTCCCATAGCAATGGCCCAATCCAATCCTAACAACACAGGGTAGGGGTCTGCATCATCCACAATTTGTATAACCTCAAATTCAGCACATACCTTTACTCCAGTGATGTCTACCACAACTTGCGGAAGCCTACCAAGTGGAATGATATTTTGTTGATTAGCCATGTGTAGCTGAATGGTGGACCATTCCAACTTTGGCTTTCCCATATTATGCCAAGTTTGTTTAGGTAAGACATTTGTATCAGACCCTAGATCCAATATGACCTGGTCAATCACATAGTCTCTAATCTACACAGTCATTCTCATCTCCCTACCAGTTCTCTTATTCTGTTTATACACCTTGTTCACAGCCTTGATTTCTGTCTGCGACACCTCTTTTTTGGTGCAGTTATCTATCAGGGTCTGGACATTATCTACTGCCTTTTAATTGCGCAGTAGCTTAATGCAGGCTTGTAAGAATGGCTTAACTTCATCATCGACTTTTGGTTCCATGGGAGTTCTTGAGGTGGATGCTCCTGCATCAACAAAATCCTTTTTGGCTTCAATGAAAATCTCCTTTTCTTTTTGCAAGTTGAGGATTTCATTCTTATCAAACACTTTTCTGATCAGTGGTTCTGCAGCAACCTTCTCCTCATTTCCTCGAGTGGAAATATCGCTGCGTGTAATTACATGTACACTTAGACCGTCGTCGCATGGTTCAGTAACCCTCTATATGTTTTGCATTGGCGTTTGTTGCTTTTCCTAAATTTTAGATATTAACACATGACACTCTTCAATTACATGATCAAATTTCCTACGGTGCCTATAGGATTGTCAGACAGGGTTTGAGCAGTCACGTGCATAGTGTCCAACGTCTCCACAATTGTAACAAATTAGTTGCCCTCTCCCTCGACTTTCGCCTCCGCCTCCCCCCCCTCCTCGTCCGGAGGGAGATGCTAATGACAAAGGGTCGAACTGCACTCTATAAAGGTTCACTTTGTCGATCATTAGGTCGTACGTTTGACAGTTGTGCTCATCGTGACCCACCGAAGAGCAGAATCTGCACCACTGTTGCTTCAGTTTTAGGACATAGGTGCCTAACCACGGGCAGTGGTTTATATCATGTCGCCCAACCAACTGACAATCAGCACACCATAGTGTGGGGGTACAAGGCCCAACGACATCCCTCAGGCACAGTGGAATCGGTCCCCCAGCTTGCATATAATCTGACAGAGAGGGAACTGATCTTTGGTGTGGCCAGATACCCTGCAGCATATGCACCAGACATCTGTGCTAGCTTCTTTACCCCGGTCTCTTTGTAAATTCTGAATTTCTAAGTGCATAGATTCTAATTGAATCTGAATCTGCAGTGCTCCAAATTGAGCATCGTCCCTCAACGTAGCTTCTAACTTCATAACAATTTCCAGGGCTTCTTACTACGAGTCAATCTTCTGCTGACCCATGGGCCTGCGCAGATGTGGCAATAGCATGGCGATGAACCATTCCTTATGTTGCTTTTCATTGTAAGAAAATCCTCTGTCGCTGGTGACTTTCTTTAATCGTTGGTTAGCTTCCCAAACTGATTCCGTAGGCCTTTGCTTAATATATTTCAGTTCCACTACACGTTGAGAATAAGATTTAGGCTTTCGGAACTGTTTCTTCAGGGCATCCTTGACATCCTGAACCGTGGGATCCATATGCTGAGCAAGGTATCCCATAAACCAATCTAAAGGATGACCTTCAAAGGCCATAGCCGGCTGCACTCTCTTAACAACATCAGTAGTGACATTCTGCGTAGTCCACACTGCATTCGCCACAAACCAAAATTGGTCCATATCCTCATCCCCCACACCCTTAAAGGTGGGTAACTTCATCTGTGTGGCCATATCATCCGCAGGTGGGGGTGGTGGTGAGGTAGGAGGATTCTTACCTCTGTGCGAATTTGATGGTGGCGTAGCAAGAGGGCTAGTTTTAACGTGCGCAGCCTCGCTTCCATTTAGATCAGGGGAGTTCCTCAAAGGAGTGTATACAAATCTATCCCCTTTCTGATTGACCCCATAATATTTACTATTGCGCGTAGTGATTTCATTCTGATCATGGGTCATTCACTCGGTGTGGTTGCACAAAATACCCTTTTCACACAATAGCATCTTAATTAGCAGAGGCAAAGTTTGTAGGAACTTACCCCTCAATCCCTTGAAAATTCTCCTTTCAACTTCTGAGTAGGAGACAAACTAATCGACTGCAAACTCGGTTACAAACCCGCCCAAGACGCTGTCAACCCAGTGATCTACAGTTCAGGTAATGGAATTATTAGTCTTCTCCAACTGTTGGATCAATTCAATGGTCCACTGTGTGACCTGATCATCCTTCCAACAGGTTTTGAATTCTGCTAACCTTTCCAACCACTCCTGCAACTTGTGTGCAAAGGTTAGGAAGAAGATCTCGTGCACCTCATTAAAAATATACTTATTCTTCCACTCTTCTGCAGATAGCTTCTTGCTTCTATTTTCTTTTAGGGAAAATTCCTGAATCTGTTTTTCAAATAAGTCCTCTAGTTCAAGCATTAATGGATGCCAATGACCTTGTAGCATCACCCAACCTCTCTCAAAATTCTCCCGGTCCTAGCAACGGAAATTTTTTTTGGCTTGAGGGGTCCTGACCTAGGTTCGACATTGAGGTTAACCAAAAAAACCCTCTTACTACTAGCCCTTTCGCTTTGACCTTCTGCGTGTCAAACATTCACCCGAAGTGAGTGGGGCGTGTTGGAACCAGATTTTTGCACCCTGAGAGAGGTTTGAATGATGTGGGTGCCTTAAGATCCCAAATAACCATAAACAGACCTTCACAACAACAGCCCTAACCAACAAACCCTTTCATACATTTTTAGGTCAAGTATGCAAAATGTCTTGCGCAAGTTAACCCAGCAACTATAAATCAAGTAATAACCCTTAACAAATAATACCAGAGCCTTATATCATCATATTCATCCAATAAGAATTCATATAAACCCAATCACAGTTGCGCAAGAGATCTAATTGCAGACAATACAGAAATTATAAACAAGATGCAGAAGCATTCATAACATAAATAAGTGATGCATATAGAACTCAGATATCTACAACAATCTTCTTTTTTTACTATCAGTTCAGATCCTTCATACAAAACACTTCAATAGCCCACGCACACAACCAACGGGGTCCGCACACAGAAGGACTAAGGTCTCCACGCACACAGCCAGTAGGAACCTTCTACCCAAAAAATCCACACAAAAATATCACAAAGTATCCAAATCTATCATTCACGTTCGGACTTATCCGAAAATGACTTCCTAGACTCGATCTATCCATCTATTTATACTATTAGCCTGCGCTACTCTATCATCTGCAAACCATGGTTTGCGGTCCCTTAATCTACCCTTTGACCCATTATAATTCATGAGGGGTTTTGACTCGCACCAAAACCCCTACACAAGACTAAACTACTACAAAATATAACAAAACGATCGGACTTAGGGGACCCTGCTCCAACACTTGCAGTCATACACCATCAAGTGGCTTCACCAAGGAAGAGATCTCCGCGTCAGCCGGCAGTGTCGCCTTCCCTATAGCATCAAGCCCTTCACGGATGAGGTATTATGTGACGTTGCTCCTATTGATGTTTCTGATGTATTATTAGGACAACCATACTTGCGGAAGCGTCATGCTGTGTATGAGTCTCGGCCTCGTGCTGTTATTGTTACTTTGGGAAATATGTTGTACAGGATACTGAGAGATAGAATTTCCTACCACCATCTCTTTGGCCACTGTGAAGCTATGCAGTTAGGTCATTTCCCAGACCAGGAAATTTTTGTTCCTTATGATTTTCCCTCATGGAAAGAAGAAGATTGTGGCCATGAACTCTAGACAAGGCTCCTCCACATAAAATAAATATATGGACAAAGTTGTGGAGGAATACTATGACATTTTCTCCTCATCCACATGGGTTCCTCTACACTATTAGGTCAAGCACTCCATTGATCTAACTCAAGGTGCACCGCTTCCTAATGGGTTGATCTATCGATGCCCTATTCTAGAGAATAATGAAATCAAGTGGCAGATCCAAGAGTTGTTGCATAAAGGGCACATCAGGCCAAGATCCTCGCCTTGTGGGAGCTCGATCATGTTGGTACAAAAGAAGGATGACACCTGGAGACTGGATATTGACTATCGGGCGCATAAAAATACCAAAACCTGGAATAGGTATCCAATCCCACTGATCGATGAACTGACCCGCCTCAAGGCTAAATTTTCGACAGATTCACTCTGAATTCCGGGTTATCACTGTGCACCAATAAAACTCTCTAATGTGTGGAAGATTTTCTTCAAATCGAAGGAAGGCCTTTTCGAATGGCTGGTCATACCTTTCAGGTTGACGAATGCCCCTGCAACCTTCATGAGGTTGATGGATGATATCTTGCGACCCTTCACCAACTCATTCATGGTGGTATATTTGGATGACATCCTAATCTTCAGCCAGAGTTGGGAAGAGCACCTCCACCATATTCGATAAGTCCTCCAAACCTTGAGGTAACACAAGTTGTGTGCCAATTTGGATAAATGCACTTTTGGTATGACCCAGGTTCAATATATGGGGTACATCATTAATGAGTGGGGTGTGCATGTGGACCCAACCAAGATACAATTCATTCAATATTTTCCAACCCCAACCACTCTAACATAGCTCTATATATTTTTGGGTCTTGCCAACTTCTACCACAGGTTCGTGTTGGGATTATCTCATATCACTTGGCCCTTAAGTCAAGTCACCAAGGGAGGAGCGAAAGCAAAGTTGTTTTGGCTTGAATACCAAAAAAAGGCATTTTTCGAGTTGAAGCATATCCTCTACTTTGCACTAGTGCTCACATTACTAGACCTACAACAACCATTTGAATCCAGTGGCATATCACAATGAGACACTGTCTGACATAGTCCAAAAGTATCCCACTTATGACAAAGAGATGTATTCCATTGTGCAAGCTTGCCGACAATGTAAGCATTACATTTTGGGGAAGGAAACGATCATCCACACGACCACCGACCCCTGCAATTCATACAGACACAAGGGAAGTTGTAGAACGATCGCCATAATAAATGGTCTACATACCCATAACAGTTACATTTGAACATTAAGTACAAGAAGGGAAACACCAACAGTGTTTCATACTACCTTATTCGACTTCCTATCATGGCGCTGACCATCGTGCTCGACTCTTGTGGGCACAAGACTTTGGGATGGCCACATCTTTACAAGAGTGATCCAGAATTTGAAAACACATACCATATTCTCTTGGAAGGAAAACAAGTTCCAAAATTTCACCTCTAGGGCGCACTGTTATGTCACCTGGGACACCTTTGTGTTCCTTCAAGTGAGTGTGCCAATATGATTTGGGAAGCGCACTATAGTCAGGTCATTGGACATTTTAGGGTCGAGAAAATAGTGGCAATACTATAGAATTATTTATATTGGCTGGACCTTCAACAGAATGTCGGGAAGTAAATCAGATCCTGAATAGATTACGCCATTTCCAAACTGAACATCAAGAAGCAAGGCCTCTATACTCCGCCACCTACCCCTAGGCGACCTTGGGAATCCATCTCCATGGATTACATGTCGGGCCTTCCTTCTACCAAGCATGGAAACAACTATGTTTTTGTGGTCATTGATAAATTCTATAATATGGCCATTATGGCGGCCTATAAGAAGAGTATCATAGCAGACACGACTGCTAATATATTCTGAACGAGTGTGGGTACACTCTGGGATCCCACAACCCATTGTCTCATATTGGGACAACAGGTTCCTAAGTACATTTTGTTCAAGTCTCTGGTCGATGCTGGATACCAAGATTACTAAGTCCATGAATCTCACTAAGTCCATGAATTTTCACCCCCAAACTGATGGCCAAACAAAGGTCGTCAACATGACGATCGCGCGCATTCTGCGCATGTACAACTCGAAGCATCCTTGTACATGGGATGAAATCCTTCCCTATGTCCAACACAACTACAATTGGTCTCTCCATAGCTCAACTGGTCACAAACCCTTTCAGGTGGGCTTGGGATTCCAACCATCATGCCTCATTGATGTGTCCATACCATTTGTAGCTAATCACGCAAATTCAACTCATGTGCAGTCCAAAGCTGACAAGGCAAATAGCTTCATTGAGTGCATTTAGCGCATCGACCAATAGGTCCATGACATATTGGACAGAGCCAATGCTAAGTACAAACAAAGACATGATCAACATCGGGTGCCACACAAGTTCCAGGTGGGAGACAAATTTTGGCTACATTTACAGCTGGAGCGCCTTTTTGAGCCCCAACACATGCTTTTCCCGCTCTGATATGGATCATACACCATCACCAAGGTTGTAGGGGACAATGCCTTCGAGATCATCATTCCATCTTTCCTTAGTCTACACCCAGTGTTCAATGTGGACTGCCTTCGACCATACTTTCCAACATTGTAGAAATTTGAATAACTGATATATTATTCACCGAGATTATCCTGATCACACACTATTTTAGCTTCATGCATAATACAGAATCTCTTCTACCATTGATCATTAATTGCGGAAATAAAATCAATTGCATGCACACATTAAAACCACAAACAATCACACATATGAACACAGTATTTAATGGGAAAGCTTAAAGCTGAAAACCCCAAATATCTGTATATTATATGTCATGGAGATCATGTAACAATCATAGTAAAAAATCTCCTCGCAAGCTCTCATGCACACCCTCAATTTCTACACACTATCAAGCTAGATCTAGCAAAACACATGCTCCAATATTTTTCCACTTGATAGCCAGCCTCTATTGCGTTTTCAATGCTATGGGATGGCTTCATTAAATAGATAAACCACTTGGCTTGTACTACGCAATCCTCATGGGCTTCTCCACCTATCTTTGTGTTGCAAATAGAAACTGTATAGTCACAACTGATAGTTAACCTGCTCTTTCACCTATTTCTACACTGGTCTCCACTGAAACTGTCCATGCACTGAAGTTAATTGATGCATTCTTTAGTTGATTAATGAGTTTATAATTAGTGAATTAATTAATAATTAATTCACACCACTCTCACTAATTGTATCAATCATTTAAACTAGATACAAATAGCTCAACTATGTTTAGATTAGTTAAACTAAACACAACTCCATTAACTTCCTCAATCAAATCCACCAAACTCTTTCACATGAGTTCTAACTGAAGTATCCATGCAATAGCTGCACATAACCCTCAGGAATAGCATAATTCCTTCTATCAACTCCTGTGCCACATCTGTGCACTTAACTGAAGTGCTCCAAGAGAATAAGATAATGTTTAGAGTCTAAATATTATTAAGAGCTAATAATATTTGACATAGCTATTTTTAGACTGGCAATCTAAAAATAGATTCCGCCCAATATGTCTAAAAACAGAAGTCCATCTATTTTTCCAACTTGACCAACCATCCACAAATATCATCCTGCAACTCATAGAACATGATCCATATGTCTAAAAATAGACATATTCTAAAAATAGACTTTGCGCCAAAAATAGTCTGTGGGCCCACTTAGTGAAGGCGACTCCTTTCCACTAAGCTCATCATCTTGTTGTAATCTCAACAAACATTACTGGACACATCTGACATTGCAGAACAACTCACACCAACGGATTTAAACCCAGACTACTTGAAATGGGCCACAATTTATCGGATCGTGGACATGCAGATCAGTAACACCTGCCAACATAGGATCCAACTATACCGAGTTGTCGAAGCAGGCCAAATCCTTCAACAGGGAAAGTGGTTCACTAGGGACCAGGATCAACATAAATTTCCTCACCTCATGGAGGCTTTGTACACAATGGGGACCATTTATTCCTAAGGAGGGAGGACTGATCCAAGTGGATATTGGTGGCCACCCACCTATTCCACCTAGAACTCCAGTTGGTTTCATCAGATTCCTGGTTTATAGCAACATTTACTAATTTTAGCATTTTTTCAGGTCCTAAACTTTTGGAGCAGTTTTGACCCCCTAAACTACATTTTTTTAAGGTTCGTAGTAGACCCAACCCTACATGTAAATTGTTGTATTATTCGGAGATATATTTCAAACGAGGTATCGTACGTGTCAAATGGAGATAATATGACCAAGTTACGACTCAGGAAGTTGGCTGCTCAACTAACCCCAAAGGGGCCCACAAACTCTTGTTGCTCCATCTCCTGGGGTTAGATTTTTGGTTGTTTATGGTTTTCCCTTGTTGTTCAATAATAAAAAGGCCCTTGAGCTTGATTGTAACACAGTTTAGAGGCATGTGGATGCCACATCTCTTCTTAGAGATAAGCTACCATCGCCCAAGCTGGTTTATTTTCATTCTGTATGTAAGCATATTTCATTTCTTTGATATTAATGAAATGAAGTTTTACTTATGATTTCATCTTTGTGTTTATGTTTATATCTTTATTCTATTGTGTTCCTGCAAAAGTCCGGATCAACCATTGATACCATGGGTTCAACTTTCCTCTTTTATTATCATGCAGTTATAACCCCTTGGTGCTCCTTGTAATAATTTTTTAGATAATCTCGATATATTCCATACTTATATAAAACATTATGAAGTAACACTATGTTAAATATCCTCCCACATAAGTGACGACACTACATTGCTTTGAAATGGTGATGAAATTAAAATTGAGGTGGCTTACACAAAAGGCTTTCTAAACCAAGTTTATGCACAATCATGCTCATGGTATATCAATCTCCCATGTTTTTAATCATGTCACAACTCTTTCCAAGTTGTCTGTTTTCCAAGATTTATCTAAATTCATTTCTACATATTTGTCATAATTATCCATGCGCTAAAATTGGTCTTGAATTTCCATGTCTCATATCTATTTTAGTTGTCGATGTTTCTCAATGTTTGTCTCATCCACACATGTATCAAATTTTTCTATATTTTCCATATGATCTAAATATTTGTCTTAGTTTTCCATGTCCTAAAATTTGTCTAGTGACTCAAATGTTTATTATTTTTCAATTGGGTATCTTCAATTCTTAATTGGAATTTATGAAATTATTTACAACCTTGGAATATTTACATAAAGGTCCTTATTTCCATGTCTTACATGGTTAATGACCCATTCAAAATGACATATAATATGTCCAATATTGCATACCCAAATGTATATATAACAAAAAACGTAAAAATAAGGTGTTACAAGATTGTAGATAAAGTAAAAAGTGCATACAACTTTGTTGTTTTGGTTGTTATCAAAAATTATAAGCCAATAATGAGGATCATAGTATTGCATGTACAAATAAGTATAAAAAAGGATACTCAATACCACACCACTAGTGTGATGAAATCCTTCTTTCATGGTTGTGATGAGATTCATCTTTCATTGTTGCATTAGAACAAAAAGTGATGGAGCTTGTTCTCACATTGTTAGTCTAATTTTTTTTAAAGCGTTAAAAACAAGATTTATCTCATCAAATTTGACTTGGTGACTCTTATCTCTAGCCATGACTCCAGAAACAACATGATATTTAGATGCATATGGGATTGGAAAGTTTTATATGCATGTATTTGAGATGTACGTTGTGTTTTTTAGACTATCATAATTAAAGGTTTGTTAGAAAATTGTTTTTAGTTAGTTAATTTTTTCTATAAAGACAGGTTCTGTAAATTGAAATAGGGGTTGGATTTTACTTGAAAACATATAATTCTGGTGTATTTGATCAAATCTTAAATATATTGCAATTTTTTATGAGCATATGTAGAAAATTCATATGTAGTAGTTCCCTGTCCGCTATTTCTTTGTTTATGAAAAATCTTCTTCATGTCTAGAAATTTTAGTATCTGAGATTGGGAATCATTTGTGCTCCTTTGTTGTTATTTCTCAATCATTATTACTTATTTATTTCAACTATAATTATGTTTTATTTTCAGTTCTCATCTTTTAAATCTCTCAACTTGTCAAAGGAGTTATTACTACCTTGCTTTTTGTGGCTTGGTCATTAGATCTGTAGCATCATCTGATAAGACTAGACTCCATGCCCAATGGTGTGATTTATATACAACCCAACCAATTTTCATCATTTCTTAGATAAATCTGGCCATATAGCTTAAAGTGTAAACCTACTACTATAGTGACCTAGGCTAGTTGAGTTTAGGGAGAGATCACTCTCCAGTTTGAAGGGCCATCTTTCAGCCTAAAAAAGGTTTGAGGTTACCTTAGAGTTTTTCCCTAACAACCAGGGTTTCTCTAAGAGATAACAGAGCTAATGTGTATCTAGGAAACAAGTGCAAGTTACATTTTAACATTTTCCTTCTCAAAAAATAATTGGTTCTCTCAAACTACAATACAATGAGATTAGACTATTGGACTTGTTTCACATATTTGATTTGATGTAAGCTTTAAGAACATAATTGGTAGGAGGAATACATCTTGTTTACATAGTTGTAAAAGTAGAAATCCCTACTATTACAAAATCCCATTTCTATTTGTAATCATTGTGATGAGAAAAACAAAAGGAAAAGGTAACATGTTGTCTTAAGAATATAAACTTAACTAATTATACCCTCACAAATATTAATATTTCTTTACAATTTTGTGAGAATTATAATATGTTGTTGATTATTTGTTGGGAATCCTAATTTTATTGAGTTATTTTGGCATTACTAACCATACATGAAATTTAAAACACTACTTCTCATTGATTTCCAATATTTTACTTAAAAATGTGTGGGTACAATAACATTCCAATTCCGTAAAAGATATGGAAGTGAAAATGAATATAAATATGGCACGAATCAACAGAAAGGAGAAGAAAATAATTTTGAAAGAACACATAATATGAATCTCATTGATTTCTGGGAAATCAAGTCACTTCAAAGTGAAATGGGCACAATGAAATTCCTGTCCACAACTGAATCAGTGAATGATCATTCAAGTGAGGGCTCAGAGGAGAGTCTCTCTAATGCGACACAACTTAAAAAAAAATTGTGATTGCTATGTTGCCAAGCTCAAAATGGGAAAAAAAAGGCATGTTTTCATAGAGTTAGAGGATGCTCTTCAAGATAAACCAACCATGAAGTTTACAAATATTTTTTGATGCCAAGTTCCAATTAGCTTAAAAAGTATGTTTTTATTTGAGCTAAATGATTCTCTTCAAGCTAATGTAAACTAAATATGGGGCATCCTTACTTTGATTTTGCAGAGATATTTGAATATTTTTGTATCCTTTTACTCTTTGCAAAGATATTCAATTTTTGCGTATATTTTTATTCTTCATACATCTCCCAATGCTACTTAATGTAATAGTTTTATTTAATATGGATCAAAATTTTGGGTATTCTTTATGTTTCATGTTGAGCATGCCAATGCGCCCAAAAGACAAGGGGAGACCACACAACAAAACGAAGGTCAAACCGATACATGAAGGGGCACTGACCCAAAGTTAAAACTTGGGCATAGGCGCATATAAGTAAAGGGAGGCTGCACGAAGATGGAAACAACTAAGCAAGTTTGCATAACAAGATGAACATAGCCATAGAATGAAGGGTGCAGATTTAAAGTAGAGATATCACAACCTAGGCACATCGCAGGAATGATCTGAGTGGAATGTATTAGTTTTTCTATGCTAAGTATCCAAACAGTAATTAAAATGTGTGCATAATGTTCTCTGAAGTTTGCAGGTTAAACAAATGGTTTTAGCTAGTTAAACAGATTTTTGTGTGAGGATTAAGTATGTATTTTAACTATTTATCATTGTAGAGCAGTAAATAACAGAGAATAAAACATCACATAGCACGTTACTCAACAAATTTGATGAAGCAGTTCACCCCTCCTCGGTTACATCTGCTGGTCCATCTCCCAATGGCATGTCCCTCATATATTATTGCTCAAAAATGGTAATTACATGTGAAATAAAGCCTCAATAGGTTGTGATATATATAAAAACAGGTTCAAAATGCTTGAATTAGCCAGAGATGACTATTCATTTGCAGAAAATAGACAAAGTATGCTCAACACACTACCCACACCTTGGTGGCCCTAGTGGCTCCTTGATCTTTCCCGAAGCTAAACCTATTGAAGATAACCTCTGATGGCTTTGAAACCTATGCCAATGTGTTCAAAATGTCGATAATACCCAAAATTGACTATTTTTGCACCCAATTTGGTTGAAAACTAAAGGATTTATGGCAAAAACAAACTTTGCCCAATATCCCTTGAAAACCTTCACTAAATGTGGAGGAACTCCAGTGAGGCTGACTAAACTAGCCAAACCTGCCAAAAAAGTCAGACCCGCTCCAAATATGGTAGACGGTTAGTATATGAAATAAATTTTAGGGCAGGGTGGTGACATGATCCCCCCCCCCGGAACTGTTGGCATAGACATTAACCATAACCATTTTAAAAACCGTGGCATAAAGCTTTAACTCCGCACTGGCCACATATAACAGTTTTAGGGTAGAAGTTTAACCACCAGGTTCTTGAGTGCCCTGGTCTACCTGTAGGGTTGTATGGTGTCGGGTCATATGGACAGGGCTATCCCTTAACCCTTCCGCCCATTTGCAATTCAAAACTTAAATACGTTGCAAAGAAAATATGGCTAAGCACTAACCCACAGGTGGGCCAGTCAGGCCTTTGCATTCGTAGACGGTAGACCTAGGTTTGCTTCCTGCGAATTTAAAATGAATTTTACCAACTGATCTCCTCGGCCTGGGGCCACATGGCGGCCTCCGATCCTACCACGTGGCAGCCCGTGATAGGCCTAAATTATGATAAGTCAAACCAAATTCGAATCACCAACTACCACTTGTCATCAAATAATTCGCCCATGTGGAATATTTTTTTTAATTTTTCAAAATTTTGAAAAGTCAAACTTGGTCAACTCATTTTTGGATTTTACTAGGCTTTTTCAAACCTTCATAACTTTTGCATACGACCTCTATTTTATGAACCGTTCACAGCGCCAGAATCACAGCAATGATACCTTTCCAGTCGTTCAGGTTGCAATCATTTTTGAGAATTTTTGAACTTGGACATGATCTCCTGATCACACCTCCCCACTGGGAAGCTTTTGGACCCCAAAAGCTCTCTAGACTAACTAACCTGAAGATGAGAAGACTAAATCTCCACTCTTCCAATCTTAATCCACTGAAATTTCCCTGATTTCATTAACTGGAGCTTCTAATGAAACGAAAATTTTTTCCTTGAATCTGTTGACTAATTGTTGTTGACTTTGACCTTGTCATGTTGCACATTTTTGAAACTTGCAGAAAAACAACATAAATTTGCAGTAAACATATTGTTCCTACATTGTTTTATCTTCAAAGGAAACTGAAAATTACTTTCACCTTCCATTTTTTTTCTTGTGGCGATTTTTTTCTGAATTAGCCTTGTACTTGTGTCGATTCCGGACCAAGTTTCCTTGCCATTGTACCATGCCTTTCTGAAACCAAGAATGATCATTGCTGAAATTTGTGCCTTCTCTGCTAGGTTTCTTTTCCCTCTCTTGGAAATTTTCACCTTCTTGCACTGACACTTTGTTTTCCGCACTGATCAACACCAAAGATGGTTGCTACAACTTCTTGTCATCTTCTTTCAAAGACAACCTAACTCATTATTTACATCAACATTTATATGAAAAGCATTATGCAAAACTTCCCTTTGTTTAATCATCATCAATGTCAAGTTTTGACTTGCATTGACGAGCCTCTTCATCTGCCCTGCATTCACTAAAGAAGAGTCTAGATTTTTGCGATGTGCTCTCACAATGTACTCCTTGCCATCCTTCAATAAATGATATTTGTTCTCACTACGATGGAAGATAGCTTTCCTATCATACAAATAAGGACTGCCCAACACCACACCTGTAATATCAAGTGGAACAACATCTAATTTAACCGTGTCAATAAAATGTGTTCTTATTGCAAAGCGCAACATGCACTTCTTTGAAACCTTTAAATTTTCATCCTTACAAATCCAACCAAGAGGATATGGTTTAGGATGTTGAATGGTTTCAAGATTTAGTTTCTTGACTAAGTATTTGGAAATAAGGTTCGCTTGCGACCCACTATCAAATAGTGTGTCTACCTTGGTATGTTTGGAAATGGCCCTCACATGAAACAGTTCAATTCTCTTCTCTTCACTTAGAGCTTCTATGTGATAGTTAGAAATACTAGAACTGGGTTTACTTTCATTCTCTTTCCCCTTCAAGTTCTTTAGTGCCATAGCTATGATTTTTGTTTCATCTCCTGATTATGACCCTAGGCCTTGTTCAGCTATTGCAACTGTCTTGCCTTTCTCTTTGGATTTATCTTTGGCTTTAAAACTTTTTGGTTTCAAATCCGGATGAAGTTTCCAAAAATGGTCCTCATCACAACTTGTTTTACAACAGTGTTTGCAGAAAAATTTTCCCTTCTCTTTTCTAGAATTTGCATTTATCTTTTTCTTCCATTTTCCTTTAAACTCACTTTCCTCATTCCCTTCTAATTTTTTTTTTCCCCTTGCCTCTAAATGTGTGGCTTGAACACAAACCTCATCTAGGCTTGTAGGGTTAAACATGAGAATGTTATGTCTTAGGTAAGTATGCAAACCTCCTATATACTTGAGTAAAGTGTCTTGGCTATGCAAATCTACTCCTAGTAAAAGAGCTCTTCTTCTAAATTCTTGAGTATAAACTTGAACATTTTGTCCTTTCAACTGTTTAAAATTTTTCCAATCCATTATGGCTTTCTGCATGTGAGCTAATGGATAAAATAGTTTTTTAATTGTAGAAATGAAATCAGACCATGATAAGATATTCTTACCATATTTTTTGATATCCTCCTTTGTCTTGGCTTCCCACTAAACAAGAGCTGCAACTTCCATTCTCAATGAAGCTAGCTGAATTTTGTTTTCGTCATCATGAAAATTTTGAATTCTCAAATAGACCTCTAATTTTCTAATCCAATTATCTAGCTTTTCTACATTAAATTCACCACAAAAATTTGGAAATTCAAACTTAACATCAATTTTAAGAAAAGGACATTCTTAAATTTGTGAGTATGATGTAGAGGTTGACGAAGATGAAGATGAAGATGAAGGTGATGATGGTGAATTTACACTATCTCCATTTTCTCCATTACCCTTCTTGGATTTATCCTCATCATTATGGCCTCCTGACGATCCTTCTCCTTCCTTGTGAAGTTTGGACCCTTCTCCTTCAATTCTCTCATTCCTTTCTTGATAAAGGACTCTCACCATTTCTATCAAATCAAGGAATGCCTTTCTAAACACCCTTTATTCCTCTTTGGGATCAACTTCTTCATGGATTTCTCCTTCCCTTGAAGACATGCTTATAGCTTCTTCTACTTATCTTTGAGGTGAAATTGAAAGTGGAGATAATGGCACTCTTGCCCTCCTTAGTTGAGGATTATTGTAATTCCATGCCAAATGACCTTCTCCTCTCTTAAGCTTCAGTCTAGTAAGCATGAAAAACCTTGCAAACAGTTAAAAAAACTTTGCACAAGAACAATATAGAGAAACACTCTCCTAATGCTTAAAACCCTGAGCTCTGATACCAACTTGATCTGAATAAATGATACTAGTTTTTTTGTGCTAAGTATCCAAACAGTAACTAAATGTGTGCGTAATGTTATTTGAAGTTTGCAGGTTAAACAAATGGTTTTATCATAGTTAAAAAGATTTGTGTGTGAGGATTAAGTATGTATTTTAACTGTTTATCACTGTACAATAGTAAATAATAGACAATAAAACATCACATGGCACATTACTCAGTAAATTTGATGAAGCAGTTCACCCCTCCTGGGCTACATCTGTTGGTCCAGCTCCCAATGGCATGTCCCTCATATCTTATTGCTAAAAAATGGTAAGTAAATGTCAAATAAATCCTAAATAGGGTGTGATATTTGTAAAAATAGCTTCATAATTCTTGAATTAGCCAGAGATGACTATTCATTTGCAGAAAACAGACAAAAGATGCTACACTACGCACACCCTGGTGGCCCTAGTGGCTCCTTGATATTTCCTGAAGGTAATCCTTCTGAAGATGACCTCTGATGACTCTGAAACCTATGCCAATGTGTTCCAAATGTAGAGAATACCCAAAATTGACTATTTTTCCACCCAATTTGGTCGAAAATTGAAGGAGTTATGGAAAAAACAAACTTTGCCCAATATCCCTTGAAAACCTCCACTAAATGTGGAGGAACTCCAGTTAGGCTGACTAAACTAGCCAAACCCACCGAAAAAGTCAGACCCCCTCCAAATATGGCAGATGTTTAGTATAGGACATAAATGTTAGGGAGGGGTGGTCACATGAGCCCCCGCTGGAACCGTCGGCATAGACGTTAACCATAACCATTTTAAAAACCATGGCATAAAGCTTTAACTCTGTGTTGGCCACATGTAACAGTTTGCGGGAAAAATTTTAACCTCCAGGTTCTTGAGTGCCCTGGTCTACTTGTAGGGTCATATGGTGTCGGGTCATATGGTTGGGGCTAGACCTAAGGGGCTAGCCCTTAAACCTTCCGCCCATTTTCAATTCAAAACTTAAATACGTTGCAAAGAAAATATGGCTAAGAACTAACCCACAAGCGGGCCAGTCGAGCCTTTGCGTTCGTAGACGGTAGACCTGGGTTCGCTTCCTATGAAGTCGAAATGAATTTTACCAATTGATCTCCTCGGCTTAGGGCCACGTGGTGGCCTCCGGTCCTGCCACGTGGCAGCCCATGACAGGCCTAAATTATGATAAGTCAAACCAACTTTGAATCACTAACTGCCACTTGTCATCAAATAATTCGCCCATGTGGAGTATTCTTTTTTTAATTTTTCAAAATTTTGAAAATTCAAACTTGGTCAACTCATTTTTGGATTTTACTGGGCTTTTCAAACCTTCATAACTTCTGCATACGACCTCTATTTTGAGAACCGTTCACGACGCCATAATCGCAATGATGAGTCCTTTCCAGTCATTCAGGTTGCAACCAATTTTGAGCATTTTTGAACTTGGACATGATCTCTTGATCACACCTCCCCACTGGGAAGCTTTTTGACCCTAAAATCTCTCTGGACTACTGAACCTGAAGATGAGGAGACTTAATCTCCACTCTTCCAATCTTAATCCACTGAAATTTCCCTGATTTCATTAACTCGAGCTTCTCATGAAATGAAATTTTTTTCCTTGAATCTCTTGACCAACTATTGTTGTCTTTGACCTTGTCATGCTGCACATTTTCAAAACTTGCAGAACAACAACTTAAATTTGCAGTAGACATATTGCTCCTACATTGGTTTATCTTCAAAGGAAACTGAAAATTACTTTCACCTTGCATCCTTTCCTTATGGTGATTTTTTGCTAAATTAGCCTTGTACTTGTGTCGATTCCGAACCAAGTTTCCTCGCCATTCTACCATGCATTTTTGAAACCAACAATGATCATTTCTGAACTTTATGCCTTCTTTGCTAGGTTGCTTTTCCCTCTCTTGGAACTTTTCACCTTCTTTCACTGACACTTTGTTTTCCGCACCGATCGACACCAAAGACGGTTGCTACAACTCCTTGTCATCTTCTTTCAAAGACAACTTGCTTTCAGACTAAAAAAACTCATTATTTACATCAAAATTTATGAGAAAAGGATTATGTAAAACTTCCCTTTGTTTAATCATCATCAATGTCATGTTTTGACTTGCATTGACAAGCCTCTTCATTTGCCCTGCATTCACTAAAGAAGAGTCTAGTTTTTTGCGATGTGCTCTCACAATGTACTCCTTTCCATCCTTGAATAAATGGTATTTTTTCTCACAGCGATGGAAGATAGCTTTCCTATCATACAAATAAGGACTGCCCAACACCACACCTGTAATATCAAGAGGAACAACATCTAATTCAATCATGTCAATAAAATGTGTTGTTATTGCAAAGCACAACATGCACTTCTTTGAAACCTGTAAATTTTCATCCTTACAAATCCAACCAAGAGGATATGGTTTAGGATGTGGAATGGTTTCAAGATTTAGTTTATTGACTAAGTCTTTGGAAACAAGGTTTGCTTGCGACCCACTGTCAAATAGTGTGTCTACCTTGGTATGTTTGGAAATGACCCTCACATGAAACAATTCAATTCTCTTCTCTTCACTTGGAGCTTCTATGTGACAGTTATAAGTACTAGAATTGGGTTTAGTTTCATTCTCTTTCCCCTTCAAGTTCTTTAGTGCCATAGCTATGATTTTTTTTTCATCTCCTAATTCTGACCCTAGGTCTTGTTCAACTATTGCAACTATCTTTCCTTTCTCTTTGGATTTATCTTTGGCCTTAAAAAAATTTGGTTTCAACTCCGGATGAAGTTTCCAACAAAAGTCCTCATCATGGATTGTTTTAGAACATTGTTTGCAGAAAAAATTTCCCTTCTCTTTTCTAGAATTTTCATTTCTCTTTTTCTTCCATTTGCCTTTAAACTCACTTTCCTCATTCCCTTCTAAATTTTGTTCTCCCCTTGCCTCTAAATGTGTGGCTTGAACACAAACCTCATATAGGCATGTAGGGTTAAACATGACAATGGTATGTCTTAGGTAAGTATGCAAACCTCCTATATACTTGAGTAAAGTGTCTTGGCTATGCAAATCTACTCCTAGTAAAAGAGCTCTTCTTCTATATTCTTGATTATAAAATTGAACATTTTGTCCTTTCAACTGTTCAAAATTTTGCCAATCCATTATGACTTTCTGCATGTGAGCTAATGGATAAAACTGTTTTTTAATTGCATAAATGAAATCAGACCATGATAAGATAATATTACCATATTTTTTGATGTCCTCCTTTGTCATAGCTTCCCACCAAACAAGAGCTGCATCTTCCATTCTCAATGAAGCTAGCTGAATTTTGGTTTCGTTATCATGAAAATTTTGAATTCTCAAATAGACCTCTAATTTCCTAATCCAATTATCTAGATTTTCTGCATTAACTTCACCATCAAACTTTGGTAATTAAAACTTAACATCAAGTTTAAGAAAAGGAATTTTACCTGTGTTCTCGACTTTATGAGTATGATGTACTGAAGATGATGTAGAGGTTGACGAATATGAATATGAAGATGAGGGTGATGATGGTGACTTTCCACTGTCTCCATTTCCTCCATTACCCCTCTTGGATTTATCCTCATCATTATGGCCTCCTGACGATCCTTCTCCTTCCTTGTGAATTTTGAACCCTTCTCCTTCAAGTCTCTCATTCCTTTCTTGATAAAGGACTCTCACAATTTCTATCAAATCAAGGAATGCCTTTCTAAAGACCCTTTCTTCCTCTTTGGGATAACCTTATTCATGGATTTCTCCTTCCCTTGAAGACATGCTTATGGCTTCTTATGTTTCTCTTTGAGGTGAAATTGAAGGTGGAGATAATGGCACTCTTGCACTCCTTAGTTGAGGATTACTGTAAGTCCTTGCTAATTGACCTTCTCCTCTCTTAAGCTTCAGCCTAGTAAGCATGAAAAACCTTGCAAACAGTTAAACAAACTTTGCACAAAAACAATACAGAGAAACACTCTCCTAATGCTAAAAACCCTGAGCTCTGATACCAACTTGATCTGAATAAATGATATTAGTTTTGTTTTGCTAAGTATCCAAACAGTAATTAAAATGTGTGTATAATGTTCTTTGAAGTTTGCAAGTTAAAAAAATGGCTTTAGCATAGTTAATCAATTTCTGTGTGAGGATTAAGTATGTATTTTAACTGTTTATCATTGTACAACAGTAAATAACAAAGAATAAAACATCACATAGCACATTACTCAGTAAATTATATGAAGAATTTCACCCCTCTTGGGCTACATCTATTGGTCCAGCTCCCAATGGCATGTCCCTCATATCTTATTGCTCAAAAATGGTAAGTACATGTGAAATAAAGCCTCAATATGTTGTGATATCTATAAAAAACAGCTTCGAAATGCTTGAATTAGCCAAATATGACTATTAATTTGCATAAAACAGACAAAGGATGCTTAGTACACTACCCAGACCTTGGTAGCCCTAGTGGCTCCTTGATCTTCCCCGAAGCTAAACCTGTTGAAGATGACCTCTGATGGCTCTGAAACCTAAGCACGATGTGTTCAAAATGTTGATAATACCCAAATTGACTATTTTTGCACCCAATTTGGTTGAAAACTGAAGGAGTCATGGAAAAAACAAACTTTTCCCAATATCCCTTGAAAACCTCCACTAAATGTGGAGGAACTCTAGTTAGGCTGACTAAACTGGCCAAACTTGCCGAAAAAGTCAGACCCGCTCCAAATATGGCGGATGGTTAGTATATGCAATAAATGTTAGGGTGGGGTGGTCACATGACCCCCCGCCAAAACCATCGGCATAGATGTTAACCATAATTGTTTTAAAAACTATGGCATAAAGCTTTAACTCCGCGCTAGCCACATGTAACAATTTGCGGGTGGAAGTTTAACTGCTGGGTTCTTGAGTGCCCTGGTCTACCTGTAGGGTTATATGGTGTCGGGTCATATGGACGGGGCTAGCCTTTTCACCCATTTGTATTTCAAAACTTAAATACGTTGCAAATACAATACGGTTAAGAACTAACCCACAGGTTGGCTAGTCCGTCCTTTGCATTCGTAGACAGTAGATCCGGGTTCGCTACCTACGAAGTCGAAATTATTTTTACCAACTATTCTCCTCGGCATGGGGCCACGTGGAAGCCTCTGGTCCTACCATGTGGTAGCCCGTGATAGGCCTAAATTATGATAAGTCAAACCAACTTGGAATCACCAAATGCCACTTGTCGTCAAATAATTCACCCTTGTGGAATATTCATTTTTTAATTTTTCAAAATTTTGAAAAGTCAAACTTGGTCAACTCATTTTTGGAGTTTACTGGGCTTTTCAAACCTTCATAAATTCTACATACAACCTCTGTTTTGTGAACCGTTTGTGACGCAAAAATTGCAGCAATGAAAACTTTCCGGTCGTTCAGGTTGCAACCATTTTTGAGAATTTTTGAACTTAGACATGATCTCCTGATCGAGGAAGAAGAGGGGCTCACCCAAGTGAGCCAAAATTTATTGGCAGGCCACAGAGTTGGATTTCTGGATTGTGAAGAGCATCAAATTTTTGGATTTATGTTGGGAAGGTGCTAGTCTTAATGTTGGGCACATCCTAGGTTGTGTGACTTGGAACTTTTGGAAAGTGCATTAGGTTGGGCCAATGCCTACCTAAGGGTTTTAATTTTTTTGTACTATATTTGAAGTTTTGAAGTTAATAAAAAAGGGGAGAATTTTCTATTGGTAGATCCCCCTTCATTGCACATACTTGTATTTGTTGAAGTTTTGTTCTATTGTCATTGTTGTTTATGCTTGAAGTTACGATATCGCAAATTGAATGAATGTAATGAAGTGAATTTCATTTGAATAATTGGCTAAGGATAAATAATTGTTTGGTTATTTTGTTGAAGTCACTTGCAACATAATTGGACAAATTTAATAGTGGATTCATTATAGAACATATAGGCTAGAGGTGTAGTCCAGGAGAAATTAGTTGATTTCCTTTATGAAATCTCACCAGTTCCGCATGCACATGGCAGTGCGACCATCATGGGGTTGTGATAGATTATATAAAATTCTGCTTTGTGA
Source organism: Pinus albicaulis (assembly GCA_034641835.2). Taxonomy (NCBI): domain Eukaryota; kingdom Viridiplantae; phylum Streptophyta; class Pinopsida; order Pinales; family Pinaceae; genus Pinus; species Pinus albicaulis. The sequence goes on from CM076569.1 coordinate 832,620,314, forward strand.
AGTTGGTAATTTGGCAGAATTTTAAGGAAATGGCATGATGGCAACAATGATGGAAATTTGTGATCAAGGCTAAGAACTTGTTGAGAGTTGGGCAACATGATGGTTGAAGAATTGATCTTGTTGGAGGACAATTTATAGGCTGCTCAATAAGGACTTGAAAAAAGAAGGAAGGAATTGCAGGAGGAGGTTTATGTGTTGAAAGATACCCTTCATGTGTTGGAAAGACAAGGGGAGACAATTTAAACTATGGGTGAACTCTTACGAATCATTAAGAGAATAAATAACCTAGAAGAAGAAACGACAAAGTTGGAAAAGGAGCTTGGTGTACTTCATGAGAATTGGGCCGAAGTTGAGGAAAGAATCAAGATGCTTGAGAAGGAGACCAGGAAGGCAGTTCTTGGTCATAAAGAAGGTATGGCTAGTGGTGTTGGCACTTGTATTTTTGAAGAAGGATGTTTGGTTGAACAAACCAAAGTTGTTAACCATGATGATGAAGAAGAAGTTGTTACATATGAAGATGAAGTTGGCCCTTTGGGAAAGTATGAAAAAAGTGTTGGGAGTTTTCCGACAAAATAGGAAGAGCCTAGTGAGACAAAGCTTATGAAAGTTGAACCACATTTGTGCATATCACATTCATGGAAGGAAGAAAGAGGCACTCCCTTAGAGAGACATCACACGAATGAAGTAAATATTTTAGTAACTTATGTTTTGATGAAATATTTGGAAGTTGGTTCTTACAAAAATATGGGCGAAGGAAGCTTGTGTTTTTCGATGCTATGGGTGACTTTCCCTTGGAAGGTTGGGATGATTCCTTGATTTATTGTGGGTAAAAGGATGATTTTTGATATGGGACTTATTCAAGTGGTATTTGACCTCATGGTAGAAGGTGTGAATTCCCAAGACAAGGGTGGAACATGATGAACCTTATGCAATGAATGAGTCATGTTTGGTTGAGTGTCCGGGATGGCTCGTGGAATGATGGAATTAGGGCACATTAGAAGAAGAATATGACATAAATTGGGTGGAATTATTCATTGGAGTCTCGTTGAAGGTCGAGGAGAAGTTATTGGAAAAAATTTAGTGAGAGAGACGACGATGAAGGAAGATATCTATGATGATGATACGAGGGTAGGGAGACTGAGGGCACCAAATTGACCAAAGGTAAGGATGTGAAGATAGAAGTTGTGTTGGTCCTGCCAAAGTGGAAAAGAGTTGTGCGCATCAAGTTGAAGGAAGGGAAATTCGATTGAGGGGGTTCACTTAGATAGAATAAGGGCATGGAAGACATCACGTAGGGACATCAAGCAAGGGCACTAGTGAATATATGTCACATAGGGTCATCAAGAAGAAGTGCCAAGCAAAGATGTTGTGAAATATGGTCACGTTGGTGTCAAGAAGTTATGTAAATGGAATGATGGGGATGTTAGATGCATTCATACAACAAGGAAATAGTCATTTTGAATGAAGACATAAATGAAATGTGAGGTAATTTGTGTGGTGAAGGAAGCATAAGAAACTTGCAATGGGACTGTTTGGACCAAGACAAGTGTGATTTCCTGAAGTGAGGAAAAAAATATGGTTAGAATGAACTTGTGATGACTTGAATAACTTGAAGGGAGTTACATCCGATGAATAATTCGTATAATGGTCGTCTTGAAGTATCTAGTTCGTTAAGAAGCTGAGGTCGGGGAGACATGAATTTGATGCGATATGGGACACATAACTTGGGCATAGAATGGGATATGTCTGTGAGGAGTGACTTGATGGATGGGATAAGAGCGAGAAAATTTGAAGTTGGATGGTAGTTGTAGTGATGAAGGTGCCTTGGTGGCAACATTTAGGCATGGGTTGAGTCTGTTGAGACTTAACCATTTTGATGGATGGAGGTTGTTGGTCCATGACCAAGGGAAACACATGGAGAGATAATGAGAAACATTTTGCAAGATTAGATGGAGTTTCTTCATGGACCTTAATATGGGACTATGGTTGAGCATCAGTTGAAGTACTTATTCATGAATATGTGAGGGTTTCTTGATTAGGATTGAATATGTGATGAAGTGCAAGAGAAACAACCGAAAAATGCATGATGAGGTTCATTTTCATGGGTTGGATGTGATATTTGGACTGATCACCCAATTAGTTTGAGTCATGGGGGATAAAAATGCGTTGAAATGTGTTGGATTTGAGTTGGAGTATGGCAAAAAAGGTTAACATGATGATAATATGAAGTGGGTTGGAATGATGTGAGTTGTGATTGAAGCATGCAACCGAGTTGAAGGAGGAGGTTTATGTGTTGAAGGATACCATTCATGCGTTGGAAAGACAAGGGGAGACAGTTTCAACTATGGGTGAACTCTTATGAATCATTAAGAGAATAAAGCACCTAGAAGAAGAAACGAAAAAGTTGGCAAAGGAGCTTGGTGTACTTCATGAGAATTGGGCCGAAGTTGAGGAAAGAATCAAGATGCTTGAGAAGGAGACCAGGAAGGCAGTTCTTGGTCATGAAGAAGGTATGGCTAGTGGTGTTGGCACTTGTAATTTTGAAGAAGGATATTTGGTTGAACAAACCGAAGTTGTTAACCATGATTATGGAGAAGAAGTTGTTATATATGAAGATGAAGTTGGCCCTTTGGGAAAGTATGAAGAAAGTGTTTTTAGTTTTCGACCAAAATAGGAAGAGCCTGGTGAGACAAAGCTTGCAAAAGTTGAACCACATTCGTGGAAGGAAGAAAGAGGCACTCCCTTAGAGAGACCTCACGCGAATGAAGTAAATATTGTAGTAACCTATGTTTTGATGAAATATTTGGAAGTTGGTTCTTAAAAAAATATGGGCGAAGGAAGCTTGTGTTTTTCGATGCTATGGGTGACTTTCCCTTAGAAGGTTGGGAAGATTCCTTGTTCGATTGTGGCTAAGAGGATGATTTTTGATATAGGACTTGTTCAAGTGGTATGATGAACAAGGTGTGAATTCCCAAGACAAGGGTGGAACATGATGAACCGTATGCAATGAATGAGTCATGTTTGGCCGAGTGTCCAGAATGGCTCGTGGAATGATGGAAGTAGGGCACATTAGAAGAAGAATATGACATAAATTGGGTGGAATTATTCATTGGAGTCTTGTTGGAGGTTGAGGAGAAGTTATTGGAAAAATTTTAGTGAGTGAGACGACGATGAAGGAATATATCTATGATGATGAGATAAGGGTAGGGAGACTAAGGGCACCAACCCGACCAAAGGTAAGGATGTGAAGACAGAAGTTGTGTTGTTCCTGCCAAAGTGGACAAGAGTTGTGTGCATCAAGTTGAAGGAAGGGAAATTCGGTTGAGGGCATTCACTTGGACAGAATAAGGGCATGGAAGACATCACGTAGGGACATCAAGCAAGGGCACTAGCAAAGATATGTCGCATAGGGTCATAAAGAAGAAGTGCCAAGCAAAGATGTTGTGCAATATGGTCACGTTGGTGTCAAGAAGTTATGTAGATGGAATGATGGGGATGTTAGACGCATTCATACAACAAGAAAATAGTCTTTTTGAATGAATACATAGATGAAATGTGAGGTAATTTGTGCGGTGAAGGAGGCATAAGAAAATTGCGATGGGACTGTTTGGACCAAGACAAGTGTGATTTCCTGAAGTGAGGAAAAAAATATGGTTTGAATGAACTTGTGATGACTTGAATATCTTGAAGGGAGTTGCATCCGATGAATAATTTGTACAATGGTCATCTTGAAGTATCTAGTTCGTTGAGAAGCTGAGGTTGGGGAGACATGAATTTGATGCGATATGGGACACATAACTTGGGCATAGTATGGGATATGTCCGTGAGGAGTGAATTTATGGATGGGATAAGATCGAGAAAACTTGCAGTTGGATGATAGTTGTAGTGATGAAGGTGCCTTGGTGGCAGCATTTAGGCATGGGTTGAGTCTGTTGAGACTTAACCATTTTGATGGATGGAGGTTGTTGGTACATGACCAAGGGAAACACATGGAGAGATGATGAGAAACATTTTGCAAGATTAGATGGAGTTTCTTCATGGACCTTAATATGGGACTATGGTTGAGCATCAGTTGAAGTACTTATTCATGAATATGGGAGGGTTTCTTGATGAGGATTGAAGATGTGACGAAGTGCAAGAGAAATAACCGAAAAATTTATGAGGAGGTTCATTTTCATGGGTTGGATGTGATAGTTGGACTGATCACCCAATTAGTTCGAGTCATGGGGGATAAAACTGTGTCGAAATGTGTTGGAGTTGAGTTGGAGTATGGCAAAAAAGGTTAACATGATGATAATATGAAGTGGGTTGGAATGATGTGAGTTGTGATTGAAGCATGCAACCAAGTTGGAGGGGACGACCTTCCGTGATATGGTGTAGTGTGGAGGATTATGATGAGTTGTGGATGATGACTATTAGATTAAGGAGTCATTCATGCATGAATAATTTGTTGAAAATGCAGCAAGAAATTCCTAATTTAATTTTCCCTTGATTAGATTAGGATAAATTCAAAATTTCACATCAATAAACAAATTGAATGAGTTAACTGAGGTGATATAGTTGTTATCACTCAGTTATCTCAGTTAATTCGAGTTGAGGGAATGAAATTGAGTTGTGTATAGTCATTCATAAATTTTAGGTGCCTAGGTTGAGTTAATTTCAGTTGTAACAATTTAATTCAGTTAAATTGAGTTATGGTTAGTTAAACTAGTTCCAATAGTTAGAGGAACTAGCGGGAGGTCTATCAACGGGGTGTAAAATTAGTGTTTAACTAGTTAACTAATTGATGAACCGAAATTAGCTCATGCATGTATAGAATTCGAGTTACCCATTTGATTTTGGAGTTCAAGGGCAGTGTAATATCTGTTGTAAACTATTCCAAGTTGTACAGGTGGTGCATGCAGTGAGAGAAGGACCTAAATTAATTGTGCAATCCATATTGATGCTAATTACTTGAGGAAAAATGCAAAGAAATAGGATCTTGAAGGCCTAAAAACTTGGCTTAGTGTTGGACAAAGTTAGTCAGTCAGGCAAGGGATAGAAGATACAGGTGCAAGTTGTGCTCAAGCTTGAGAAAGCGTATTGTATTCATCCAGATTCTTTGACTAATGCAATACAAATAGGAAGGGGTTTTGAGCAGTTGATTTCCCCTAGATAAATCTCTATGTATGTGTGTTTAATCATGATGCATGTTTTTTATATGTGTTCTCGATCGTAAATTTTCTTCTTTAGATGATTATAGTAGATTTTTGTCTTATGTTTTAGTAAATTACATGAGAATTTTTTAATCTACCTTAAATTTCTACATGGCATCAGAGCAAGATTCACAGTAGAGAAGATAATTTTAAGTTGTCTTTGTAGGAGGATCAAATTTATAGGATTAATTCTTCGGAGCTAGAATTATAGATTTCCATCAACTAAGACTCGAGTATGCCCTTGAGGGAAGCTCAAATTATGTTTCTTGTAAGTACCACATGGAGGAAGTGCTGGAAGATAATGGATTGATGGAATTCATTGATATTGATATCCTGAAACTAGCAGCAGCTGATATTCAAAATCTAGTAGAATGGAATAAGTGTGTAGCCAAGGCGAGGAGAATCATATTGGAGGGAGTACGTGTAACAACCCTAGTGAAAATTCCATGTAATAAAATTTAATAAAGGAAAAATAATAGCCACAATTATGGGACACTTATTCCAAGCTAAATGTTGGGGTAAACATCCTAGTGTCAGTGTTCATTTCGGTTATTATGGCTAAGGAAATTGGAAAATGAAATGGAAAAGCCTTTGGAAAGGAAAAGTGGCATTAATTGGAATTTTATTTATGAAAATAATGGAAATTAGGAGAAAAGGTATGTGAAAAGTCACAGGTTGCATGTGAGGAGGAAAATTAAGGAAAATAATGGAAAATGAAGAAAATAAAGGCCTAATCGATAAAAAGGCTTCTGAGGATCAATTGGTACCTTTTGGAAGTTTAGTTTTGGAGCTCTCTCTCTATTCTCTCTCCCACACGCTCTTGGATACTTATAGTTTTCTTGGAGCACTTCAACAATGGATCAAGAAATGAGAAAGAAGGTAGGAGGAAGCAAAGATCAAGCAAGGAAGAGCAGGATGAAGTAGCTACAACAAGGTTCCTTGCAGTTATCAATTTGCATGTGTGATTTCCTTGTAATATTTTACATGCATGGTTATGCATGTGTGTTCTTGGTTACATTTCTTTCATGGGCATGGGTTTTTCTAGGTGTGACAATATTTTTTAGCCTATATTTTCCATTTTCGGATAGATATGGTGTGATGGGGTTCTCATGTTTTGGTTGAGCTGGATTTAACCTTGTACTTCTCCACACTCCCATCTTCCACCTGCTTCACCTTATAGATCCATCTAGATCCAACCATTTATTTTCTGACTAGTCTTGGGATAACTTCCCATGCACTGTTCTTGATGATGGAGTCATATTCCTCTACCATAGCATTAACCCAAATTGGTTGTTGCACTGATTTATCAAAGGAATATGGTTCTATCACAATACACTTGCTCATAAGAGTCATGTATCCAGTAAACTTGTCTGGAGATTTTCTTTGTCTGCGCAGTGAATTAGGGGCTCCTACATTCTCTGCCGCATCAAGTCTCAATCTATCAGCTTCTGTGGTGCGCCTTCTACCATTTTTGGTGGATGGCTCTACATGAGTGTTTTATACCACTCCATGATCCTTCGCATGTGGTTTCTCCACATCTTGAGGTTCATTCTTTGGAACCTAGAGTTCCTCATCTGCATGCAAATCTAGCTCCCTCTCAAGGGACAATCGCATGGATTTCTCCTCATCAAATTTTATATCCCGTCTCACAACAATAATCCTCCTATTTGGAAAATACACCTGATAATTATGGAGAGTATCAGTGTACCCCAAAAATATCCCAATCTCAGCTATTGGTTTGAGCTTCTTCCTGGTGTCTTTGCTCACATGCACATAAACAGATGAGCCAAAAATTTCAAAATATGAAACGTCAGGTTTCTTACTAGAAAAATCCTCCTCTAGTTTAATTATGCCAAGTATCCGATAAGGACTACGGTTTTATACAAATACCATTGTGTTGCATGCCTCTGCTCACAAATGCAACAATAGGCCCTCATCATGCAAAATCACTCATGCTGCACCCTCAATTGTTCTATTCTTTCTTTATGTGACCCTATTCTATTGTGGGTTATGAGGCACAATCAAATCTCTCTGTATTCCTTCTTTTCTACAAAATTTCTTTAATTCATTGGAGATGTACTCACCATCATTGTCACTCCTAAGAGCCTTCACATGCTTCCCCGTGTCTTTCTCCACCAATGCTTTCAACTCAAGAAATTTTGAGAATGTATGATCTTTCTTCTGCATGAATTAGATCCAACACTTTCTATAAAAATCATCCACAAATATCAGATAGTACTTATGCTTTGTTGTCGAAGCAGTATAGAATGGTCCACACAAGTCTGAGTGAACTCTCTCAAGGATTTTCGAAGCTCAGTTCTCCTTCTCATGAAAAGTGGCCTTTGCATACTTCCCCATAGTACATCCCTTGCATGTGTCTATCTGTGCAAGAGTACCCTTGGGAAGATTTGTAGAAATATACTGCATGAACTTCAAGGCTCCGTGGTGTAGATGGCCCAATCTCCTGTGCCATAAATCACCCTAATCCCGACTCACCACTTTGTCTTCCTTACCCATCAATGTTGTGCAACCATATACATCAAGTTTATAGAGATTCTTCAAATGAATCCCAATATTCTTGGCTTGTCCTGTTGCTTTGTGTCGAAGGAAAGCTTTTCCTTCACTGAAAACAACATCATAGCTTCTATCCTCCAACATTGCGACTGAAACTAAATTTTCTTCAAGCCTAGTACATGCATTACATATTTTAATAGAAAGGGTTTACTTGACTATGTTTGGAAGGTAACTGTACTAATATTGGTAGCACTGTACCTCCCATCATCACCCATTTCGATATGCATCTAGAGGTCCTTCTCCTCCAAGCTACTGAAAATTTCTTTGTCCTCCGTCATGTGAAAGGATGCACCACTATCCAAGTACCATAACAATCCCATTACACTTGACACCATGCACAAAATGAATGAGAATTCAAGCTCAAATTGCGAGCCCAAAGCCTCACCAACTGCAGATCCTAAATCCTTATTGTTCTTCTTCTTTTGTGGACAATTAGTGGCATAATGTCCATGCTCGTGATAGTGAAAACACTTCACTCTGGACATGTCACGTTTCTTTCCATATTTTCCGGACTCAGATTTGGAGTGGAATTTCTTTCCTTTCCCCTTCTTCGCCTTGGAAGCCAAAGTGAAATATTCTTCATCATCATTCTTAGATGAAGATCCATCCCTAGTATTTTGCCTGAATTATTCTTGCACCAAATCCGACCAAATTCGTTCCCAATCTGGCAACTTCTCCCTCCCATTGATAGAGTCCTGATAACTATGCCAACTCTTGGGATGTCTTAGAAGAGCTAGGTTCACCAAGTCATCATCCGCGACAATAATTCTGATGCTCCCAAGATCATCCCGAGATTGGAAAAACTTTGTTAAATATTTCGGAATGGTGTCGCTTTTCCCCATTTTGATTTTCCTGAGCTTGTCCTTCAGTGCGAATTTTCTATGATCACTGCTTCTCTGAAATAGATCTTTCAAATATTTCCACATTGCATATGGTGTCACTTTTCCATGGAGACTTGAGATAATGTGGCCTCATACTCCCTCCAATAAGATCATCCTCTCCTTTTCAACCTTCTTTTTCCAAGCATCAACATTTCTGGCATCTCCTATAGCGGATTTGGGAACATCATTATCAATGAATTCTTTCAACCCATTGTCCTCCAATACTGCCTCCATCATATATTTCCACGCAATATAATTGGAAGTTCCCTCAAGTGCATACTCCAATCTCAAGATGTTGAAAGCCATTTCAATCCTGATTCGCCTGTCGCACCAAGAATACTTTTGAAAATTTGAATTTTATTCAATCACAAACTCATCTTCACCTCCACCATAGTGATTTCCCGTGCTTTGATACCATGTAGAAATTATACAAATATATGTGTATCAATGGATTCAATCAGATCAAGCAATGTACTAAAGCTAGGTACTAAATCCTTCTACGAATCAATTGCGGAAAATAAACATGATCGCCAATCGCAACAAGTAAAGAAAGAATCAAATAAAACCACAACACAGTTAATTTCCCCGACAAAGCTTGTTGCTCAAAACCCCTATATCTTTTATTATATATTCACCATGGAATCATGAAACATTTATAATGCACTCTTCTCACAAGATTCTCTTTCACTCTCACAACTGTCTCACAATGATCTGGACAAAATAGACCAACACTTAGCCAATTCTTAGCCTCTAATCAGCCTGCCTTGATTATGCAATTCATGTGGAATGAAATCCCTATTCTTTAGGAATTTCAGCCTTCCAAAACTGCGCAAGGATCATGGGCAATACAATGGATGATCTAGTTGCATGTGAGCAACCTACTACTCACACAACTGATAGTTAACATCCCTTTAACCTTTTTCTCAACTGGGTATCCACTAGAACTAACATGCATGTAGCTATTAATAATAAATCATCATTTTCATGGTAGATCGTTGATTGTGAATTAAATATGATTTAATTCACTTGATCTCTCACTAGTGCGACAATCAGTTACAACTAGTTCAACTGACTTTAACTCAATTAATTGAGTTAATTGATTTCTCATGCATTAAACTCATGCACTTAACTACAAATTGAACTCTAAAACACATAGAATCACTTTGCATGCCTCACCAACCACCCTCAACTCAAAATACATGAGCTAACTGAGCTTATCACACTCAGTTAACTATTACAAGTGATTATGAGATAAGATTAAATTTTATTTTCCAATTTAATTAAGGGAAAATTAAATTAGACACTACACCAATTTAATTAATTAAATTGGCCTTCACACTAATGTATCGCTATGATAGGTGGTCCCACACTAGTGTGTGTCATGCAATTTCTTGTTGGACTTTCAACAATTTTAAATCTTGATGCATGTTTTTTATATGTGTTCTCGATCGTTAATTTTCTTCCGCAGATGAGTCGAGTAGATTTGAGTCTTACATTTTAGTAAATTACATGAGAAGTGTTGAATCTACATTAAATTTATACATGGTATCACAATAGAGAAGATAATTCAATGTTGTCTTTGTAGGAGGATCGAATTTATAGGATCAATTCTTCAGAGCTAGCATTATGGCTTTCTATGGACTAAGACTCGAGTATTCCCTTAAGGGAAGCTCGAACTATGTTTCTTGTGAGGACCACATGGAGGGAATGTTGGAAGATAATGGGTTGAAGGAATTCATTGATAATGATATCCCGAAACAAATAGTAGCGGATACTCAGAATCTAGCAGAATGGAAGAAGTGTGTATCCAAGGTGAGGAGAATCATATTGGAGGGAGTAAGAGACCATATTGTCTCTAATATCCATGGGAAATATATTTCGTATGCAATGTGGCAAGAATTTACATATTCGTTCCAGAACAATAGTGACCACAGGAAGCTGGCACTCAAGCAAAAATTTCAGAATATCAAGATGTAGAAGGGGGAGACAATACCACAGTACTTGAGAAGAATCACACAAATTCGTGATGAACTTGGCAGTGTTGGTGTTATGGTTGTATAATATGATCTAGTAAGCTTGGCACTTCTATTCCTTCCCAAGAGCTGGCACAATTTCAAAGATTCGCTAAATGGGAGCGAGAATCTACCAAATTGGGAAAGATTATGGTCTGATTTTTTCAAAGAAGAAATAAGGCGAAACAGCAGAGACAAAACCTCATCCAAGTGTGATGATGAGGAGAACTATTCCTTGGCTGGAAAGGCAAAGAAATGGGAAGGGGAAAAATCCCAATCCAAAGGAGATTCCAGTCAAGGGGGGAAGAATAAATACTTGTCCAAAATCAATTGCTTTCACTGTCATGAATTGGGACACTATGCCACGAAGTGTCCACATAAGAAGGTAGACAAGAAACCCCCAAGAGGAGCGACAGGTGAACCTTTGGCTTCACAATTCGAGTTTAAATTCACCCTCATTGCATGCATGGAAAACACAGTGATGGGTAGTGTGTGGTATCTGGATAGTGGTGCATCATTCCATATCACAGGAAACCGAGAATTTTTTAGTGACTTGGAGGAGAAAGACCTTCAGATGCACATCGAGATGGGAGATGATGGGAGGTATAGCGTGACCGATATTGGTTCAGTTACTTTTCAAAGGGAGTCTCAACCCCCTCTGATCAAGGATGTGATGTTTGTTCCAGGTATAAATAATAATTTTTTTTGCATCACGGTGTTGGATGATCGTGGCTATGATGTGATATTCATAAAAGGAAACAAATTCTTGAGACACATCGCCACGAGAAAAGTGTCATTAGGGTATTTTGAGGTCTAAAATAGGCCTCCTAAGAAAAATATACAATAAAAATTCACTTTATGAGAACCATTCACATTTTATGGGATGACATCATCCCTAATGGTTGAGGTGGCATTGTTTGAGTTAAAGGTACTTACTTGTCACATTCGCAATGGTGGATAAAAATTCATGGTTAACCATGGTAGTGCTCTAAGTACTTTTAAAGTCATAAAGTAAAGTACTCACAATAAATGTCATTTGACACTTTTTGAATAAAATATTATTATTGTGATTTCATAATTTTTGAAAGAAACAATGCATATTCTTACACAATTTTCATGTTGTTACACGCTTTTCAATAAATATTATATTTGTATGTTTTCATATATTCATTTTAAAATTATATATTCATCTCATATTATTTAATATTACCATTTCAAATTAATTATAAGTTAATATCTATACATATATATTATACATATAGAATCAAAATAAAATAAAAAATGTAAACTTGTAATTTTAGGATAAATCAAATCTATAAATAATATTAATATCAATACAAAAATATTAAAATTAAAGAAAAAAACATTTTAGTTTTGTATGATGAAAACAAGTATATTAGTTTTGTATGTTGAAAAAAGTTATAATAAATTCAACATAGTTTGAGGAGAAAAAATCTAAATTTCAATGTATATAAATCTTATATTATACTTATAAATATAAATTAAATCTATTTCAATACTTTTTTTCTTTAATTTTAAATACAACTCAATTCATTTCATTATGATTATATTAATATTATATATAATATTATGATAAATAATCTAAATGTTATAAAATATATATTATAATCATTTTTATATTATATATTATTTTTTCTTAGGTTATAAATCAAATCAATTTAATATGTAATATAAAATTCATACATAAAATAATATATTACATTTATTATATTATATTATTTTTACATAGTATATTAATTACATGTTATTATACAATTTAAATAATATAAATTTTAATTGATAGCATATTATATAATTAATAATTTATGGATTTATATTTATATTTTATTTTAAGTTATTTAAGTACAAAGGAAAAATTCATTAGTTGTTCAACGATAATGGCTTTTTCTTGAAAAACTCATTCTTATTTATAGTCACATCAATACAATTTTTTTATTAATTTTATTTTGGTACAAATTTTGAATTGAATTTAACTATGGTTACATGGATTGTGGTGCAAAAAGTGAATTGAAAATTCATAAATATTATTTTATTAGTTTATCTATTATTTTATTATTTCCTTAGGAGGCCCATTTTAGACCTCAAAATTCCCCTAATGAGTAGATCAAGGTTTGAGTGAAGAACCTCTACAAGTTGAATGTGGAATATTGTGCTGATTTGAGCACAAAGGAAAAGAAGGTGTAGAGCCGATATTTCGATGAATTATGGAATATAATACTTGGCCATTTGCATCATGGAGCTTTGAAAATCATGCAGCAAATCACCACAGGCCTTCCTAAATGAGGAATAGAGAAATAAAATACATGAAAAGGGTGTACCTTAGGGAAGTACAGAAAAGCCACCTTCAATGATTGGAATAACAGGGTGCATGAAATCCTTGAAAGGATCCACTCTGATGTCTGTGGACCTTTCTCGACAGCCTCCACATCCAAACACAAGTATTATGTTATTTTTGTAGATGGTTTCTCATGGAAGTGCTTGATTTTATTCATGTAGAAGATAGACTAGAGATTGTCCAAGTTTGTTGAATTTAAATCACTTGTTGAGAAAGAAACTCGGAGGAAAGTGAAGGCTCTCATGAGCGATAGTGGTCGTGAATACGTTTCAAATGAGTTAAAAAAAAATTGTGTAAAGGAAGGCATTTGATGAGAGTTATTTTCTTCCTCTCAACCACCCCATTCTACTGTGGGTTTTGGGTTGTTGTGGGAGAAGAAAGGGCAATCTTGCATGACCAAGGCCTACCACTGCACTTGTGGGTTGAAGCATGCAACATAGCCACAGTCTATTTGTAGAACAAGATTCCTCATCAGATTCTTGGGATGAGTACACCAGAAGAATATTTTTCAGGGAAGAAACCAGTTGTTTCACACTTCAAGATCTTTGGATCACCAGTTTACTATCATGTTTCCAAGGAATAAGGAAAAATCTAGAGCCCACAACAGAGTTGGGCATATTTTTGGGGTACACTAATACACCTCACAACTATCGAGTGTACCTTCCATCTCTTAGGATGACAATTGTTCATAGATATGTGAAGTTCGATGAAGATAAGGAAATGAGGTGTTCCCTTGAGATGGAGCTTCAGTTGCATGTATATCAATAGCTATTGACTCCAAAGGAATAACCTTAGAATGTTGTGGAGGAGCCACAAGCAGAGGAGCAGAGAGTGGAGACACCCACTTAAGTAGAGACATCCATAGAAGAAAGGAAGTGAACCAGAGAAGCTGACTGATTATTTCATAATGCTAGAGATAATGTGGGAGCACCCACATCACAACGCAGGAAGAAGAGGTCACTGTATCGGTACACTGGCTACATGGCTATGATGAGTGAGCCTGTAGAGACAGAACCATCCTCATTCGAGGAAGAAATGCGGCAACCAGTATGTGTTGATGCCATGGTAGAGGAATATGATTCTATTTTCATAAATAGTGTTTGGGAAGTGGTCCCAAGAACAGAGGACAAATCAGTGGTGGGCTCGAGATGGATCTATAAGGTGAAGAAAGCAGCAGACGAGAGTATCGAGAAAAACAAGGCCAAATTTGTGGCCAAGGGGTTCTCTAAGGTGGAGGGAATTGAATATGAGGATACCATTGCTCTAGTAGCAAGGTACTCTTCTATCAGATCAATTCTAGCACTTGTTGTGTAGATAGGATTGAAGATTCATCAGATGGATGTGAAGACAACATTCCTCAGTGGAGTGGTTAAAGAAGAGGTGTACATTGGATAACCATAAGGATTTGAGAACTTTAACAGAGTCACATGTGTGCAGACTCAAGTGAGTGTTGTATGGATTGAAACAAGCACCTCGTGCTTGGTACACTAGGATCGAAAACTATATCACCGGGTTGGGCTTCACCAAGTGTGAAGAAGATGTAAACCTTTACCATATTGTTTTTGAAGTGAAATTGTTGATTATTGTTTTATATGTCGATGATTTTATTTTAACCAGTCATGAGAAGTTCATCATTTCTTCCAAAGAGGATCTTGCAAGAGAATTTGAGATGAAGGACATGGGACTCATGCATTATTTCCTCGGTTTGGAAGTATGGAAATGAGATGGGGAATTGTTTGTCTCTCAAGGAAAGTATTCGAACGATATACTTAAGAATTTATACATGGAGAGTAGCAAACCCATGGAAACTCTCTAACAGGAAGTTGGAGGAAGGAGGATGCCAATTCAGGTGAGGAAGTGGAGGCTACCATTTACAGGTAGCTTGTGGGTTCACTTATATATTTGGTGAACACACGACCAGACATGTGTATTTAGTTAACCAAATTAGTCAAGCAATGGTTAATCCAACCAAATTGTATTGGAAGCTGAAAAAACATGTGTTGAGATACCTTAGAGGATAGTCCTAAATTTGGACTTTGGTACAGATGAAAAGAGGGAGTGAAGCTGCAAGGCTTCACAGATGCAGATTGGGCAGGAAGTCCATCAAACCAGAAGAGCACGCCAGGGGGAATTTTTAGTGTTGGGTTAGTAGTATTTTCTTGGTACGATGAGACGCAGAGATCTATAACACTCAGCTCAGTAGAAGAAGAGTAGATGGCTGCTAGTCAAGCAACATGTGAGGCAATCCAGATGAGGATGATTCTTGTTGGGTTATTTGGTCAGATGATGGATCCTACTATGATTTAAAGGATTATCAAAGTTGTATAAAACTCTCTGAGAATCCATCCTTTCACGATCGATCCAAGGATATTTCCATCTACGAGATTTTGTGCAGAAGCGCATCATGTAGTTGGAATATATTCCTACATAGGAACAAGATGAAAATAATTTCAAAAAATCTTTCTCAAGAGGAAAATTCGAGTTCCATAGAGGTAGGATTGGGGTATATGATAGTCCCTTTCTTGCTAAGGGAGTGCTGAAAATGAAACAAGAAATTCCTAATTGAAAATCCCCTTGATTAAATTAGGGGAAATTCGAAATTTCACATCAACATAAAACTTGAATGAGTTAACTGAGGTGATATAGTTGTTATCACTCAATTATTTAGTTAATTTCAGTTGGGGTCATGAAATTGAGTTGTGTATAGTGATTGCTAAATTTTAGGAACCTAGGTTGAGTTAATTTCAATTGTAACAATTTAATTCAGTTAGATTTTTTTGTGGTTAGTTAAACTAGTTCTAACCGTTGGAGGAACTAGCGAGAGGTATAACATTGGGGTGTAACTACAGGGTTTAACTAGTTAAATGATCAATCGACCTAAATTAACTCATGCATGCATATAATTTGAGTTTCCCATTTGAGATTGGAGTTCAAGGGTAGTTTACTATCAGTTCTAAACTAGTCCAAGTTGTGTGTTATGAAACTAGCTCCAAAAATAGAAGAAAAGAAAGATCAACACCTTAGAAATAAGCCACTTCGAGGGGAAAACCTCCTTTACATTACATAAATGAACAATTCTTGGATGATTGAAATGAAAAAACCTCATTTCTATATATAGGAGTCTATGGGGTCACAATATAGTCCTAGCCAACCTAACAATAATAATGTAAGGGCACAATAATAACAATATGGGGGCTACAGGGGTACAACAATAAAAATAAGGGGGCTACACTAAAAACAATAAGGGGATAAAATAGTATTATAAGGACCTAACATGCTCCTCTACTTAAAAAAAGTGTTTCCCTCAACACTTGATTATTTCTGGATGCTTTTGTATAAAATTCTCATCCTCCCATGTGGAATCTTCAACGGGTAAGTTCTTCCACTTGATGAGATACTTTGAAATTGATTGATTTGGTAGTTGTTGAGTTCTTGTTTCTATGACTGCTTCAAAACTTCTTTCATTTTGATGTTCATCTTGATCCTATTGTTTCATTTGATTCTGCACCAAAGTTAGTTCATCCTTTGAGAGTTGGAGAACTTGTTGTTAATGCTCGATGTGATCTTACACTACTTTATCATCCATATTAGCTTTCATTTGATCCTTCAAACCATCTAACTTAGCCTCCATTTTTTCTTTTAAACCATCTATGTCATATTTTATTTCTCTTTGTAAGATCGAATTTGTTTTCACTTGGTACCATAATTTTGATATCTCATACTGCAATTCTTCCTCTTCATGCGTCATAGTAGAGCTTTCTAAGGGTTTTTTCTTGCTTTCTAGGAGGTCGATATTAAACCTGAATTATCTCTATGATTTCGGATCTTTAGTATCTGAAATTTTTTCCCATAGTTTCCCTTTGAATCTTCTTTTGAATGCCACAAGTTTGACCTGATTTGGATGCTTCAAGGCAAAGTTATTAACAATCTCCCACAATGACCTAAGTATTGACTGGTTCGATAGAGAAAACTAGTACGACATGCCACGTGTCACTATTTCCTCCTTCGGCTCTGAAATTGATACACAGGAAAATACAGTCCGTGTGATTTCAACCACTTCTTACAGAATTCCAATCCAATGCTTAGAGAGAGAGTTATAACAATTTTCCCAAGGTCACCTCTTTTAGATGAAATTTGGGAGCCTGCAAAAGCACTAACTTCCACAGATCATATCTCCGAACATATTACGAACCAAGATTTGAAATTTTTACACGAAGTTCCTTAGGATTTAGGATTCTCGTGGTAAAAATTTCATCTTCTAAACCTTAAAAAAAAAACAATTTATAGCAAAAATTCCACGATGACCTATTTGGAGCAGCGGAACCCTAGAATCCAAAGCTTTGAAACCAAATGTTATGAAACCAGCTCCAAAATATAAGAAAAGAGAGATCAACACCTTAGAAATTTGCCACTTTGAGGGGGAAACTTCCTTTACATTACATAAATGAACAATTTTTGGATGATTCAAATGACAAAACCTCCTTTTTATATATAGGAGTCCATGGGGTCGCAATATAGTCCTAGCCGACCTAACAATAATAATGGAAGGGCACAATAATAACAATATGGGGGCTACAGGGGTACAACAATAACAATAAGGGGGATAAAATAACAACAATAAGGGATAAACTAGTATTATAGGGACCTAACATTTTACATGTGATGCATTCAATTAAAGAAGGATCTAAAGGAATTGCACAATCCAGATTGAGGAATTTCATAAATAATAGGGGCTAATTTTTTGAGGAACAATGCAAGGAAATATGAGCTTGGAGGCTTGAAAATTTGCTAAGTGTTTGCCAAAGTCAATAATTCAAGCAAAGGATAGAAGATACAAGTGCAAGTTGAGCTCAATATTGAGAAAGAATATTGTATTTATCTAGATTATTTGATCAATGCAATACAAATAGGAAGGGGTTTTGAGCAGTTTCTTTCCCCTAGATAAATGTTTGTGTATGTGTGTTAAATCATGATGCGTCTTTTTTTTATGTGTTCTCAATCGTGAATTTTCTTTCGCGGATGAGTAGACTAGATATGAGTCTTATGTTTTAGTAAATTACATTGGTAGTTTTGAATCTACATTAAATTTCTACATATTTGACTGTTGACGAAGGTTCATATAAAGTGAATAGTTTGTAAAGTAATGAATTGAGAAATGATAAGTGTGGCTGGGAGTTGATGGATTCATGACGATTTGGACTTGGTGAAGAATTTCGTTGGGTGGATTTTTTTTTAGGATGGCAACCATTTTTAAGTGGGGGAGGATTCCAAGGCCTTGACTTGGCACTAAGGAAAAATAAATGCCCATGACGACCCTTGGAAACTTATAGGCTATGTGCACCCAAGTCGTGTGATGCGGAAAGCATGGATCGTTGGCACGACACGTTGGGGGTATGGGCTAAGTGTTGAGTGAATCTAGTTGGATTAATAAGTGGAACCAAGGGAATATCATAAAGTGCATGACATGGAGATGAGAATTCTAGGCACGCCTTCACGAAGGAGGGGAACCCTAGAACCCAAGGGAGAGATAGCGCGCATGGGCGGGTGTCTCAAGAAACACAGGTGCTCGTCAACGCAACCTACACGAGCAACACAAGGAAAGAGGAGTACATGACGTGCACAGGTAGAATAGCTGACACAAAAATGTGTGATGGAAGGAATTGAAAGACAGAGGCTTAGTGTGCAGTGCACGATAGGCAAATGCTCACGCCCTGGGCATGCCCACACGATGGTAGGGGTGTTGGGGTGCTCAAATGAGAATTGCGTGTTGGGCACACTGACGTGCTCACGGGACGAAATGGAGGTCAGCTCGAGACATGAAGGTGAACTAGCCCAAAGTTAAAACTTAGGCACAAGCACATATAGAAAAAGGGAGGTTGCAAAAATTTGGAAGAAACCAAGAAATTTCGCATAATAAGAGGAACAAAACCACATAATGAAGGTCACATATGTCAGATAGAAATATCACAGCTAAGGCATGTCTCAGGAAGAAGAAGGGTCACACAAGTGAGCCAAGTTTTCCGAGAAGGTTGTAGAGTTGGATTTTTGGGTTGTGAAGAGCTCCGAATTTTGGGATTTATGTTGGGCAAGGAGCTAAACTTAAGGTTGGTCATGCCCTAGGTTGTCGTACTTAGCTCTTTAGGTAAGTGAATTGGGTTGGGTCAATGACTTCCTAAGACTTGTAAATATGTTGTACTATATTTTAAGTTTTGAAGTTAATAAAAAAAGGGAGAAGTTATAATTGGGAGTTAACCCTCCCATAGAACATACATGTATCTATTGAAGTTTTGTTCTATTTTCATTTTTTTATGTTTGAAGTTACAATATTGCAAATTGAATGAATGTAATGAAGTCAATTTCATTTGAAGAATTGACTAAGTGTAAATAAGTGTTTGGCTATTGTGTTTAAGTTACTTGCAACTTAGAGTCCACAAAGTTAATGGTGGCTTCGCTATAGAACACATAGGCTAGAGGCATATTATGGGAGAAATTAGTTGAGTGCCTTGATACGAAATCTTATCGGTGCAACTATCGTGGGGTCATGACACTATGCTTTACAAGATATATTTTAGCTTAATTGTCATATACTAATATTTTTATGAGTATATTATGACTTAATCATGAAGAGAAAGTGCTTCCTCCTAAGAGGTTACAGGTTCAAATTTAGAGGGGGGTGGAGTATGCATGCCTTGCTAAAATTTAGTAGTAAAATCACCACTCGAAGGTCCCTTGTCTCGTGAATAAGGGTTTCCATTGTCCCACAAATTAGGAGGGTGAGTCTCACTTAGTCGTGACAATTAAATTGGATTATTATTATTATTAAATTCATTCATTGTAGATCATATCTAGACAACTATTTTACTTACCAAATTTATTTATTATCACTCACATCCATTAATATAAATTGAGATCTAACAAATTTGGTGAATGTACAACCATCATCACACACATTGAAATTCTTAATAATATTTATTCATTTCATTGTAGATCACAATTAGACATCTATTTTTCTTACCAAATTTATTCAATATCACTAATAATCCTCACAGACCAATCCCTCTTTAAAACGATGAATTTGAGTTGCATACCTTAATATAATTGAGATCTAACAATTTTTGTGAATGTACAACCATCATTACACACATTCAAATTATTAACAATATTTACTTGCTATTACTAAAAATCCTCACAAAACACAATCCATATTTTAAATGACGAAATTAAATTGCATCTATTAAAATAAATTGAAATCTACCGAATTTGGTGAATTTAGAATCACCATCGCACACAATGAAATTCTTAACGATATTTATTCATTTAAATGTAAATCACATCTTAGATATCTATTTTTCTTACCAAATTTATTTACTATCATTAATAATCCTCACAAAACACAAATCATCTTTAAAATAATGAAATTGAGTAACATCCCTTAATATAAATTGAGATCTAACAAATTTGGTAAATCTACATCCATCATCACTCACATTGAAATTATTGACAATATGAAAAGTTATCTCAAAACATATGTTGATAAGTGTCGTCCCTGCTCCATCCATCAAAAAAAAAAAAAAGAGAGAGAGAACACATTCCACATCTATACATTATATTTTATCTATACATTCTTTTTATATTACAATTATAATATGTGATTGCTATTCTATCAACCTTAATTGTTGATATTCTATTAACTTCACATATGGTTTATCTATACTAATTTTTTTTATCTACACCTCAAACTTAGAATATATAAGTGCATTTAGCTCATAATATCATAATACCATTTGTTACACCATTTTTTGGTCATCTAACCTATTATCATTAGATGGACCCAAGTACACCATGTAAGACCAATTTTACCCTAAGTAAAATTTCTTTCGCTATGTTAAAACAGGAAACCCCAAAAGGAAATATTAAACAAACCTATATTTGTTTGATTTTCCTCATGGAATAATTAATTAAATCATAATTTAATTATTATTCCCAGTCATGTTTAACCCAAAAACAAAGAAATTAATTAGATAAACCTTTATTTATCTTATTATTTTCTAGGAATAATTATTTAAATCTTATTTAGATAATATTCTTTGTTAAATATGACCAAATCACCCACAAATAATTAAATAAATCATTATTTATTTAATTATCTTTCAACCACTTCCTTAAATAATTAAATAAATCATTATTTATTTGATTATCTTCTAACAACTTCCTTAAAAAGATAAATAAATCATTTATTTATTTATTTTTGACAAATTAAGGGATTTGACCCAAGTCAAATACCTTTTCCCTCCAACAAATGTAATAAAATATTCCATAAAAAGTGGATCTAGATTTGGTTAACCCATGCACCAAGATCTAGAATGACCCAATATTTTGTTATAAATAGGAGGGTTTTTCCTACCATTCTTCACCTTTTGTTGCCTATTAGATCACTCTGGATCTATACACTTAGTCACCATTTTCTGCCATTTGCTGTGTGAGCTCCCTTTGAGTTCCATTCTTTGTGTGGGTTTTCTACACCAACAAGAGAGAGAAATCTTAGATCTGAAGCGCTGAGGACTTCCAAGAACCCATCCCACTGAGGAGAATTGGATACGCCTTCTTGTTTTCCTCCCAGGTGCCCCATTAATATAAAAATTCTTTCAAAATTGTTCTTGTCTTGTCTATTGGTATATGGAGCAAACCCTTATTTTTTCTGCTTAATGTCTTTCCATGCATAGATCTGGTTTTTGCAGCTCTTTTATGATCAACTAACCGCAGATCTGAAGATATTGGCAGCCACTTTTGTTGTTAGGGCTATTAGTTATGCGTAGCTAAAGTGGTCCTTTTTCGTACACTTCGACAAAGGATTCATACTAACAAATGGCGACTCCACACGGGTTTTAAATTACGACCATTGTCGTTTTTCATATTCCTGCATATCCAGCTACTTCAGACCCTAGGGCTTCTTTTCAGCTATTTATTTTTCCTATTTTTATGTTGTTTTTCTCACATAAAACCTTAAAACATAAAAATTTCTAACTTCCGTGTGTTTCTGGCCCTATTGCGCGGGTAAGCGACACCAGCCGCAACTGAGACGACAACTTTTCTGAAAATCTGCCGCCGAGACAACCGGAACGGGGGGTCACACTTTTTGGCCCATAACCTGCGACTTGGACCTCCAGGTCGCACTTTTCTGCCCCTTTTCTGCGACCTGCACTGAAAACAGGTCAGAAAGTGCGACCTGCCAGTTTTTCAGTGATTTTTCTGCAATTTTTCTAGGTTCTGCTGCAGCTTCTGTCAGGGTCTTCCAGCCTCTGTCTCAGCCCGCTTTGACCAAGTTCTGATATGTTTTTACTCATCTAAGTGGGAACCTAGCCCCCTAGGGCTTTAGTACCCTCCACTTTTTGTGGAAGAGTTTTAGTTGTTTCAGCCGTCTATTTTTTAGAGCTTCAACCTCCTTCTTTCCAGATCTGTTACCTCCTTTTCAGATCCATTGTAATCAGCTCTTCTACCTCTCAAATCACCTCCTGAAGATTTGTTTGGATCTACATTTAGGGCCTCCTCCTTGCCCCCTCCGTTTTTTGCTGATTTCCTTCCTTTTTCCAGCCACCTTGCCTCTGTCTCTTGGCTGTGATTTGCACCTCTTTTCAGCAGCTTTATCCTCTAGATCCCTGTCCCTTTTGACCCTAGATCTATTGGCCTCTTTTTATGTGTGTTTTGACTAGATTTTTGCCCTCTTTTGGAGTAGTTTTGAGAGACCCGCCTTTTTGGGTTAGATTGATGCATGATTAGCTGTTAAATGTTCTGTTTTTGCAGCCTTATATACTGTTCTCTGCAGATTTATTTTCAGTTACGCAGCACACTTTTTCTTGCTCTCAAAACGAAAAGGGTTTAAAAATTAAAATTAACGCACATCACACACTGACCCTAAGTGAAGAAGCGCCTGGTTAACACCGCCTGGCAAAGACTCTAAAATCAATTGTCACAGCACCTTGTCTGCCCTTGACCTTACTTGATTCTGTCCCTTTCTTCCCTTGTCGGTTTCCTTCTTCCTGTCATCATTGTGCCCCCAAGGCGCCTTTCCCGGAGACTTCTTGGCCTTCACCCTCAGTTTCCGGTTGATCGACCTGCTCCGCCCCGCCGTCGTCGAGCCAATCCTCCTTCGAGTCCGCACTCTGACTCCTCTCCTGATTCATCGGGTTCTCCTTCTCCTCCTGGTTCTCCCCCTGCCACCTTCACTATGTCTGGTCCAGGGCCTAACGCTGGCGGTTCTCCCGGCCCTAATGCCGGTCCTACTACTAGCGGAACCGCCACAGGAACTACCCCGACCAACCCCGTGCTGCCGTACATTGCAGGCCTCAGCCTCCCTGATTTCAATCAGTTGATCAATGACCCTATCCACCACAATGCTAACTGGCCTGCTATGCCAACCAAGCTCCCCTCCGACATCCCTAAGTTTGAGGGCCTTAATGGAGAAGATCCAACCAACCATGTCTGATCTTTCCACATGTGGTGTTCCTCTAATTCCATCACCGATGACTCCATCCATCTTCGTTTGTTCCAACGCACGCTTACCGGTGAAGCTTCTAAATGGTATGTTGAACATGCCACCTCTTCCCATACCACCTTTGAGACCCTTTCCCAAGCCTTTTTGTCTTATTTCCAGCTCCCTCTCCGATACGATACTGGCACGGAGCTCTTGACTTCCTTCAAGCAATCCTCTTCAACCCGCCTTTCCGCCCATGTTCAGGAATGGCGAAGAAGACGGAGCTTATGTCGAGCCCCTCCCTTCGAAGATCGGGTTTATATGGACTGGTTCCTTCACACCCTTCCAGCTCCCATCGGCAAGGATTTCGCCTCCCATTTTCCTCAAACCGAAGAAGCCGCCCTCCAAATAGCCTTGAAATATGACCTGATCTACGCTCAATCTGGTTATGTTTATACCGTTCTTCCTGACCTCCCCAGGCCCGGCGGCGCTAACGCCCCGGGGGCATCTCATTCCGCCGACGGTATCATTGGAGCCCTCTCCCATCCGTACGCTCAACCTCCTGTGGGCTATGGTCTCCCTCAGGGAGGGGCCAGCACCCCTAGCACTCTTCCCCCTCTCGGTAGCATGTATCCAGGATACGGCATGCCTCCTCCTTTTTCCCAACCTTCTGCTTACCTCAATGTTGCCCAACCTCACCATTACCTTTATCCGCAGCCTGGTGCGCCAGCTCCTCCAGCATATGCGCTTCCATCTCCCTTGCCTCCTCCAAACCCGCAACAGAACTTACAGCCCCCTCCAGGGCAAGTATTTGCACAGCAGGGTGCGACCAATCCCCCTTCTTCCCAAATAAGGCGGAGAGGCAATCAAAACCCATCTATCCCTGGTACCCGTGGACCCCATCCTGGTGTGGACCCTAACACTGCCAACCAGCAACAGGGCACGCAGCCCAAGCCGGACAGGCCGCTTCGCACCAATAAGCCTTGTTCGTGTTGCAGTGTTTATGGTCATTACACCCACGATTGTCCCCTCTTACCCCAGATGCGGCAGATGTGGGAGTCTCAAGCCACATTGCGCGGACAACACGCCTCCCCTCATGCTCCCCCTAATGTGGCCACTACCCAACCAGCTGTGTTTACTGATCCCTTCCCTCGGCAAGGATTCGTGGCTACCCAACCACCTGACAGCCAGGTCGCCACTCCCCCTTCCCTTTCTGGTTCCTCAGGTGCGGATTCTTATGATGCACTTTCCGTTGTAGCTAGCCCATTGATCTTCACCTTCAAACTCGGTCTCGCCCGTGCCCCAACAAACCTCCTGCTTTCAGTCTGCCCCCGAGTCCCCTTCTTTAGGTTCTACTGAGCCTCTTTCGACATCCAATGGTCCCTTACATATCCCTCAACCCAAAGTTGAGGTTCATACCAAGTTTCCTAAGGGACCATTACGCCGAAATGCTGCTTCCGGTCGAGCTGCTCATTCGTATAGCATAGTAGATGATTTGGCGCAGTCTCCTGCAGCCATTTCCACATTGGAACTCCTCTAGTCGTGCCCTTCCCAAAAGAAGGCTCTGCTATCTGCCATGGGCGTTGTAGATCCTACTGATGACCAAATGATTGTTTTCGACGCCCATCAATCAGAACATCCTCCTCTTCCTCCTTCGTTGCCTTCCAAATCCCGATCCAAAATCCGAAACGCCAACGTTTCTAGGTGTATAATTGATGAGGGGCATCCACTGTGTGATGTACGCGGTTGGAAACAGCTCGGTCTCCTAAATCGGCCCCTTCCACGATCACCCTTCGAGCGTGGGACGGCCCATGCCTCCCCGACCCATTGGCTTATTACGTAATTGTCTATCACCCTGTACCGTGGGGTTGTTGCGTTGACGTCGAAGTCATCAGCTGCATTGGGCCTTCTGACATTATATTGGGAATTGAAGCAGTATCTATGCTATGTCTATTTGTCCCATACGCGGTTTTCGCAAGATGTACCCCCATAATGGAAAGATAGTCACCATTGACCAGTTGACATATCATGAGCCAAAATCTCAGACCTCACCTGAGACGACCATCTCTTCTGTAGCCAACAAGCAAACCGTCGATTCCTTGACCAGTGTCTGCCCCGGCGTTTTCAAAGATTCCTCCCTGCTTGGAACTTTACCTAACCTTCCTCCTCCTCCCATCACTGATCCCAGCTCATTGAATGTTTGCATGATGCAATCGTCTCAGGTTGCCCGTAAGCGGCCTGCCTCGGCTAGTCAGCAACCTCCCCCTCGCCCTCTGCAACCCGCTCCTAGCCATTCATCTCAGCCAGCCGGACCTCCTCCTTCTGGCCCTCCCCCTGCAGCTGGTATCCCTGAACCCCTTTATCCTCCTAGATCGGTTCCTCCTGGCCTTAACCATCTCGAAGCCGTCCTTACTGGTCACTACCCTGCTGGGCAGATCCCTTTCCTGGCTCCCCCTCCCGGAGTATATTCTGTCCCCGTCATGGCCACCCTCTCTCTCCCTAACCTGACCTTGGGCATACCGGTCTGGTACCTCGATCCCCCAGTCGCCACCTCTCCTGGTCACCCCAAACCATACATGGCTTTGACACCGGTTCAACCGGTCCCCCTCGCTTCCTCCGTTGCCACTGTGCCCCCAGCACCTCCACAGGACCCTTCTCCTGTCGTGACGGCTCCTGGGAAGAAAGGCAAAGCCTGCAAGGGGGAACCTAAAGATAAGACCACCACGACTGACCCGGCCCCTCCTCCGCCCCCAAAGCCTTGTGCCTTATGTGATGTCACCGGTCATGCCACCCATGCTTGTCTCGAGTTGCCCTGTATTCAGCCCATGGTTAAAGCTGTGTTCCCTGATTCTACAGTCCCTGAAACTTCCATTCCTTCTTCGTCCGTAACCAAGAACCCCAAGACTCTCCGCACCAACAAACCCTGTGATTTGTGCGGCGTTCATGGCCATTACTCCCACCATTTTCCTCACCTGATGCATTACTGCGCCTCTTTAGAGGTGATCCGAGAGTATGAGGTTGAACAAAATCAATCTGCCTCTCCCATCCTCGCGCAGTACGCTTTAGGTCAGCCTGAGGATCCCCCCGCTCCCATCGACATTCCCCCCCTGATGTTCAGATGACGGAGTCTACTGTAACCATTCTTTACCTATCCTCCTCTGCGAGACACTTGGAGCCTAGCCCCCCTGCATCCTCCCTTGTTGTGTCCCTTGACCACCCCTTTCCTACCCAAACACAAGATCACTCCACCCGTGTCTCTATTGACCTCCGCAACCCGAGTCCTCACCATACTTCCGATAGCCCTCATATACCACCCTCTGATTTGTATATGAGTCATAGTCATCCTGCTTCTTGCACTCCCTCCCGCGGTTGCCGCCCAATGACTTCTGTGCACTCACACTGCCGTCATTGCCTCTCCTCCCCTCATTTGTTGTCTTGTCACACCATTTCGCAGGACCCCCCGTCCACACCCTTTATCGGTTACGCCGATGGTGCAAGTCGTTACTCCCGGAATCTAGCCTCGGTAGGTTGGGCCATCTTCACCCCCTTGCATGCCCTTGTTCTTTCTAACGGGGTCTGCATTGGTTCTGCCACCAAAAATCAGGCCGAATATGATGCAGTGCGTGGTCTCTTAGCTGATGCCCTCTTTCATCGCATCCTCCATCTGCACGTTCGTTTGGATTCCCTACTTCTTGTAATGCAACTAAATGGTGTTTATCGTGTGCATAACCCTGTGCTATTTAGACGCTATTTACGAGTGAAACTCTTGATATGTGCATTTAAAACCATAACTTTCAACCATGTACCTCGAGAACAAAATCACTATGTAGATAGTATTGCAAACCATGTTCTAGATTGGCATTTATCACACACATTTCATACAAGACAATAACATTCATAACCATCAAAAAACGATGCATATCCATAATATGTGTCGCAAAAAACATGTGTTTAGAGTCCATCTGCTCTGATACATATGACATGCCCATAGCATGTTACAAAAAACTCAAAACTGGGGGCACCACTTGCCCCTACATACACACTAGGGGGCACCACATGCCCCACACCTAATCACTATCTGGCAGATCCCGAGCCAATGGCTCTGCCCCTGTAGCCTGTAGATCACGAATCCCCTGACCAGCCATCGCCATGCGCCGCATGACCCCTCGCCATTCCGAAGGCAGACCAATACATGGTTCTATGTACTGGTCGTCTAAGTCCTGCCACCCGCGCTCGGATACTCCGGTCAGCAACCTTTCGCATCTACGGTGGATGTCCTCCAGAAGGGCGGCTGCATCCTCATTTTGCGCTGCTCTCGACCCACTCGGACCTGCAACTCCAGCTGCTGCCGGTCATCCCATATATCCGGCCGGCCTTACCGGTGCTATATCTGCATACCAACAGTACATGAATCAGTACCCTTGCTACTAATTCAAAACACTGTAACATGCCCATACAAGAATAGCAATCTGTCACTTACCATCGGGCCCCCAGACTCGACCAGGCGGAAGTGGCAGGTCCGGGTCTCCACAGTAGCTCATCCCACTATAGGGATAGTCGTCTATGTACAATGGCATCTGATCCCAATGGGCAAAAAACTCAGGTCGAAACACTCGCCCGACCGCCCCTCCTCCTCCTCTGCACAGTAGCCGTCCCCAACGGTGCATCCTGGGCTCTCTCAGGCCCCCATCTGGAAGCTGTATACGAGGCCTCAAGGTCGGGATCTTCTCAAAGAAGAAGGCGAACAATAAAGTCCCATATGAGCAATCATGGTTCACCTGCCACCTGCATAGCGACAATTGTCGCTTTAGCGACACCAACATCATTTGGGCCCACCCATAGTAGGTCCCACCCAGCACACTCTCCACTATCATCATCTGCCCCCCAGTGATGTGATGGAGCGCCTGGTTGCCCAGGATACGCAGCACAGCTGCGGCCACTGCACAGGTTTCTAGCCTCTCTAGATCCCCGATCGGTATTCGAGTCCCCTTGACTTGGAGACCCGGTCGACAATGACGCTCCACAAACTCCATGATATGCCGCCCCCGCGGCAATACTGGTTGTGTGTTTCCCACCATCCCCAGTGGCGGGAGACCAGTCAGGAAATACACGTCCTGGACCGTCAGTTCGATCCTGTGCCCCTGCACTACAAAGACCTCCTGATCTGGATCCCAGTAACTGATAATCCGGGCCAATAACGGTTCTCCTGCTCTCATCAACGGGTTCTCCAAAAAATTTAGAACCCCAAACCTGGCCAATACACGACAGACACCCTGATCCACCTGGATCTCTGCCCGTAGTGTCCCCAGGTCTCTCTCTCTCCAGTTAACCCGTAAATCTGCCATACCTGCACAAACACATCATCTTTGTCAGCTTACAGATCGGGAAAACCATAACCAAACACCAAAACCCAACTTCCAGCCATAAAACAACACCAAAACCCCCTCATCTCCCAGGTCGCAGTTTTCTGCCCATTTCTGGGACAGGTCGCACTTTTTTGCCTGAAACCTGCTTCCCAGGTCGCACTTTTTGGCCCAAAAAATGCGACCCGGCCGTAGAGATGAAGGAGGGGCTATTTCTGGGATTCTGGGCCCTAAACTGAAAATTTAATCCATCAAAATGCAAGAGAAAGGTTAGGCCTCTTACCTGCAACTGACGGATCGCGATTCCAACGGTCGGTTTGTCCGCTACGTTCGCCGCAAGATTTAGGGCCTTCTCTCCTCTCTACATTCACTACAGCAACAATAACAAATGAGTGATTTTGGAGGGAAACCTGCCTTATTAAAAGAGAACCCCTGTTTCTTCTTTTGACTGCTGCAACCACACCGTAGCCCCGTTTTACGAACCGTCTGCACCGTTGGAAAGCTCTCACCAAGCCCTCAAATGGGTATCTGTTAGTTTTTTGTGATCTGATACTTCACCAGGACACATTTTTTCCAAGAAGGGTCACTTCACCTCTCCTTAAAATCAAATTTCCTCACTTACGACACTTGTACTTGGGGCACCATCTTGCCTCCTTACTTGTCCTTGTTCGTGTCGATTTTCGTCATGAGTTCCCATCATGTACTCATGTTTCCACGGTCCCCCATTGGGGCCTTTATTGTATGGCAGCACCATCGAGTCGCCCTTGTTTAGAGCATCCAAGTTGAGTCATCATTCCCTCCATGGAGTCTATACCGAGTCCCTTTGTACCCCACTATAGCCCTCCATCCATCATTGATTGGTCTCTCTCTTGTGTCACACATTATGACCTTCAGTTTCACTGTCCCCCATCCCTGATGATGTTGTGTCAGTCGCTGCCATGTCATTCATGCCCTTTATGCTCTAGCAAGGGAATTCGTCCATTAGCTACTCAGTCCTTTCCACTTCACTATCATCATTAGTGTCAGTCTGTCCGTCGCTCTACTCTTTTCTCTCGTGCCTTAGTTGAGGGTCTCTCATTGCCTCACCTATGGCGGACCTCCTTCTGTCGACATCATCTCATTCATTCCAGAAGCCAGGTCTAGAGGGCGGTGTACCTTGGTTCCAGCTTCCACTATGGTTCGGTGCCTCGGATCAGGCAAAGGGATCTCTTCTTCCCCTTTGACTTGATTGTTTCTCCAGCTCCTTTCAGCATGATCGAGATCCGTATACTCGATGGTTCAGTGATCCAGCAGTAGCTCTTGATGATTCCCGGGTGTGTGTGAGATGTCTCAGCCCTCATGAGGGGGTGGCCCTACAGGTAGCCCCCCACATGCCCGGATGACCTCTTCTTTGCAGCCTTCGATGCCGCTCCAGATTTTGATGATGTTGGCCTTAGCCACTTGCAGCACCTCTTTGATTTGCATG
Organism: Pinus albicaulis; assembly: GCA_034641835.2. Taxonomy (NCBI): domain Eukaryota; kingdom Viridiplantae; phylum Streptophyta; class Pinopsida; order Pinales; family Pinaceae; genus Pinus; species Pinus albicaulis. The sequence goes on from CM076569.1 coordinate 832,650,631, forward strand.
TATCAGTCAGATTTTGCGAGCCCTTCCCCATTTATAGGGGGCATTTGGGTTGTATTTATCTCATGTACTCAGATATTATTGTACTAGTCCTGGCTGTTATCCCAGGCACAACATGTATGTGAGACTCTTCATTGTATTCTTATCTGGCTCCTGCTTATGCCAGCTGTACTTTATGGTTCGGTCCCTTGTTTACCGGACACACTATTCTTTTGTACTTTGTCTCGGCGGGCATAGGTATGCCTCCCCCGCCGCCTTCAGCACAAGTACCCTCTCATAAAAAGAGACTTGTTGCACCTGCGAGTCTCGTCTCCTCAGGGTCTAGTCCTTCAGCACACTATCTACCTCACATTTCTCTCTCTCACATCCCTTTTGTTGTCTAGTGATTGTGTTCTTACAATGTACTTCGGTCATACGATTTGCTCCTGACACTCGCACGCTGGGGGGCAATCTGTTACACCATTTTTTGGTCATCTAACCTATTATCATTAGATGGACCCAAGTACACCATGTAAGACCAATTTTACCCTAAGTAAAATTTCTTTCACTATGTTAAAACAGGAAACCCCAAAAGGAAATATTAAACAAACCTATATTTGTTTGATTTTCCTCATGGAATAATTAATTAAATCATAATTTAATTATTATTCCTAGTCATGTTTAACCCAAAACAAAGAAATTAATTAGATAAACCTTTATTTATCTTATTATTTTCTAGGAATAATTATTTAAATCTTATTTAGATAATATTCCTTGTTGAATATGACCAAATCACCCACAAATAATTAAATAAATCATTATTTATTTAATTATCTTTCAACCACTTCCTTAAATAATTAAATAAATCATTATTTATTTGATTATCTTCTAACCGCTTCCTTTAAAAGATAAATAAATCATTTATTTATTTATTTTTGACAAATTAAGGGATTTGACCCAAGTCAAATACCTTTTCCCTCCAACAAATATAATAAAATATTCCATAAAAGTGGATCTAGATCTGGTTAACCCATGCACCAAGATCTAGAATGACCCAATATTTTGTTATAAATAGGAGGGTTTTTCCTACCATTCTTCACCTTTTGTTACCTATTAGATCACTCTGGATCTATACACTTGGTCACCATTTTCTGCCATTTGCTGTGTGAGCTCCCTTTGAGTTCCATTCTTTGTGTGGGTTTTCTACACCAACAAGAGAGAGAAATCTTAGATCTGAAGTGCTGAGGACTTCCAAGAACCCATCCCACCGAGGAGAATTGGATACGCCTTCTTGTTTTCCTCCCAGGTGCCCGATTAATATAAAAATTCTTTCAAAAATTGTTCTTGTCTTGTCTATTGGTATATGGAGCAAACCCTTGTTTTTTCTGCTTAATGTCTTTCCATGCATAGATCTGGTTTTTGCAGCTCTGTTATGTTCAACTAACCGCAGATCTGAAGATATTGGCAGCCACTTTTGTTGTTAGGGCTATTAGTTATGCGTAGCTAAAGTGGTCCTTTTTCGTACACTTCGACAAAGGATTCATACTAACACCATTAAAACCCTAATATGTTTTTTTTGTTCCACTTGAACAAAATGCTATGTATGTGCTCTCCAATATAGTGTGATACAATATATACTATGAGAAGATATTAATATTTACATATTTCTATATCATAGAATCCTAAACATAGAATATATATTCTTTATTTAAACTCAAATTATAAGTGTAATTCTTGATTATATATTTTCAAATATAAGGCAACATATAAGAAGAATAATGTTTTGTTTTGCATGAAAATCATAGACATGCACATTGTTAATATTTTTGTTGTTATTTTTATTTAAATAAAAAAGGTCTCATTTATTTGGTATTAAAATTTTAGAAACATAATTTTCTCTAATAAAGATGACATCCTTAGAACTTAGACTTTGGGATCATTGAAAATAGAAAATATTTCTATTAGGATAGGTATATCGACCTTCCTCGAGAGATTGATCTTAAAATCCTCAAAACCAATCATCCTCGCTGAAGAACTCCAGATCTACATTGTAATTGTTTATTTTCCCACGACACTCAAGATTCAGGTTTGAGTCTAAAATCATGATCACAAACACAATAAAATGCCACGACACTTCTACTTTGAACAACATAAAATACACAACAGTGTACCAACAAGTGCACAAAAGAAATTTTATCCTAACACTTGTTATATTACAAATATTTAATACAATAATCTTAGGGCTCCCATACCAGGGATCATGGTCCTTACAATTAACCCTAATACAAGAAAACAACTAGGGCTTGGTATCAAAAACTATGACAACAAATCTGTCATGAAAAAAGTACACTTGACCTACTTGTTGATGTGGCGCTTCCACAACCCTTGACCCAGATGTTGGGGGGAGGCCCCCAAGATCTAAAAAATTGAAATGGAACAGGAAAGATCTGCAAAATTAGAATGCCAGAAAAAGGAGAGAAAACACATTAAATACAACCACAAAGAATATTTTTTTATTGAAATAGAGAATAACTGTAGAAGATACATTGTGGTGGAAAATTTGTCTTTTCACAAGATGCGACTTGTTCTTATAGCATTTTTAAGTTACAATACCACAGATAAATTCCATGGGTGGGTAAATACCATGGGTGAATGAATACCATGGTAAGATGTCACTTACAATACCATGGGTGGATAAATACCATGGGTAATGAATACCATGGGTGGATGCCATTTACAGTACCATGGGTAAATTCCATGTGTGGATGAATACCATTGGTGGATACATACCATGGGTCAATGAATACCATGGATATATGTCACTTACAATACCATGGGTGGATGAATACCATGGGTGTGGGGCATTTTCCATTCAGATCATTCCTCCCTCCTTAAGAAGCAGTGGTCTCCATTGCGTGAAGTACCCACCTGAGAAGCCATTGTTGAATATGAAGAGCCATTGAAGAGAAGGGTTTTGTGTGGTTAACCCATAACCGCCATGAAATAAGATCTGAGGATAGAGATACCCTTTAATGCTTATGACAAACTGTGATACTGATAGTGTGCGGCCTAGCAAATGGACTTCAATGAAGTGTGGGTTTGTGGATGACCCATAACTGTGAAAAAAGAAGATCCGAGGATAGAGATACCCTGTAATTATTGTGACCAACTATGATGCTACAGTGTGCATCCTAGAAAATGGACTTCGATGAAGTGTGGGTTTGTGGATGACCCAGAACCATGACAAACGAATATCCGAGGATAGAGATACCCTGTAATGCTTGTGACCAACTATGATACTAACAATGTGTGGCCTAGAAAATGGACGTCGATTACAATACCACAGGTAAATTCCATGGGTGGGTAAATACCATGAGTGAATTAATACCATGGGAAGATGTCAATTACAATACCATGGGTGGATAAATACCATGGGTGATGAATACCATGGGTGGATGCCATTTACAATACCATGTGTGGATGAATACCATGGGTGGATACATACCATGCGTGAATGAATACCATGTATATATGTCACTTACAATACCATGGGTGGATAAATACCATAGGTGGATGAATACCATGGTTATAGGCCATTTTCCATTTGGATCAACCCTTTCAATCAATCTACCTTGAACACATCTCGCAAGTACTTTTCATTCCCTTATGCTAATAACACAAATTTTTCTTCCTCAGAAAGTGTGCATCTCTAGATCAACAATTTTACACCATCAAGCCTCCTGCTACTCCAAGAGTGAGTAAGATTTGTTCGAATCAAATCTTCCCACTAGTTTCTTTCCTTCTCCTTAAGAAAAACAACGTGCACATAGGGACTTCACAACTACCTAATTTTTGCCTATCTGTTTATCCAAAGATTAAAAGACTTTGGGCTTAGAGGTTGTCCTATTATCTCTATTTCGACTCATTATAAAACACTGAACTAGCACACAATGACCAACCCTCTTATCATAAATCCTCCACCCTTGAGTTCAATGAACTAGAGCCCAAAAAACTTTCCCTCTTAACAATGATAAGCTTTCCTTTGTCCACTATACTAGGGCACTCAAAGAAACCACTATCAGGCCTCCAACTCACTGCACATAGGCTTCTATACCACTGTCCAAAACCATACCTACCAATCCCTCACATTCATCAACTTGGAAAGATAATAACATACCTTTACAAGAAATCTTCTACAACCATGTAATCATAAATTTTCTAAGCATAATATCTGAGGTATATGAACCTATTTTAGGTATTTTGTAGCACACAAAAACAAAAACACAAACTATACAACTCCTCAAATCCTTGGCAAACCTCCCTCTAAACTTATGTGTCGGTTCCTCAACATATGCGATGAAGATAAAGTAGTATTACAACCCTCTCAACCCCAAAAATAGGCCTCACAACCTTCTCTACAACAAGGGCTTGGCCCTACCTCGGGAACCCTAAAATTTTTAGCCTATTACATAAAGAATATTTTCCCCGAAAAAGTGCCCAAAACTTCCTCCATGGAAAATTTTTGCAGCTAATATTAGTAGGTGGGCTAATGATCCATGGTTTTTCCAAAAAACGATTCACCAATTCCATTTTTTCTAAAAATAATTTTCCCAAATTTATAATATAAAATTATTTTACCTTAAATATCACAAAAATTATATAAAGAATATATAGATATATAGATATATATATATATATATAATAAATTTGAATTTTTTTACAAAGATATCACCAAATATTTTATAGTTTTCATGTTAGAGACTAGCAAGATTTGTTGAGGTTTCTAAACTTTAACATAAATTTCCATCCTTAAAATTTTCCCTGTTCCTCTCCAACTCGACCAACAAGCTACCCAAACTTGACCCTGTCCAAACACAAGAGAATCAAGAAATTCAACTTCTTCTTCACTTGGAAAAGGCTCCTATAGGCCTGCAACTAACTTATAGATTTATTTTTCCAATGGTGAACACACTTGGATGGTTGTGGAATGAACTAATCCTTGCCTCCTTTTGATAGAGTTCTAGGTGAGCTTCACAAGCCACCTAGGGTCACCATATAACATCAAATTTTACCTTAAAAAAATGTGAAAAATCCATAAAACATGAGAACAAAAATTATTTTCATTGATCTAACACAACACATTGATGCCTTTGGTTCCCCTTAGTCCTTCAAGGGTTTCCCACATGCCCTCAATGATCAAACCATCGAAATAACCTCTTGGTTTTACATCCACAACTTCAAGTGCAAAACCCACTACTTTGGTACTTCACCCACAAAGCCCATGTGGGTCAACCTTATCACAAACCCAACACGCAGGGTTGTGGAGTACCTTCGAAGCTAAAAAAATCAACACTCCCTCTTAACGAAGGATTTACTTCCACTACACGAAAGTAGCCGTCATTTTCACTAGTGACACTAGCCTAATCTGACATTCACTACTGCATCATACTCTGAATAATGAACCACACTATCTCGGTAGTGTCTCTACCTCGTCTCATCAAAACCGTGGATTCAAACTTCCATAGGGCATCTCCTTGTGAAGCTAGACTTCCTCTAAGTCTATACAACCTCCACTAGCTCACACTGATACTGAACTTGTGTGCTACAAGGTCAGTTTGAGATGCAGATGAATATGGGCCACATTACCACCGCAACCAAACCTTGCAAGCGATTTCATCCTCCTGGGTCAAACACCACACCTGTACATGGCTCCAATCTTGGTTGTGCAACATCACAACCCACTAAAGGAACTATCCTTCCAACATATTGTCCATCACAAAAAGCCAACTCTTTCATGGTAAAGAACCTCTCGAGAAATCCCAATGATCCATGGCAATTCATAAAAAGTCGGCGATCTGCAACCCATCAAATATAAATTGTTGCTCACTAGGTTCTCCATCGATCCACCAAAACTCCTAGTCCATCTTGCCATGTAGCCTATAGGGACTACATCTCCATGTCCTCAAATGAATCTTTTTATCTATGATCTAGACAATATCATATCCCTCTGAGCTACTTTCCTGTGCACACTCTGATCCACTAGCCCTTCAAATTTTCTCTTATACCACGTTTATTCTTCCACTGCACTAAAGATTCAGGTTTAATTCTAAAATCATGATCACAAGAACACTCAAATTCCACAACACTTTTACTTTGCAAAATGAAAAATACACAACAGTGAATCAGTTAGTACAAGAGAAAAAATTTAGCCCAACACTTGTTATATTAAAAATATTTAATACAACAATATTAGGGTTCATGTATCAGGGATCATGTCCCTTACAGTCAACCTTTATATAAGACAACAACTAGGGATTGGTATCAAAAAATATGATGATTAATCTAACCTAAACAAAATACAATTTACCTAATGTAGTGCTTTCACATCCCTTAAGTCCATGTATCTTGAACACATCTGACGGGTACTTTTCCTTCGCTTTTGATGATCATGCAACTTATTCTTCCTCAGAAAGTGTGCATTTCTAGCTCAAAAATATGCCACTATAAATCTTCCTACTACTACAAGAGTGACTTAACTTTGGCCCAAACAAATCTACCCACTAGCTACTTTCCTGCTCCTTAAGGACGCCAGTACATAGGGACTTCACAACTTCCCACTTCTTTCCTCTCTGATGGTCCAAAGATGGCAGGACTTAGGGATTGGAGGCTTCCCTATTTTATATTATTTGAATCACTAACAATCACTGAACTAGAGTGAAATGACCAAACCTCTTATCATCAATCCTACACCCTTGAGGTCATTGAACTAGAGCCCAAACAACCAACCCTCTTAATATTGACAAGATTTCCCTTGTCCAATGTACCAAGGAACTCCAATAAACCACTAATAGGCCTCCAAATCATTATACATATGATATTATACCATTTTCAAAAACCAGACCTACCAATCCTTAACATTCATCAACTTGGAAAGATAAGAACATACCTTTACAAGATTTCTTCTACAACCCTATAATAAACAGGGTTCTAAGTATAATCTATGAGGTATACAACCCTATTTTAGGGCTTCTATATCACACACAAAACAACCATAAACACATACTATACAACTCCTCAAATCCTTGGTAAACCTCCCTCTAAACATCTGCACTGGTTCCTCAACATATGCAACCATGATACAAAAGTAGTCTAGCCCTCTCAGCCCTCCAAAATAGGCTTCATGAAATTATCTACAAGAAGGGTTAATCCCTACCTTAGGAACCCTAAAATTTTTGGCGTGTTAAATAGAGAATATTTACCCAAAACAAGTGCCCAAAACTTCCTCTCCAACTTGGCTAGTAAGCTACTGAAACTCGACCTTGTCCAAACATAAGAGAATTAATATCTTTGAATTCTTCTTCACTTCGAAAAAGATCCTGTAGGCCTGTGGCTACCTTGGATGTCTTTCTCCAATGATGAATGCACTTGGATGGTTGTGGAATGAACCAATGTTTTCCTCCTTTTTATAGAGTTCTAGGTGGGTTCACTAGCCACCTAGGGTCACCATATAACATCAATGTTGACCTTAAAAAAATGTTAAAACTCCATAAATTTTGAGAACAAAAAATATTTTCATTCATCTAACATCAACACATTGATGCCTTTGGTGCCCCTTAGTCCTTCAAGGGTGTGCTACATGCCCTCAATGATCAACCATTGAAAACACCTCTTGGTTTTATGCCCACAACTTTGGGTGCAAAATCCACTGCTTGGGTACTTTGCCCACAAATACCATGTGGGTCAACCTTCTCAAAAACCCAACACTTAAGGTTGTGGAGTACCTCCCAAGCTATACAAATCAATAGGAAACACATATAATGATGGCTAATCTTGATTCATTAGAAATGCATGTCTTTAAATATTATTACAAAGTGGCATCTCGGTCATGATGTCCTTGTGGATCAACCAATTGTTCTTATCACTTTTTTTTTATGGGAGATTGGTTGGTTGACGAACATAGGTGATCTGTTGGTAGTAATTGTGTGGCTCAAATGATGTGTTGTACTAGATATTGATAGTTGCAATAAATTTCCCAAATGGTTAACCGATTGAGAGTCACAACAACGACTTCTTAAGAGTCACAACAAGGAGGAGTTGCAACCCGTGTGTTAGCACCTCAAAGTTGCAACATGAGTTTCAATAGCTCAGAGCCATAGCACTTTAGAATCGTAGCACTATGCTAGAATGGTGGGTCACAACATTGTGCTTGAACAACGAGTCATAGAAACCAACAATAGGGAGTTGTAGTACCTACCGATTGAGAGTTGCAACAAGTACCAATTGGGAGTTGCAACACCTACTAAACATCGATTACAACACTTGGAAAATGGGAGTTGCAACACCTACTAAACATCGATTGCAACACTTGGAAAATGGGAGTGGCAACAACCATCCATGGTGAGTTGTAGTGTCTATGTCTTGATTCTATCTGAATGTACTTGTGGATCTCTACCTCTTGATTATCACTAGTTAGCATAGAAAACTAATTAGCTTTGTAAACACATAATAATAAACATCAAAATAACATATTAAGGAAATACTTTTACCTTGACCAAAACACATTTATATATGAAAAAAGGTTGTTAGGATGAGATGAAAATAGAAAAAAATATGTTCAAAAATATCTTACACAAGAGTTGTAAAGATGCCAAATAAGGCGCATGCCAGCGCCCCATAGTCAAGACAATTAGATGTCCTATGGTGAGTGTGAGTGGGTGTAGCATCCATGGAGGTTATTGATATTGTAGTCCATGTCCCATAATTTGATTAAGTTATCAGTATTGATTTTGGCATCATTAACCATACATCAAATGTAAATCACTTGGTGTCTTTTTGTGGACATTGTATAGATATGTCATTTTTCTTTTAACGAATTTTTTCAAAGTCTTTTCACATGAATTAGAAAACTTTAAAATACAATAATGAAAATTTAAGATAAATTTATAAAAATCATTAATTACTCAAAAAATTATAAATAACTATAAATAAAAAAATTGTATATATAAATAAATAACAGATGATAGGGAGTATATGGTGGAACCATTTTCAAAATAAAGCCTTGGGGTTGATAAGCGCAATTCACTTTCCCTATGTCATTTCACATTGGTAATAAAAGCTGATCTACAAAGCACCAGATATAAATCCCAACATAATATTGTCCAAAAATAGTCGCAAGAAAGTAATATCTCCAACTAAATTCATCAAACAAAAACAATTTGTAATCTAGTTTTTCCCATGGTTGAGTGAGCCATCTCACGCAGAAATAACTGTTATTCTTGAGGGATACTATATCATGAAACCATATACATAAAAACTAATATTTATATACTCATATACGAAGCAAAGATTTGTCGAGTGGCCTATTATTTCCCTAAAGACAACATCCAAAAGACAAAGAGAGCCATAGAAAGTAGCGTGAAAGCGTGCGAGCCATGCGCACAGCAAAAGCAAGCCCATTCGACCCACCATCCGAAGCATTTGACGGAGAGGTGGAGCAGTTGGAGATGGAGATGAGGAAGTTGTAGTTGGAGACATGGTTACCAAGACCGGGCCGTATTGCTTATAAATATTTTTGTTATATATATATATATATATATATATATATATATATATATATATATTATATTTTTTTATTAAAAATGAAGTTTTTTACTAAGCTAAGAACGGTAATTTCTATATTGTAAAAATTGCAAAAAAATTTAAATACTTTTTAATTTTTTTCCATAATTGTTTTGGATGAGCAATTTGAATTATAGCCATTACTGTTCATTGCAAAATAGATGATCATTAGTGTGCAATTCAATTAGAGGGGTTTATTTATTGTGGTACATTATAAAGGATAATTTGCATAGACATTTATAGTTAAACAAAGGATAATTTGCATAGAGACTCATAGTTAAATAAATTTGGATCTGATGAGAATAGTGACAACATAAATTCTTTTGTATGTGGAAATCACTCTAAGTCTTAATATTTAATATCTCATTCTTTACATTGAATTTCAGTTTGAGGTTTTTTATTCATGTTATTAGATTTCACTTACAAGTTTTCTCACATTGCAATACTAATAAATTTGATGCATTTTGTCTTTCATTCATTTCAATTCCTAAAATTTTTGAATAAATAAATAAGTTCCTCAAAGTGACTGCCTTACAGTGGGAGTCATAATTCTTTGTTTTCATGGGACTAGAGAAAAGTTTGGGGGCTACAAAAACTGCAGAAATGAAATGAAATGAAATTTTAACGTTCACCAGACTAAAAATGGTCTATGGGACAATGAGTTCTCTGTTTTGTTCCTTTTGCATTTCAGTCTTTTTCTTATTCAAATTGATGATAAGCTGGCCCAGCCTTTCAACAATCTCATCGCTGAAAAGACAATTTCAAAATGAAATATTTTTCTCCTTATCCACAAAGAAAGTGTCTCCTCATCCGAAAAACACCATAGAAAAAGTGAAGACAGATACGAAAACAAAGCAGTAATCCAATTCTCATAGAAAATGAAGAGTCAAGACAGCCAGGGCCGATGGATGGGTGGAAACGAGGTAGAAGCAATCCGTTTTTATGAATTGACCTAAAAGACAGTAGGGTACAATTATGTATAAATTTTACGGCACTTTTATTCATCAAGAATTTTTTTAATGATATTATAGATGTTTATGCTTTATATTAAAAATATCATAGAATGGTATTTTTTTAATATATATTTAATTTGGTGAGTTGTTGAGAGTTTATATTTTTTAAGAGGTAGAAGAAAAATAAAATTTTATGTAAAAGGCTAATTATTTTGATTAATTAAATAATAATAATAAAAGTAAAATAAATTTTGATTTAATTTTAATTATTGAATGTTTATCTTTATTTTATTATAATATTTACTATACTTTTAGTTTTGGCAACCATTAAATTTTTATGAATGAACTTGACTTAGAAATAAATAAATTCAAATTTTGAGTAAAATTTTTTGGGAGTAAATTAAGTTATGAGATACACGACAAAGATTCATTGTATAATCCCAACATTTGTTATGAGAGGCTAATTATGTTGATTAATTAAATAATTATAAAATAAATTAAAATTATGATTTAGCTAATAATCATATTTATCTTATTAAATCTTTAGCTTTAAAAGTGACTTTCTAGATGAATAAATTCAAATTATTAAAAACTGATAAGTACAATTTGCATTGTTCCTCATTAGACCTTTGCACTCTTTTAGCTATAACTTTCCCATTGAACAACTTGGGAGCTTCATAGTAATATCATTTCAAATCAAAATAAATAAATCCTTAACAAAACTGTCTTAAAAAAAATCTAAATCATTTCAAAAGATTAAAATTTACATATTTTGCATCAAGTAGGTGTGTTGTTCTTGTGTTGTGTTTGATTGGATTGATATATAGAATAGGATTGCACTACTCTTGCATTCCATAATAAATTTCCTCAAGACTTTAAATATGTTTCATCATAACAAATACCATGGGAAAAACCATGGATCCTCAAAATGAAGAGCCCCAAAACAATGGTATATTATTAAGTTTATTTTTATTTTACCAAGTTAAAATTTTTACATAACATAACAAGACATTATAAAATAATTTGTTTTATTTGTTATAGTTTTAATATTTTATTTTTATTTTATCAAGTCAAAATGTTTACATACCATAATAAGACACTATAAAATCTTTTGCAATATGGAGAACTACTTCTTGATGCAATAGATAGCTATAGAAAAAATCAAATTTTCCATTATTAATTATAGATAATTTTTTATTAAAACTAATTATTATTTTATTAAAAAATCAAAACTTTCCAATTTTATTTGAAAAGTTAGAAATTGAAACTGCTATTTAGAACATAAAATTGAGTAAGAACTTATATAAACTCAAAACATACTCTGGATCCCACTGAAATATATAATTTCTTTACAACATAGTAATAGAAATCTGTTTTTAAAAATTGAAATATATATATATATATATATATATATATATATATATATATAATTAAAAAAAAAAAAAAAGCACAAAACCAATCTCATTGATTTGTGGAAATGGCTCCAAAGTGAGATGGGGCACAATGGCATTTCCGTAACTGAATCAGTGAATGGTCATTCGAACTAGGACTCCAGGAGAGCCTCGTTGATACAACGCAGTTTATAAAATATTTTGTGATCCCTATGGTGACAAGCTCCAAACAGGGAAAACAAGTTCCAAGCTCCTCAAGCTAACGTGAGCTAAGGATGGGGCCCTTAGTTTAATCTTGCAAAGATTTCAAATTTGTGTGTATCCTTTTACTTTTCATACATTTCGAAAAGCTACTTGAGGTAATTTTTAAAGGGTATGCGATTTTTAAATATAGTTAAGGATGGATTATTAAACTTTAAAGGAGGTGTTTTATAGATAAGTATTATAAAGAAAATAGAAATTATATAAAATTTGTATTCACAATTTTTTTTATTAATGTAATGAGCAAAACACAACTAACATTGTGCTTGTGCATATAAATGTATATGTTAAAATGTATAATAATTCAATTTTTACTTTTTATTTTAGAAAGTTAAATAAACATTTATATTATTTAAATAAATATTTATTATTAATAGTTATGTTTTACAAGATACTTTTCAACTTAATTTTCATGTACTAAGATTTTTATGAGTATATTATGAGTGGGCTTAGTGGTTAATAGTATATGTTTCTTTTTTAGAAATTACATGTTAAAATTTATAGGGGTGGAGTATTTATGCCTTACATTACAACTTGTAGGTCACTTTTCATCATATTTTTAGAGTGGACCCACTACCATCATTTAAGCCCAACACCCAATAAAAACACTGAAACCAAACACTATATCAAGTTGCTTAATCATTGTACCAACTGAATCAACAAATCAATCACTGAATCTCAACCAACCATTGCAACCAATGTAACTATACCAATCTAAACTAGAGCAGATCATGTCATTGCATTGCCACTCATCAAAATAACAAGCCATGCAGTGTTTCCCTTGTCAATATTATGAGACATACTCGTGTATATACATTGTTTCTCTTCAGATAACCTGCTTACAGATCTCAAAACACTGAACCCTGAAACTGAATCACTGCACTACTAAAATCAATCACTGAAACACATACTAACCTTGTCACAAATATCTAAACCAAATACATATCATCTCATAGCAACATCATTACTATTCAAAATTTCATAACATAATAAGTTCAACCTCAACCGGCACTGTCAAAAACAGATCATCATGAAAGACTTCATCAATAGGCAACATCAAACACAACAAGACTAATCAAACATCATTAAAATATCATACAACAAAACCCTAGCATGTGTACAGGAACCTTATAAAACACTTCTGTGTATGTACGTGCCTTTCAAGAGGAATACCTGCATACAGATTTGTCCATACTGCAGAATCGATACTCGAATACCTAGAAGCAGATTTTCGTACATATATGTAACTACTGAACCATACCTTCACTGTGTGACAAAACTTCAGTCAAATCCAAATCTTGACATACATTGTAAAAGACATACATCATAACATCATCAACATAGATCTATCAACTCATAAGAAGATTATTCAATGTGTAGCCATTTCAGATCTATTAGATATGATCCATCTTCATGCTCCTTGGTGTATTTCTAATTCATATTAGAGCAATCATTATTAACCCAATACTTATGCTCAAACACTTGGATCTTCATCTCCTCATTATATAGCTTATGCCTTAGTCAATACCTTAGGTCAAACACTTAGTTATGCCAATGGCATTATTTGATAGGATCAAATATCCATTGTCACACTCATTACTATGGGCCAATATCATGGTAAATAAACTTGGTATTTAGAATACCATGGTGTGGAAACTTTACGTGACTTTTCTTCACCATACCCGCATATGTACGCAGATTTTCTTCACAGAACATGTGTATACTTATTCAAACTTTACCTTCATTATTCTTCTGTCTCTAAACTGATATTCCTTTTTCCAACATCTGAACTGGCTTGTATACTCATCCTGCTACCATCATGTTGACATATTTATCAAGTAGGTTGTCATCAACGGCAACACATACTTATCCTACTACAAGTAAGTTGCCATTAAGGACAACACATTAGTCATAATGCTAAAAATATTGATAAATATAGGTGATTAGGTATACCACATACATGTTGCATACCTACCCATGGGTTAGAAGATATAATTAAATACCCACATTACCAACTGTTAAACTATTTTCATTAGTTTGTTGAACTTCTAATTGTAAATGTTGATTGAAGAAAATTTGGGTTTCTAGTGAAAAATAAAGGAAAAATTACATATACACTACATTAACATGAATATCATTCTGATCATACATGCTCATATAATAATCCATGAGCTCAACATTTACATATAAACTTGAAATGTTTCACAATGGCCATGATTTACCCCCCCCCCCCCCCCCCCCCTCCCCACTCCACACACAAAAAAAATTATATACATGTTGATTCATAAGTCAACATGCATATAAATAAATTTAATTAAAATTCAAGTGTTTGTGTAAGGTAAATTCACCATATAGCCATAGGCATCTACTATGTATTCCAACCCCAATTCAAGTTATAATTCAACAAAGGAAAATGAAACATGTAGGATTTATTTCAAACTCAATGAACACCACTTTGCACTAGGCTTTGCCAAAACTAATAATGCACCACTATCTCTCTAGAAGCATAGGCAGTCTCAAAGCATGTCAACCATAACCTCTCCCTCTTAGTTAATCACCACACAATCTCGACAATTTTCCTTCTCTACTACATCATCCCTTTGAAATCCATTCAAGAAAGTCCTCCAATGTAGGTAAGAAAAGTACAAGACATTGGATTGTCACTTAGAGGATTTCGATGTTAGTTATTGACCCAAAAAAAATCCATTTTCACCATATTCATGAAGGAATCCAAGTTTACTATCTTATCCCATGCTCTCTACTTCATATCCAATCACCACACAATATCAACCATTTTCCTTCTCTACTACATCATCCCTTTGAAATCCATTCAGGCAAGTCCTCCAATGTAGGTAAGAAAAGTCCAACGCATTGGATTGTCACTTAGAGACTTTGGATGGTAGTTATTGACCCACAAATAATATATTTTCACCATAGTCACAAACGAATCCAAGTTTACTATCTTATCCCACATTCTCTACTTCTTAAAAAATAAATCCTCATAATTAAATACTCACCAAACCATATACTATAGTACTCACATGCGTATGATGGTGTAAATTAGAGTTCGTTACTATCATCGAATACCATTTTCACATCATGAAAAAATGGAGAAATAATAATTTTCTCTTTCAATTATACATTAAATACCTCATTATTCCATGAGACACATTTTCCTTTTAATAAAACACTCAATTGTGTTATTACTTGGATATATAATGTAAAGGTGGTGGTGAGTTTATGGGATGACACATTGAAAAGGTCCATTGATCCAGGTGGATATTGGTGGCCACCCACCTATTCCACCTATACCTCCAGTCTATTTCATCCATTTCCTTGTTTATAGAAACATTTACTATTTCTAGTATTTTTTTGGGTCCTAAATTTTTGGAGCAGTTTTGAACCCCTAAATGGTTATTTTTGAGGTCCACAGCAAAGCCTTTGGCCATAGGCAGGCATATATGGAAACTATTGTAGTATTCAGAGAGATATTTCCAACGAGGTATATTATGCGCCAAATGAAGATAATATGACAAATTTATGACCCCGGGAAGTTGGTTGCCCACCTAACCCCAAAGAGGCCCACAGACTCTTAGTGTTCCATCTCCTGGGGTTAGGGTTTTGGTTGTTTAGGGTTTTCCCTTATTCTTCAATCATAAAAGGACCCTTGATCCTAATTTGAACATAGTTCAAAGGGCATGTAGCATCCACATCTCTTCTCAGAGATAAGCTACCATCGCCCAAGCTAGTTTATTTCCATTCTATACGTAAGCATATTTCAATTCTTTTATATTAATGAAATGAAGTTTTATTTCTGCTCGATCTTTGTGATGATGTTTATATCTGTATTCTAATGTGTTCCTGCACTATTCTAGATCATTGGTATTAGAGAAGTCTTCTCTTTCTCTATTTTTATTTTCATGTTTCCAATGTGGTCGAGGTATGAGGAGTTATGGCTCGAACTAGTTGCACCTTTGCAAGATAAGCCTGCAAACCTCGACGACCTCCCATGGAGGAAGAAAATAAAGATGAGGGAGCAGGAGATAATTTCAAAATATTACTCGAGGATTCCCTCGAGAAATAGAGGTATGCGATGATGGATAACTTTTCCCAGATCCTTCGACGTTTACCTAGAGGCGATGCATCTTCCTCTAGCAACCACTCTAGAGGCACCACTCCTTTTAAGGTACATGTTAACTTTGACATTCCCATATTTGAAGGCTAGATAGATGAAGATGTTGTAGATAGATGGTTAAATATGTTGGAAGGATATTTTTTGGTTCATGACTTTTCCAATCGGTAAAAGAATACTTTTGAGCTCCTAAAATTCACCCCCCCATGTCAAGGACTGGTGGGAAACATAGAGTGAGAAAAAGGAAGAAAGGGAATCCTCAATGTTTTCAGCCGTACCCACTTGTAATTATTTTCAAGATGCCATAAAGGAACAATATTACCTTGTCGGGAGCTATGAAGATAAATACATAAAGTGGACCATGCTGTAGAAGGGAAGGGACCAAGATGTGTCAGATTTCACAAATGGTTTTCATGCCCTTCACACAAAGCTGGGTATTAAGGATTCTAAGCGACATTTGGTACTCAAGTACTGCGATTGTTTACATAAGTACATCCAAATCTAAATGGAGTTCTTGGATATCTCCTTTTTCACGAGTGGAAAGCTCACGGGAAACCCGAGCGTACTTCCCCAGAATTTCTGGATGGTACTCACGGTAAACCGTTCGGCCGACTTTCGGGGCCTAACCCCAAAGGACTCAAGGATCGAACCCGTGACCTCCCTCAACGGAGAGGACCACGTATTGGATCACTACCACTTGAGCTAACCCTTGGGGCTCTTGGATATCTCCTTACTCAGTGTCGTCTATCGATATGCTGTCAAGATCGAGTAGAATTTTAAATAGAAGAAGCGATATTTTGGATACGAAAATCCGAAGCAAGGGAAAGGCACCCCCAAACTATAGAACAAAGGACAAAGCTAAGGCAGGGCGACCCAGGAAAACTTGTCGAAGCCACAAGCAAAGAACAACACCACGAAGATAAAGGACATGGGAAAGTGGTGTGAGTTCCATAAGAGCCCCACTCTCAACACAAGTGAGTGTCTAACCAAGTAGTCACTGGTGGCCGAGCTAAAGGTTTCTGACTAAGATGCATATTCCGACTCTGAATCGAAACTCGACAAGGGGAATGAAAAAGGGAAGTAGATTATTGATGCGGAGCCTAGTGCCATCGTTTCCACCACCAAGATCCAGAAGGATGAGCCCGAAGATCTAGAGGATGGGTAGCATCTCTTCCACTAACAAATGTGGGTGAAGGGTTTTTCGCTACAGTTCATTTTCAATAGCGGGAGCCAAAATAACCTCATTTCAACAGAGTTCGTGAAGTGCTCGGCTTGTCGACCACAACACACTCACAATCGTACACCATAAAGTGGCTTCACTAAAGAAGAGATCTTTGCGTTAACCAACAATGCTTCCTCCCCTACAACATCAAGCCCGTCACATATGAGGTAATGTGTGATGTTTCTCCTCTTGAAGTTTGTGATGTATTATTAGGCCAACCATACTTGTGGAAGCGACATGTTGTGTATGAGTCTAGGCCTCACAATTTATTATTAATTTGGGAAATAATTTGTATAGGATATCAGAGATATCACTGCCTACCACCATCTCTTTGATCACTGTGAAGCAATGTAGTAAGTTCATTTCCTGGACTAGGAAAATTGTTTCCCTTGTGGTTTTCCCTTAGGGAAAGAACAATGTTGTGGCCATGAACTCTAGAAAAGGCTCCTCTGCACATAAGCAATATATGGACAAGGTGATGGAGGAGTACAGGGACATCTTCACCTCACCTGTAGGGGTACCTCTACACTATCAGGTCAAGCACTCCATCGATCTAACCCCATGCACGTCACTACCAAATGGACCAATATATTGATGCTCTATTCTGGAGAACGATGAAATCAAGAGGTCGATTCAGAAGCTGCTACAGAAAGGGCACATCAGTCCAAGTTCATCACCCTGTGGGATATCGACCGTGTTGGTATAGAATAATTATGGGACTTGGAGACTCTATATTGACTATCAGGTGTTGAATAAGATCATTGTCCAGAATAGGTATCCAATCTCATGGATTGATGACCTTTTGGGCCAGTGTAAGGGGGCCAAATATTTCGACAAGATTCACTTGAATTCATGTTATCACCAAGTACCAATTGAACCCTTCGATGTGTGGAAGACTTCCTTCAAATCCAAGGAGGGACTTTTCGAATGGTTGTTCATGCCTTTCGGATTGACGAATTCACTCGCAACCTTCATGAGACTGATGGAAGACATCTTGCGACCCTTCACAAAAACATTCGTGGTGGTGTATTTGGATGAAATTTTGATCTTTAGTCAGAGTTGGGAATAACACCTCCATCATATTCGTTAGGTCCTCCAAACCCTGCGGCAACATAATTTTTGTGCTAATTTGGATAAATGCACTTTTGGTATGACCCAGGTTCAATATCTCAGGTACATCATTGATGAGCAGGGTGTGCATGTGGGCCAAACCAAGATACAAGTCATTCAGTATTGGAGAACCCCAACCACTCTAATAGAGCTCCACAACTTTCTAGGTCTTACCAACTTCTACCGCAGGTTCATGTTGGGGTTCTCTCATATCACTTGGCCTTTAAGTCAAGTCACCAAGGGAGGAGCGAAAGAAAATTTCTTTTGGTCTGAATCCCAACATAAGGCGTTCACTAAGTTGAAGCATTGCCTCTGCTATGCACCAATGCTCACATTACCATAACTACAACAACCATTTGAGATTGAGATAGATCCCTCTGACTATGCTATTGGTGCAGTTCTTACTCATCAGGCGCATCTAGTGGCATATCACAGTGAGACACTTTCCGACATAGTCCAAAAGTATTCCACCTATGAAAAAGAGATGTATTCCATTGTGCAGGTCTGCCGACAATGGAAGCATTACATTATGGGGAAGGAAATTGTCATCCACACATACCACCGACCCATATAGTTCATACATAGACAAGGGAAGTTGCAGAATGATCACCATCAGAAATGGTCCACATACCCACAACAATTCCATTTGAACATTAAGTACAAGAATGGAAACACCAACAATGTTGCATACTACCTCAATCGACTACCTATCATGGCGCTGACCACTTTCCTCGACTCTTGTGGGCACGAGACTTTGGGGTGGCTGCATCTTTACAAGAGCAATCCAAAATTCGACAACACATACCAAATTCTCCTGAAAGGCAAGAAAGTTCCAAAATTTCACCTCCATGATGCACTGTTATGCCACTTGGGATGCCTCTATGTTCCTTCAAGTGATTATGCCAAAATGATTTGGGAAGTGCACTACAGTCGAATTTCTAAACATTTCGGGGTAGAGAAAATAGTGGCAGTGTTGCAGAAGTATTTCTATTGGTCGAACCTTTGACAAGATGTTGTGAAGTACATTAGGTCCTACACTGACTACACCATTTCCCAACCAACCATCAGGAATCAAGGCCTATATACTCCGCTGCCTACTCCTAGTCGACCTTGGGAATCCATATCCATGGATGACACGTCGGGCCTTCCTTCTAACAAGCATGGCAATGACTATGTTTTTGAGGTCATTGATAAACTATATAAGATGGCCATTCTGGCGGCCTACAAGAAGAGTATCACAACGTAAGTGACTGCTAAGATATTCTTTGAACGAGTGTGGGTAAACTTTTGGATCCTAGAACCCATTATCTCATATCAGGACAACATGTTCCTAAGTACATTTTTTTCAAGTCTCTGGTCGATGCTAGATACCAAGCTCACTAAGTCCATGAATTTCCACCCCTAAATTTATGGCCAAACATAAGTCATCAACATGATTATCATACTTATTTTTTTCATGTACAACTCGAACCAGCCATGCACATGGGATGAAATCCTCCCCTATGTCTAAAACAGCTACAATAGAGCTCTCCATTGCTCAACTGGCCACAACCCCTTTCAGGTGGGGTTGGGATTCCACTGTCCAACCACTATGTCCCATTGATGTGGTCATACCATTTTCAACTACTCAAGCAGATTCATGTCACGTCCAATCCAAAGCTGACAAGGCGAACAACTTCATTGAGCGCATTCAGCGCATTCGCCAGCAGGTCCATTACATATTGGACAAAACCAATTCTAAGTACAAGAAATGACATTATCAACATCAGGTGCCACACAAGTTCCAAGTGGGAGACAAATTTTGGCTACATTTACAGTAGGAGCGCCTCGTTGGGCCCCACCACATGCTTTTCCCGCTCTGATATGGGTCATACACCAACACCAAGGTTGTAGGGGACAATTCTTTCGATATCATCATTCCATCATTCCTTGGTCTACACCTAGTGTTTAACATGGACCACATTTGACCATACTTTCCACCATTACTCGACACATCCGACATTGCAGAACAACTCACACCAATGGAGTTAAACCTAGACTACATGGAACATGCCACAACTGATCGGATCAGGGACATGTAGATCAATAACACCTGCCAACATAGGATCCAACTATATCGAGTTGTCAAAGCAGGTTAACTCCTTCAACAGGGCAAGTGGTTCACCACGGACCAAGTTCAACATAAATTTCCTCACCTCATGGAGGCTTTGTATGCAATGGGAACCATTACTTCCTAAGGAGCGAGGAATGATCTAGGTGGATATTGATGGCCACCCACCTATTCCACCTAGAACTCTAATTGGTTTCATTAGATTCCTTGTTTATAATAGCATTTACTAATTTTAGCAGTTTTTCAAGTCTTAAACATTCGGAGCAGTTTTGACCCCCTAAACTATGTTTTTTTGAGGTTCGCAGTAGACCCAACGCTACATGGAAAATTTTGTATTACTCAAAGGTATATTTCCAATGAGGTATCTTACGTGTCAAATGGAGATAATATGACCAAGTTATAACCCTGGGAAGTTGGCTGCCCAATTAACCCCAATGGGGCCCACAAACTCTTGGTGTTCCATCTCATGGGGTTAGAGTTTTGGTTGTTTATGGTTTTCCCTTTATTTTCAATAATAAAAAGGCCCTTGAGCCTTATTGTAACACAGTTCAGAGGCATGTAGTTTCCACATCTCTTCTTAGAGATAAGCTACCATCGCCCGAGATATTTTATTCCATTCTATATGTAAGCATATTTAAGTTCTTTGATAGTAATGAAATGAAGTTTTACTTCTATTGCATCTCTATGTTTATGTTTATATATGTATTCTATTGTGTTCCTGCATAAGTCCAGATCAACCATTGACGCCGTGGGTTCAAATTTCCTCTTTTATAATCATGTAGTTATAACCCCTTTGTGCTCCTTGTAATCAATTTTCAGATAATCTCGATATATTCCATACTTATATAAAACACTATGAAGTAACACTATTTTCAATATCCTCCCACATAAGTGACCAAACTACACTGCTTTGAAATGTTGATGAAACTAAAATTTAGGTGGGTTACCCAAAAGGATTTCTAAACCAAGTTTATGCCCAATCATGCTCATGGTATCTCAATATCCCATGTTTTTTATCATGTCACAACTCTTTCCAAGTTGCCTATTTTCCAAGATTTATCTAACTTCATTTATACATATTTTTCTTCATTATCCATGTGATAAAATTTGTCTTGAATGTCCATGTCTCATATTTATTTTAGTTTTCTATGTTTCTCAATATTTGTCTCATCCACACATGTATCAAAATTTATCTGTATTTTCCATATGATCTCAATATTTGTCTTAGTTGTCCATGTCCTAACATTTTTCTAGTGTCTAAAATATTTATTATTTTTCAGTTGGGTATCTTTAGTACTTAATTGGAATTTATGCAATTATTTATAACCTTGGAGTATTTACATAAAGGTCTTTACGTCCATATCCTACATGGTTAATGATCCAATAAAAATGACATAATATGTCCAATATTGCATACCCAAATGTATATATAACACAAAACGTAAAAACAAGTTGTTACAAGATTGTAGATAAAGTAAAAGTACATAATTTTTTTGTTTTGTTTTGGTTGTTATCAACAATTATAAGCCAAGAATGAGGATCATAGTATTGCATGTACAAATAAGTATAAAAAAGGATACTCAATACCACACCACTAGTGTGATGAAATCCTTCTTTCATGGTTGTGACGAAATCTTTCTTTCTTTTTGCATTAGAGCAAAAAGTGATGGAGCATGTTCTCACATTGTTAGTCTATTTTTTTTTTAAAGCATTGAAAACGAAAGTGTTAGCGAAAATTTGTAATATACAGGTTTAAAAATTTGACAACAGGAGTGTCAGCGTAAATTTGTAATAAATAAGGTTAAAAGCGCTACCAATTGGAGTGTCAGCGTTATTTTATTTTTAAAATTTTAAAAAATGCACTGACATTCAGAGTATCATCACTAAAAGGAAAAATTCAAATTTTGTTTTATGTCCAAAAAAAATGCATTGATAACACACACGTCAGCGGATGAACAATCATCTATCAAATGAGCACTGACTAAGAAGAAGTAAGCAAAAAACTCATTTTTACTTTGTTTTTCTTGTAAAAGGCAGTAACTTTGGGCGCATATTACAAACAATTGGAAACGCGTTTTTAAAAACCAAAGTAGGTTTTTGTTGGTAACATGCACAGTTTAAAAATCCTCTTTCAGTTTTTACACAAGTGAAATGGCTTTAGATATTCAAAGGAATATTTAGACCTAGTTTTCAAGATTTTGCAATTTAGTCTTTTCCTGTTTTAGCCACTATTGTTAAAATCCATTTCCAGACAACTGAAGATGAATTTTTGAAAAACTAGAGAGTTTTTTTGTCTACAACAAAACCATTAACAAAAAACTCTCTCTATTTTGTAACAGCTATCATGGTTTTGGATTTTCAAATGGATTATTGGACCCTATTTTTAGGTATTCGTGAGGGAAAAGCTTATGGAAAATTGTCGAATTGGATGCCACCTCATCAAATTCAACCTCGTGACTCTTATATCTAGCCATGACTCTAGAAACAACATGATATTTAGATGCATATAGGATTGGAAAGTTTTATATGCATGTATTTGAGATGTACGTTGTGATTTTAGACTATGTAATTAAAGCTTTGTTAGAAACATGTTTTTATTTAGTTAGGTTTTTCTATAAAGACCGGTTCTATAAATTGAAATAAGGGTTGGATTTTACTTGAAAACTTATAATTCTAGTGTTTTTTATCAAATCTTAAATATATTGCAATTTTTTATGAGCATCTGTAGAAAATTAATGTGTTGTAGTTCCATGTCCATTATTTCTCTGTTTATGAAAAAAATTCTTCATGTCTGGAAACTTTAGAATCTGAGATTGAGATTCATTTGTGCTCCTTTCTCGTTATTTCTTAGTAATTAGTACTTGTTGTTTCTTTCAACTATAATTATGTTTTCTTTTCAGTTCTCTTCTTTTAAATCTCTCAAACTGTCAAAGGAGTTATTACTACCTTGCTTTTTGTGTCCTGGTCATTAGATCTGTAGCATCATCTGATAAGACTAGACTCCATGCCCAATGGTGTGCTTTATATACAACCCAACAAAATTTCATCATTTCTCAGATAAATCTGGCCATATAGCTTAAAGTGTAAACCTACTACTACAGTGACCTAGGGTAGTTGAGTTTAGGGAGAGATCCCTCTTCAGATTGAAGGGTAAGCTTTTAGCATAAAATGTGTATCTAGGAAACAAGTGCAAGTTACATTTTAACAATTTTCTTCTAAAAAATTCCTTGGTTCTCTCAAACTACAATACAATGTGATTAGTCTATTGGACTTGTTTCACATATTTAATTTGATGTAATATTTAAGAACATAATTTATAGGAGGAATACATATTGTGTACATATTTGTAAAAGTAGAAATCCCTACTATTACAAAATCTCATTTCTATCTGTAATCATTGTGATAGAAAAATAAAAGGAAAAGGTAACATGTTGTCTTAAGAATATAAACTGAAAACATTAGATGGTTCAAAACATCTCATTATGATGTGATTAATCTGAAATACATTTATCTAAATATAAACTTAACTAATTACGACCTTACAAATATTAAGATTTATTTACTATTTTGTGAGAATTCTAATATGGTGTTAATTATTTGTTGAGAATCCTAATTTGATTGAGTTATTTTGGAATTATTAACCATACATGAATATAAATATGGTCAATGAATCATTAAATATTAATCATTGATTTCCAAGAATTTACATAAAAGTGTGTGGGGTACAATAGAATTCCATTTATGTAATGGAAGGGAAAATGAATATAAATATGGCCCATGAATCGATGGAAAGGATAAGAAAATAATTTTGAAAGAACACATAATACGAGTCTCATTGATTTCTAGGCAATCAAGTCACCTCAAAGTGAGATGGGGCACAATGACATTTTGGTTCCACAACTGAATCAGTTTATGATCATTCAAGTGAGGTCTCAGAGGAGAGTCTCTTTTATGCGACACAACTTACAAGATATTTTGTGATCCCTATGGTGCCAAGGTCAAAATGGAAAAAAAAGGCCTGTTTTCATAGAGTTAGAGGATGCTCTTCAAGGTAAACCAACCAAGAAGTTTACAAATATTTTTTGATGCCAAGTTCCAATTAGCTTTAGAAAGTATGTTTTTATTTTAGCTAAATGATGCTCTTCAAGCTAACGTAAACTAAAGATGGGGCATCCTTACTTTGTTTTTGTAGAAATATTCGAATTTTTGTGTATATTTTTACTCTTTGCAAAGATCTTCAATTTTTTGCGTATCTTTTAATTCTTCATACATCTCCCAAAACTACTTGATGTAATAGTTTGATTTTATATAGATCTTCAAATTTTTGGGTATTCTTTATGTTTCATGTTGAACACGCCAACGCGCCCAAACGACAAGGGGTGCCCACACAAAAAAACAAAGGTTGGACCAATACATGAAGGGGCACTGGCCCAAAGTTAAAACTTGGGCACAGGCGCATATAAGTAAAGGGAGACCGAATGAAGTTGGAAACAACTAAGAAATTTTGCATAACAAGAGGTACATAACCATAGAATGAAGGGTGAAAATTACAAGTAGAGATATCACATCCAAGGCACATCGTAGGAAGAAGAGGGGCTCACCCAAGTGAGCCGAAATTTATGGGCAGGCCGCAGAGTTGGATTTCTGGATTGTGAAGAGCGTCAAATTTTGGGATTTTTTGTTGGGAAAGGTGCTAGTCTTAACGTTGGGCACACCCTTGGTTGTGGGACTTGGCATCTTTGGAAAGTGCATTAGGTTGGGCCAACGCCTCCCTAAGGCTTGTAAATTTGTTTTACTATATTTAAAGTTTTGAAGTTAATAAAAAGGGGAGAATTTTATATTGGGAGTTCCCCCTTCGTTAATTGTTGAAGTTTTGTTCTATTATCATTCTTGTTTATGCTTGAAGTTATGATATCACAAATTAAATGAATGTAATCGAGTAAATTGCATTTGAAGAATTGGCTAAGGATAAATAAGTGTTTGGTTATTGTGTTGAAGTCACTTGCAACTTAATTTGACAAAGTTAATGGTGGCTTCATTATAGAACACATAGGCTAGAGGCGCACTCCAGGAGAAAGTAGTTGAGTGCCTTTATGAATCTCACCAGTGCCGCATGCACATGGTGACGCGACCATCACAGGGTTGTGACAGATGATATCAAAGTCTATTTTGTGAAGGTGGTCATTTGGCATAAGTTTAAAGCAATGGCATAATGGCCACTCACATGGAAAGTTGTGACCAAGGCTAAGAACTTGGTTGAGATTTGGGAAAAATGATGGTTGAAGAATTGATCTGGTCAAAGGACAATTTATAGGTTGCTCAGCAAGGGATTGAAAAAATAAGGAAAGAATTGCAAGAAGAGGTTTATGTGTTGAAGGATTCCCTTCATGCGTTGGCAAGACAAGGGGAGTCAGAATCAACTATGGGTGAACTCTTGTGAATCTTTAAGAGAATAAAGCGCCTAGAAGAAGAAACAAAAAAGTTGGAAAAAGAGGTTGGTGTACTTCTTGAGAATTCGGCCGATGTTGAGGAAAGAATCAAGATGATTGAGAAGGAGACCGAGAAGGTAGTTCTTGGTCATGAAGGAGGTATGACAAGTGGTTTTGGAATTTGTATTTTTGAAGAAGGATGTTTGGTTGAAAAAAATGAAGTTGTTAATCGTGATGATGAAGAAGAAGTTGTGACATATGAAGATGAAGTTGGCCCTTTGGGCAAGTATGAAGAAAGTGTTGTGAGTTTTTCAACAAAAGAGGAAGAGCTTGGTGAGATGAATCTTGCTGAATTTGAACTACATTCGTGCATATCACATTCGTGGAAGGAATACATAGGCACTCCCTTAGAGAGACCTCACACGAATGAAGTAAATATTGCAGTGACTTATGTTTTGATGAAATATTTGGAAGTTGGTTCTTACATGGATATGGGCGAAGGAAGCTTGTGTTTGACGATGTGATGGGTGACTTTCCCTTGGAAAGTTGGGATGATTCCTTGTTCGATTGTGGGGAAAAGGATTATTTTTGATGTAGGACTTGTTCAAGTGGTATTTGACCTCATGGTAGAAGGTGTGAATTCCCGAGACAAGAGTGGAACATGATGAACATTATGCGATGGATGAGTCATGTTTGGCCAAGTGTCTGGAATGGCTCGTGGAATGATGGAAGTAGGGCACATTAGAAGAAGAAGATGACATAAATTGGGTGGAATTCTTCATTAGAATCTTGTTGGAGGTTGTTGGTGAGGTAAATCCCCTCTGTGGATAGAGGTGATCCCACTAGCCCTAGAGTGGGTCTAGCCACAAACGAGACATGCAATGACATCAATTCCTAGTTAAGAATGGACAAAGACTTGGTAGATCACCTAAGGTAGGTCCTGCACTATTGTGTCATCTGGAAGAGTGGTTGCCTCTCGTTCCTGATTCGACAGATCACGATCCGCTCTTTCTCACGCTCGGATACCTGCACATACACAAGAAACGAAGACGATACACAACAGCTATTTCGCATTCGTAACTATTAGTCAATTGAACAGGACTAAATCACATGCATTAAAAAAACATAACACGGAGATGGAATCGATATCATAGTCGAGTATATTGAATTAAAGAAGGAAGAGTACAACTAGGCTTTGACATTGCGATCTCCTCCAGCTGGGTTCCAGTGGAGCACATCTCACAAAGCTCGTCGGGAGTTCAAACAAGACTCTCTCTACGGGATCCTCCTTGGTTCAACCTTTTCTATAGTGATTACTCAGCTATAATATCTCTTCTCCAAGTTCAGATTCTTGGCTATATGTTCAGCTAGCTTTTGTAAAGGGAGAAGCCTTGTTTATATAGAAGGAGAAGGAGAGGTTAGGATCCCTATAATCATGGGGGGAGTCCTATCCTCTTAGAATGTTCCATCAACCATTTCCTAAAGGAAAAGATCCATGGTTTATCGAATTTAACCACTTGCAATGAGTCATCCTTGAGGTGGTTAAAGGAAACTTCCGCCTCCAATTTGTTTAAAACATTCCAAAAAAGGCTGGCATGGGCTCAACACAGGGACAGAGCAAAAGCTAGTGTGGGGTCTACTGAAAATTTTCCCCATTGGCACGAGGGGCGAACTGGCTACCCGCGCCAATGCCAAAACATAGGTTTTTGGGTGCTTTCTGGGGAAATGTTCAACAGGAAGAATCATGTCCTTATGCAGAAGGATGCAAAGAATGTATTTGCAGAGTTTGACATTTCTCACAGGTCACAGAAAAGAACCTCCAATATGCGGGGCAAGGGATTGCAGGGACAGTGACAAAATGCTGTGTAACATATGCCCTCTAAAGCATGAGGTCTGAGATAGAGGGAGGGGTGAAATGCTTTATGAGAATGCATTCGACCAAAAAACTGCTATTGGAAAACCTGTAAGTATGAATACAACTGATACATGACATGTGGCATGGGCACAACCATCCATAAGAGAGTATATGAATAATGAGATCTAAGGTATGGACACAACCATCTAGCAGTAAGGATCAATAAATAGACTCAGGTATGGTCGCAGCCATCCAATAAAAGGATTCATACAATAAGTCATAATAATCCACAAATAACCCACAGCCTGGATTTCATTAGACAAAATCCAGGGTCTTGCGCTCCATCTCGACCCGAACATAGTACAAATTTGAGCATGCAAATATATGAGCTGAAGTCAAACATGCAAGAACATCGTCTGATTACCAGCCAATAATGAAAGTTGTTAACATACTTAAGAGAAACCACCAATAATGACAATGGTCCTAAAGGTACACAAGTTACACTCCACGAAATGTGAGCAGTGATCTAACATTGAACACCCGCAGAGTCAACCGATCGAAGGACAATGATGTGGACCTTACGTCGAGTGCGAAGAACATGCCATTGAGGCATGCAGGCTCCAAGGTACCAGAAGGGAGTCTCTAGATCAACTTCCTGGATAATGAGCTGGAGTCGACAGAAAGTGACCTTGATCGAAGGTGGGCCATAATGTTTCCCACATCATCGACACGAGACAGAGGAATATGATGTTTGTGAATCAAGACCAATAGAGAATCAGAGGGAGGTTAAAACTACAGAGGAAAACTTCTCTTGAACACATCGGCGACACGACACTAGATTTGGCAGTATTTGACATCAAGGGATCTGAGGTCATGGTGACGTGGCAAAGAGCAGATGAGTGGTCAAAAGAGATTACCCAAACCCATGGAGGCAAGCAAATAACGAGATGAGATGTCCCCAACCTGACAAGAATACAGAAAAGTGCCATGTTCAAGAGCGACATACTGCCAACACGGCTACAATACTGGTTCCATTTTCCCACACCATTTCTGGCGAGTACCTCTTTATTTTTACACAAGCTTGAAGAGGATAGCATATGCTTGTCATATAAGTTTGTCCTTCGGACAAATCCAACCTAGTACATTTTATGATCCCTAGGAAAGAGGAACTCGGTAACTTCATGATGAAGAAGTCCAATGTCATTAGGTTTTAACGAGTCTGACAAAGGAAGAACTTGACATATTTTCATGTTTAGAGAGTTTGAAAAGAAGGCAGAAAAGAAAACTCCATCAATCCCTTTTCGTAGGTAGTCTCACAGATTCGAAAAGGTAGAAAACTATGTCTGAGAGAACCTCTTAGTTGCGATAGGCTAAGGTATTCCTTCTTCGTAAATAATCCATCCAAGCCCGAAAAAGGGTTAAATGTATACTGGGTAGATATTGTTTCACAAACAATTTAACGAGTTCAAAAAGACAAGCGACTCGGCAATATTTTCAGTTTTAGAGAGTCAGAAAAGAGCTAAAAGTTGACTCCTCCTGGAGGAACGAGTGGTATAAAGGGTAGCAACTAGTTCCGGTAATGGTGGAACTGCTTAGAACAAGTAAAGGTCAAGAGGATGGCTAACAAGACCACTCATCGCAGTGGTTCCTTAGGAATGGGTGAAATAACCAAGTGAAGGCATATGATCGGCCAAGCAGATAGTGACGATGGAGTGAGAAAACCAAGGCTCATCTGGCAAAAACAGGCTGATAAAATGGAAATCACAAGAGGTAAAATAGGAATGGTTTCATTTTTACACAAGCTTGAAACAAAGATAAACTATGCTTGAAACCGGTTTCATTTTTACACAAGCTTGAAACAGAAACAAACTATGCTTGAAAAATTAAGCATGCCCCCAGCATGATGACTCAATTCGAGGTACATGCCCCCCAAGCTTCAGTCCATATGAATTGCATATGGAGTGAAGGTTCAAATTATGAGATCAATAGAAGGACTTGACTAGGATTTTACGAGATCTAATCAAAGACTCGAATTGAACAGGGACGTGTTTAATTGTTTTAACGAGGTGGACACATTAAAAGACTATCCTCATGACATCTTGTTTCATTTTTTAGGGAGCTTGACACAAGGAAACGAACTGTGCTCCAACGACCTTTCATCATGATGAATAAGAATTCATGGCTTCCAAGAGTTCCATACCGGATGGGAGAACAACATCTTGAAAATTAGGACCCAATACCCCCAGCACATGATGCACAATGGCACCATCACTGATTGCGGGCATAGGACAGGTAGCCACATAATTAACCTACAGAGGGGAATATACAACCCGCGGATAAAGACCCGGAAGGGACAATGGTGGACTAGATGTCACGTCGGGACCAAAGAATGAAAGTTGATCAATGGTCACGATTCAACCTTTGTGTGGAAAATAAATCACACAAAAAGGGGAAGAGACAACTGCCCCCATGACATAAGTATAGTCACGGCCCAAGAGAAAATTTAAATCCAAGGGGCCTGGAACAACCATCACATCTATATGGATGGTTTTCCTGCCCAAAGTAATAGGCAATTTGGGAAGGATCCCTAATGGTTGACTGGTTCCTTTGTTAAAAGCCAATAGATTCTAGGTAATAGGCATAAGTGGTGGAGAACCAAAATCTTGCCAAGTAGTTTAAGACAAAATACTAACAGATGCACCTTCATCTATAATGGTGTTGAGTACAACCAGATCAAATGTTTGTACTGTTATCTAGAAAGGCACATAAGACGGAAGGCGGTATCCAGCGAATCAAATCCAATCAAAGCAAGTGATCAAACTACTTGGGGGGAATACCATCGAACTGAGATGGTCTTCCCCTGGTGTTACCAGAGCAAGAGGAGCATCCTCCCAGACTGCCATCACGGAAGTAGGAGGAGCAACTTCTTGAACTACAGGGATGGAAGAATCTTTCTCCAAGTCTGAAGAATCTGAAGAAACAAGAGGAACGTGGGGGGGGATGATATCCACTCTCAATGGAAAAGACCTGATGTACCATAGGCGGGATCAAGTTGACTAATTCCATGTCCAATGGTTGGCCGAGAATGGATTCCTGAATTTAAATTTTCGAGGGAGCGGGATTGACCAAGGATGACTCTTGACCAACCTTTGAATCAACTAGCGGAGGACTCAAAGAAAGTTTCTGGTAACCAGCCAAGAGGCAGGGTGCAGAAAAAATAGGGTTGTCCAACACTCTTTTGGCTTCATCCATGTATGGAAAAAGGTGAATGGGATGATGCCATTCCCATAACTTACAGGGATTGGTAATCTTTCCCTATTTCTTATGAGTCTTATCAGCACTAGTCAAAGATGTGCCACCAATATGACTTCTAGAAGCCAAAGGAAACGATGGACGGTCGTCGAACCATGCTTCAAGTAACTTGCGAATGCCAAGGCAGTCTCGAAGAAGATGGTTACCTTTGCATAGCATGCAAGGGAATTTGACTTTCCGTGGAAGCTTGGATGGTTCCGTAAGGGAAGGTTTCTTAAGCGCAATAGCTGCAGTATAAGCCTCTCGCTTATCTGACTTGCGTCTTCTTTGTCTTCTTCTTTTTCTTCTTAGCCACCTAGTTACTAGAGTCCATGCTTTCACGAGGTGAAGCAGAAGAGGAGGAAGAAGAAATAGGTGAAGAAGGGGAGAGGTCCACCTTAGAAACAACATGTTTTTGTTCTGGAAGAGGGGATGGCTATACAGCGGACTGAACACTTGGGACCACTGAGGTCGAAAGTAACCATACAGGAAATATAATAGTTAAACCAGGTAGGGACAACGTTGCTATGTAAGGAGCACCAAAATTCCCAAAAGCAGGAAAAGGACTAGGATTCCCTTCGAAATGGATTCCTGGGTTAGTGAACTCTAGAAACGTCTCCATCAAAAACAACTTTACAACAATGCCCTAAGGAAACTAACTTTAACTAGGAATATTTCATGGGTAGTTAATTTTTTAAGAGATTAAAACAAAACTCTGCCATTTCATATTTTAAGAGTCGAGAAACAG
This sequence comes from Pinus albicaulis, assembly GCA_034641835.2. NCBI lineage: Eukaryota > Viridiplantae > Streptophyta > Pinopsida > Pinales > Pinaceae > Pinus > Pinus albicaulis. The sequence continues at coordinate 832,682,727 of CM076569.1, forward strand.
GCAAAAGGTGACTCTATCACTTTCAAGTTGGAAATGAGTATGAAAGGACAAGTGCTCGATGATCTTTTCAAATTTATGGAGTCAGTAAAGATCAAAAATGACTGCTCAGGTAGTATAGGTAAAAGGGTGTACCAGGTTCCCATGAACTGCCATATACACCTTGGTTATAAAATGAAATAAGAATCAGCCAAGGACTTGATGTACGTGTAGGTAGTCTCCCCGAATGCTGTGTTCGGTGTATCACAGTTATAAGGCGGCAGACTCGGCTTCCTATGGATAAAAGGATTGCAACCTATAGGGGTCTCCCTTTATATACTCGACGGTACAGGGAGCACAAGTTCATACTAGCGCTGTCTGAAGCCAGATGGCGAGCGACAGCTACTATGTTTTAAGACGTTGGAACATGTCTCTAACTTAGACCACTAAATGTTTTGTTAAGTTTCAATGTTGCCTTAGGTTAATTGAATAAATTTTAAGTTAATCTTCAATTATGTCTCAGTTTCAAGGCCCTACCGAATGTTGGATCTCACAAATTCCTGAATGCAAGCTACATGCCATAGAATACCATTTAGTTCAATGAAGAGCTATCTATGAGAAGGTTAGGAATTTCAAGCAATAGAAAATAATGAGAACTCACATAAGTATTCACTACAGAACCTAGTGCAAACTAATGAGAATGAAAAATATTTCCTAGAATGTCGAATGCTAGTTATGCAAAAGATTTTCTAATTCTTATGATGCAAACAAAAAATGCAAGCACAAAATATATTTTTGATTTTTTCAATGTAATATAGCAAACATTTCACTAAATAACATGAAAAACGAATCTTCACGCTATTTCAAGAATGCTAATGCAAGAGTTGAAGTGAAACAATTCAATCTACTCACAAGCCAACAAAACAAAGACTCAAACCAATGTCACAATCTCTCAAATCAAAGAAAGATGTAAAAATAGACCCATACAAGCAATGTGAGCTATGCTTGGAGTGATAGGAAACAAGACTGAATGAAAGAGACAAGACTCACTCAAGACTCATTTCACCAAAAGAAACCACTTAAAATAGATCTAGGGCACTGCATGCAATCAAGCGAATAATGAAGGTGTCTGCGAAACAAGAGACCCAAACTCCTACAGGAGGCTCAGCATATCAAAGCACTGGAAATCACTAAATCCATGATGCTGAAAGAAATGGACAAAAAACCAAAGGAAGAAGGTTGATCACAGTCACAAACAAACTCAAAGCACTCAAATCAAGTCAAGAAAACACCCAGAGACACCAGGATGGGCCAAAAATTCCAAAACAAGGGAAACCCTAGCACCTATAGCAATTGATGTGACTGTTTGGCTGTAATCCGCACCAGACAGGGGATGGCGTGGGTGATAAACTGGAAACTCACGCCAGTGGACACAATTGTCAGGTTGGAAACCGTGCCAATCAAGCCAACCTTGAAGAGATGAGAATTTGGAAAAACAAAGGTCAAAACTGATCCTCTGGGGATGAAAAAGGGCCTAAAACTCAACAAAAAAATCCAGAAAAGGCAAGCTAAGCAAGAAAAGACCAAGAAGAATATCTAATAGATGAAAGAAAAACTCGCACTGATCCCCACTGGAGTCGCCAATTTTTTGGTGAGGTAAATCCCCTCTGCAGACAGAGGCGATCCCACTAGCCCTAGAGTGGGTCTAGCCACAAACGAGACACGCTATGACATCAATTCCTAGTTAAGAATGGAAAAATACTTGGTAGATCACCTACCATAGGTCCTGCGCTATTGTGTTGTCTAGAAGAGTGGTTGTCTCTCATTCCTGATTCAACAAATCACGATCCACTCGTTCTCACGCCCAAATACCTGCACATACACAAGAAACGAAGACGATACACAACATACTATTTCGCATTCCTAACTATCAGTCAGTCGAAGAGGACTAAATAGCATGCATTAAATAAACATAACACAGATATGGATTCAATATCATAGTCGAGTATATTGAATTAAATAAGGAAGAGTACAACCAGGCTTCGATGTTTCGATCTCCTCCAGTAGGGTTCCAACGGAGCACGTCTCACAAAGCTCGTCGGGAATTCAGACGGGACTATCTCTACGCGATCCTCCTTGGTTCAACCTTCTCTATAGTAATTACTCAACTATAATATCTCTTCTCCAAGTTCAGCTTCTTGGCTATATGTTCAACTAGATTTTGTAAAGGGAGAAGGCTTGTTTATATAGAAGGAGAAGGAGAGGTTAGTATCCCTATAATCGTGGGGGGAATCCTATCCCCTTAGAATGTTCCATCAACCATTTCCTAAAGGAAAAGATCCATGGTTTATCGAATTTAACCACTTGCAATGAGTCATCCTTGAGGTGGTTAAAGGAAACTTCTACCTCCAATTCATTAAAAAACATTCCAAAAAATGCTGGCATAGGCTCAACACAGGGACAAAGCACCATCTGGAACGACCTCTAGTGAAAATTTTCCCCATTGGCACGAGGGGTGAACTGGTTCCCCACGCCAAGGACGAAACATAGGTTTTTGGGTGCTTTCTAAGGAAATGTTTAACAGGAAGAATCATGTCCTTATGTAGAAGGATGCAAATAATTTATTTACAGAGTTTGACATTGCTCACAGGTCACGGAAAAGATCCTCCAATATGTGGGGCGAGGGATTGCAGGGACGGTGACAAAATTCTGTGTAACAGAGTTCGAGGAGATGTTATTGTAAAAAATTTAGTGAGGGAGACGACGATGACGGAAGATATTCATGATGATGAGATGAGGGTAGGGTGACCAAGGGCACCAACCTGACCAAAGGCAGAAGTTGTGTTGGTACTGCCAAAGTGGACAATAGTTGTGCGCATCAAGTTGAAGGAAGGGACATTCGATTGAGGGCATTCACTTCGAAAGAAAAAGGGCATGGAAGACATCATGTAGGGACATCAAGCAACTTCACTAGTGAAGATATGTTGCATAGGGGCATCAAGTATAAGTGCCAAGTAAGGATGTCATGCAAGATGGTCACGCTGGTGTCAAGAAGTTATGCAGATGGAATGATGGGGATGTTGGATGCATTCATACATCAAGGAAATGGTCATTTTGAATGAATAAATAGATGAAATGTGAGGGAATTTGTGTGGTGGAGGCATAAGCAACTTGCGATGGGACTATTTGGACCTAGACAAGTGTGATTTCCTAAAGTGAGGAAACAAAGATGGTTCGAATGAACTTGTGATGACTTGAAGAACTTGAAGGGAGTTGCAGCCGATGAAGACTTCATACAATGGTGGACTTGAAGTATCTATTTCGTTGAGAAGTTAGGTCAGAGGGACTTGACTTTGATGCGATATGGGACACATTAATTGGGCATAGTATGGGATATGTCCATGAGGAGTGACTTGATGGATGGGATAGGAGTGAGAAAACTTGGAATTGGATGGTAGTTGTAGCGATGAAGATACCTTGGTGGTGACATTTAGGCATGGGTTGAGTATGTTGAGACTTAACCATTTTGATGGATGGATGTTGTTATTCCATGACCAAGGGAAACACATGGAGAGATGATGAGAAGCATATATGAGATGAGATGGAGTTTCTTCATGGACCTGAATATGGGACGATTGTTGAGCATTGGTTGAAGTACTTATGCATGAATATGGGAGCATTTCTTGATGAGGATTGAAGATGTGATGAAGTGCAAGAGAAACAACCGACAAATTCATGAGGAGGTTCATTTTCATGGGTTGGATGTGATGGTTGGATTGATCACCCAACTAGGTTGAGTCATGGGGGATAACAATGTGTTGAGATGTGTTGGAGTTGAGTTGGATTATGGCAGCAGAGTTTAACATGATGATAATATGCAATGGGTTGGAATGATGCAAGTTGTGATTGAATCATGCAACCGAGTTGGAGGGGGCGACCTTCCGTGAGCTGGGATAGTGTGGAGGATTGAAATGAGTTGTGGGTGATGACTATGAGATTAAGGAGTCATTCATGTATGAATAATTTGTTGAAAATGCAACAAGTCCTAATTTAATTTTCCCTTGATTAAATTAAGAGAAATTCAAAATTCCACATCAACAGACAACTTGAATGAGTTAACTGAGGTGATATAGTTTTTATCACTCAGTTAGCTTATTTAATTTGAGTTGGAGACTCGAACTTGAGTTGTGTATAGTGATTCCTAAATTTTAAGAACCTAGGTTGAATTAATTTCAGTTGTAACAATTTAATTCAGTTAAATTGATTTATGGTTAGTTAAACTAGTTCCAACTATTGGAGGAACTAGTGGGAGGTCTATCAGTGGGGTGTAACATTAGTGTTTAACCAGTTAACTAATCGATCAACCTAAATTAACTCATGCATGCATATAATTTGAGTTACCCATTTGAGATTGGAATTCCAAGGGCAGTGTACTATCAGTAGTAAACTATTCCAAGTTGTAGAGGTCATGTATGCAATGAGAGAAGGGCCTAAAGTAATTGCGCAATCCATATTGAGAAATTTCCTAAATAATATGGGTTAATTCCTTGAGGATCAACACAAAGAAATAGGAGATTGAAGGCCTAAAAAATTGGCTTAGTTTTGGCGAAAGTTAGTTAGTTAGGGAGGGGATAGAAGATAGAGGTGTAGGTTGTGCTCAAGCTTGAGAAAGTGTAATGTATTCATCTAGATTATTTGATTAATAAAATATAGATAGGAAGGGGTTTTGAGCAATTTATTTCCCCTAGATAAACCTTTTTGTATGTGTGTTTAATCATGATTCATACTCTTGATATGTTTTATTGATTGTAAATTTTCTTTTGTAGATTAGTAGAGTAGACTTGAGTCTTATGTTTTAGTAAATTACATGAGAAGTTTTGAATCTACATTAAATTTATACATGTAATCAGAGCAATATTCACAGTAGAGAAGATAGTTCGAAGTTTTCTTTATAGGAGGATCAAATTTATAGGATCAATTATTTAGAGCTAGCATGATGGATTTCTATGGACTAAGACTCGAGTATGCCCTTGAGGGAAGTTCGAATTATGTTTCTTGTAAGGACCACATGGAGGCAGTGCTGGAAGATAATGGGTTGAAGGAATTCATTGATACTAATATCCCAAAACTAGCAGCAGCTGATACTCAAAATATAGCAGAATGGAAGAAGTGTGTAGCCAAGGCGAGGAGAATCATATTGGAGGGAGTACGTGTAACAGCTCTGGTGAAAATTCCATGTAATAAAATTTAATAAAGGAAAAATTATAACCACATTTATGGGAAACTTATTCCAAGCTGAATGTTGGGTAAAAAAATCCTAGTGTCGGTGTTCATTTTAGTTATTATAGCTAAGGAAATTGGAAAAGGAAATGGAAAAGCCTTTGGAAAGGAAGAGTGGCATTAATCGGCATTTTATATATGAAAATAATGGAAATTGGGAGAAAAGGAATGTGAAAAGTCACAGGTATCATGTGAGGAGGAAAATGAAGGAAAATAATGGAAAATGAAGAAAATAGAGGCCTAATCGATAAAAAGTCTTCTGAGGATCAATTAGTACCTTTTGACAGTTTAGTTTTAGATCTCTCTCTTTATTCTCTCTCTCACACACTCTTGGATACTTATAGTTTTCTTGGAGCACTTCAACGTTGGATCAAGAAAGGCAAAAGAAGGCAGGAGGAAGCAAAGATCAAGCAAGGAAGAGCAGGATCAAGTAGCTACAACAAGATTCCTTGTAGTTATCAATTTGCAAGTGTGATTTCCTTTCTATATTTGACATGCATGGTTATGCATGTGTGTTATTGGTTATAGTTTTTTCATGGGCGTGGGTTTTTCTAGGTGTGACAATTTTTTTTAACCTAGCTTTTCCATTTCTAGATAGCCATGGTGTGATGGGGTTCTCATGTTTTGGTTGAGCTAGATTGTTAGATGGATTCGAAGCTGAGTGATGTGGATATATGAATGAAAGAACACATGGCCTAGTGATCCTTGAACATGATTGTTGATTACAGTAAGGCCACTGTCCTAGTGACCCTTGAACCAGGCTGTGGGTTTTTGTAAAGAGAGGTAATGTATGCCTCGGTAGGCCTAGGAATCCTTGCCAGTGAATAGCTGGATATATAATAAAGCCTAGAGGTATTTTCCCTTGATTATGCCTGAGAATCATTTTCGGTGAATGGAGCGATATACAGTAAAGCCTAGAGGGTGGAGTCTTGGTTAGGGCCTAGTGATCTATTGTGGATTGTGGTAAAGCCTATAGACTAGGAGACATGAAATTCCTCACAGTGTAGGTGGATAAATATGGTGGAATCCATGCTTGTTTTGGCCTAGTGATCTAGTGGAGATCGTGGTAAATCCTCGTGTTACATGTTTATTTTTTGGTCTAGTGATTTGGTGGAGATCATGGTAAATATTGGTGTTACATGTTTATTGTTTTGGCCTAGTGATCCAATGTGGATTGCACTAAATCCTGGTTTAATTGATGAGGGTGAGGTGGTGTAGCCTTTGGAATCCCTGGTTGGTTCTTTTGGTTATGAGTCCCACATTCATGCTTGGAATATGGCACGGGGGTGATTGGCTAAAAGAAAGATTTGGTTCAACCAATCTATGGTCAGGTGGAACGTGGAAGTCCCAAACCTTTTTGGCCTTTGCATACATTAATAAGAGGTTATTTTTCCTTTTTCTCTCATGAGTAATATATTTGTTTGTATGTGGATTATATGGTTGTTGTATCCTTGGTATTTGTATTGCTATTATGTTGGTTATGATCATGTATTTTGATAGTGATGATGTATGGCTCTCATCATATTTTGACTTGCAATTGAATGAAAAAAGAATATATGACCTAATAGATGATAATGCAGCTAATGTGATAAGGGAACAATGCCTCTTAGCGAATCTCAGATAAGTATGATACCCCCATGCATATCTGTCATTTAAACCTATAGAATACATATTTGTGACATGTTTGAAAATTTTGTTTTCATGGCTGGTAGGGGTCCAGTAAATTTATTTTTCAAGTGATTAAATCTACATCATTATTCCGATGTTACATTTTAGTTCTAAAAGTTTTATAGAGTTCTAGACAATGACCTAATTTTTGGCCCTGAGAAAGTAGCACAAAAATCAAGGTCACAGGAACATAACAACATGGAAAAGTCCCCAGTCGCATGTTGTGCGAGTGAATAAAGGGTTCCAGTCACACACGTTCCCATATCACGGGAGATATTGGGGGATTGATGCACAAAAAGGTCATTTTGTCTTAGGGGCTAGTCATTGGGAAGGTTTTGATGGCTCCTAGGTGTCCTGTAGTAGGTGTAGAAGGTTTGTGTATTTGTGTGGTGTTAGTTCCACTTCCTTAAGGTGACTTAGGAGGTTGAATCAGATCATAGTAGCCTCTTATCACATTTTTACCCTAGTGGACCGGGTAGCTTGGATCATGTGGGAAGAGGGTGTTATAGAGTGGTATCAGAGCATGGTTCACCCCTTAGACTGGATGGGCGGTGTGTTGGTTATGCATTCATGTGAGTTTCATATGTGCTCCATATGCTTTTGGTCTATGTTCTTATTGCATATGCATGATGATGGCCATGTTTATAGTGATATTTCCATGTGAAGGTTGATGGGGATGTTATGGAATGTGTCATCATGAGTGTCTAATTGGTTATTAGTTTTTTATGCATGTCAAGTGCTTACATATGGTCAAGTGTACATTGGTATGGTTATTGTTGTCATTCATGAGGTCATGGTATGTGATTGATATGGTCATGCATTGATGACTGGAATCTGGTTAGAATGATGTCTATATGTCATACATCTATATGATGTCATTATTATTTTTATACATGTATTACACTTATTTGTTTGATCTTACAAATGATATATCCTCCCTGAATTATGCTAATATACGTGGGTTTATTTTGATTTGGTTTAGCTGACACAAGATGCTTTGCAGGAAAGAGGTCAAGATGAATAGCAAGATGGTAGATTACAATTCATGAGATTATCCTTATGGGTCAAACGAGAAATGTGGTGTTGGGAACACTTTTGACTTGGCAGACACATTGAGAAGCTTGAAGGTGGAAATAAGGAGTTGTAAGGTGGAAAATGACAAAATAATGCAGGCACAAGAGAAACAAGAAAATGTTAATGCAATAATCCTTCAGATTTTGTCATAATTGCAGTGACAGGGGCCACTTCGAATCATCCATGGGCAAGAGGACATAACTAATGGGGCATATGGTAGTAGCTATCATGGTGGGCACATGTTAGGTATAGATGACACAGTGAGAGATGGCAGGATGTTGGAGACTCCAAATATGAGAGGTGATGGACATAGGTACTATTCCAGTTATGGTTTTGACAGGAATTATGATCGTCACCATTATCATCCTTAAAGGAGGAGTGATAGGGGATAATTTATAGATGATTTTAAGAAAGCTAAGTCACCTACCTTTGATGGAGATTTTAAGAATCTGTAGGATGAAAAGGCTTGGTTACTTGGGATGAAGAAGTTTTTTGAGTAGCACGAGTACACAAAGAATATGAATGCCATAATAGCTATCGTCAACCTCAAAGGGAAGGAAGACATTTGGTGGGAAGATGTGAAGTGGGCCAGAGACATCAGGATAGAGGAATTGAGTTGGCATGAGCTCAAGAATATTTTCCAGAATAAGTACTTCTCAGAGAGGTACTATGACAGTAAGGCTAAGGAATTATATGAGCTAAAGATGGGATCAATGACAAATGAAGAGTATACAACTAAGTTCCTCGAGCTATTGAGGTATGCACCATATCTTAAAGATGAGAAGGATAAATTTCAATGATTTGTTAGTGGATTTCCATTAGTATTTCGAGATTGGATTGAGTATGATGAACCTCGGTCACTTGAGAAAGTTATTTGGAAATTGAAGCATTATTACGAGCACCAAAGAGTAAGAATGAATCTCAACAAGGATGGAAAGGGAATGAGCAGACTATTGGGGATGTTGGTTAGATTACTCCTAATATCTATGCAGCACTAGATAACAGGAAAGAAAACCATCAAACATCTATCACTGAGATGGACAACAAGATTTTTGATCAAGTTTTTTCTATTTTGATTGACCCTTGATATAATTATAGTTATTTTAACCCTAACCTGGTGGATAAGTGTGGTTTGAATAAATAAGTGCATGCAAAATATTGGTTAGTGTAGTTGGCTACAAGCACAAGGAAAAGAGTTCATCATTGGGTAAGAGCTTGTGAATTTTAGTTGAATGGCATGTCTAGATCAACACATTTTAATGTGTTGTCATTTGGATCGTATAGTATGCTTTAGGGTATGGATTGGTTATATCTTCACATTGCTAAGGTGGATTGTTATGAAAAATCCATTGAGTGCTTGGCTGACAATGGATAGAAAAGAATATTATGGGGTAAGAAGAAAGCAACATTAGTTAGGATGGTGACATCTATGCAGGAAAAGAGCAATCACAAAAAAGGGTGTGTGCTATTTGCAGTACATATTTATAGTGATAAAGGTAAGGAGGATGAGGATGCAAAAATATTCAGTAGGGACCCAATATTATAGCAGTTTCAGGATGTGTATCCCACATATATCTCAAAGTTTCCACCTCACAGAGAAGTGGAGCTCTCCATTGAGTTGGTATTAGGAGCAATACCAGCATCAAAGGCATTGTACATGATGAGCACTCCAGAATTAGTAGAGATGAAGTTGCAGTTGAAGGGAATGCTTGACAAGGGTTACATTACGCCTAGTGTATCACCGTGGGTGCACCGATATTTTTTGTGAAGAAGAAGGATAGCACTCTTAGGTTATGCATTGATTACAAGCAATTGAACAAGGTGACAATAAAAAATAGGTATCCATTGACGACTTGTTTGATCAGTTGAAGGGAGAACCAATGTTCTTGAAGATTAACCTAAGATCTAGATATCATCAGGTACCCATTAAGGAGGAGGAAATTTACAAGACAACTTTCCGGACTAGGTATGGGCATTATGAGTTCGTTACAGTTCCATTCGGTTTGAATAATGCTGCAACTAATTTTATGTGCTTTATGAATAGTGTGTTGCATCCATATATGGACAAGTTTGTTATTGTTTTCATTGATGAAATATTGGTATATTATAAGAATAAGGAAGAGCATGTTGAGCACTTAAAAACAATGTTTATATTGCTAAGAGAGCATCAGTTGTATGATAAGATCATTAAATTCAGTTTCTTTTAGAAAGGTACATTACTTGGGGCATGTGGTCTCCAAGGAAGGAATAACAATAGATCCATAAAATATAAAAGTTATCATGGAGTGGGCAGCTCCTAGAAATTTGGAAGAGGTAAGATCATTCAAGGGGTTAGCAAGTTATTATAGTAGTTTCATAAGGAACTTATCTTGGATTTCATATCCCATTACGTCATTGCATAGGCAGGGTAATAAATTTTAATGGATAGAGGAATGTGCAACAAGCTTTGAGAAGTTAAATAGTTGTTGACAAATTCTCCAGTGTTAAAGAGTGCAGATTCGGACAAAGAGTTTGTGGTATGTACAAATTATTGCAAGAGGGGACTTGGTGGAGTCATTATGCAGGAAGGACATGTAGTGTGCTATGAGTCACAAAAACTAAATGAGCATGAGCATAATTATCTGACTCATGATCTTGAGCTAGCAGCGATCATCCATGCATTGAAGATGTGGAGGCACTATCTTCTTGGCAGGAAGTTTGTACTGATGAGCGATCACAGTGGTTTGAGGTATCTATTTGACCAACCAAATATGAACGCCAAGAAATTTATATGGTTGACCACGATCAGTTATTTTGACTTTGAGATCAGGTATATCAAAGGTAAAGAGAATAGGGTTGCAGATGCTCTTAGCAAGCAGATAAAAGTGAATCATTTAACAACTATGAGTTCCTATGGTACATATCTACATGATAGGATCTTGTAGGAAGGTCAACATGATGTTAGGTCTATGGAGCTTAGGCACAAATTGCAGTAGAGTACACGTACAAGTACAAGTATAGGTATAGGTACAGGTACAGGTACAAGTAGTGGTATAGGTATAGATTCAAGAACACAGGATTTGTACTATTGTCTTACAACAAATAGATTGGTCAAGTTTAGAGACAGGATATATGTGCCAGAAAGTAGTAAGCTTAAGAAGGTGATCTTGAGGGAGTTTCATGCGAAACCATATTTAGGTCACCCGGAATATCAGAAGACATTGAAAGAAGCTTTAATTATTGGCCAAATTGGAAGAAGGATGTGGTAGAGTTTGTAGCTAGATTCTTGGATTGTCAGCAAGTGAAAGTAGAGTGTAAGCATCCAGGTGGAATGCTAGAACCGATTCTGATTCTAGAGTGGAAATGGGGGGTCATTTCCATGGATTTCATCACAGGTTTTCCCAAGACATCCAAATAGCATGATTCCATCATGATTGTTATGGATAGGTTGAAAAAGGTTGCACACTTCATTCCAGTGAAGAATACGTATTCATCTAGTGATGTGGCACAGGTGTTCATCAGAGATGTGGTCAGATTGCATGGTGTTCCAAAGAATATCATTTTAGAGAGGGATGAAAAATTCACTTCCAAGTTTTGGAAGGATTTGTTTGTAGGATTAGGTACAGATTTGGCCTTAAGTACGACTTATCATCCATAGACAGATGGATAGAATGATTCATAGACAGTTCCTTCGTCAAGGTGTCTGAATCATTATCCTCTGTGGGAATGTACTCTAATGACATAATATGCCTTTGTAGATAATCTCTGAGATGGTGATACCGAATATTAATATGTTTAGACCTGTTATGAAAAAATTTATTAACCAAGAGTTTTGTGTAACTCTGGTTATCACAATTAATCACCATCGAATCCATCTATCGACCAAACAAACCCAAAACTATATTCCTCATTCAGATGGCCTCACATGCTACCTGACTGAGCAACATGTACTTTGCCTTTGTTGAACTGAGTGAAACTGATATCTATTTCCTGATGTACCAAGAAACTGTTATTGATCCTATGATGAAGATGCCCCCTGATGAGCTCCTCCTATTGGATGGACTCCCTGCGCAATCTGCATCTATGAAGCCTTGAAGCTTCACTCCCTCTGTTTGTCTATACCATATCCTAAACTTTGTAGTGACTCTCAGGTATCTCAAGACATGCTTTCCTTCCTTCCAAAAGAGCTTGGTAGGCTTAACCATAGCTTGAATAAGTTGGTTAACTGCATAGCATATGTCTAGTTGTTTGTTCACCAAATACATGAGTGAAATCACAAGCTTCCTGTAGATAGTAGCATCTACTACTTCACCTGAAGTGGTATCCTCCTTCCTACAGTTTCCTGCTAGAGAAATCTCCATGGGTGTTCTTCCCTCCATGTGGAACTTCCTGAGAATCTTGTTGACATACTTGCCCTATGATACAAATAGCTCCCCATCTCTTTTCCAATTTTCAAATCCCAAGAAATAGTGCAAGATCCCCATGTCCTTCATGTCAAATTATCTTGCAAGATCCTCTTTGCAATACTTGATGAGCTACTGTTAGGTCCCTATATTACTAGTATACTCCCTTATTGTTGTTATTGTAACCCCCTTATTTTTATTATTGTACCCCTGTAACCCCCATATTGTTATTATTGTGCCCTTAAATTATTATTTTTAGGTCGGCTAGGATTACATTATGGCCCCATGGACTCCTATATATAGAAAGGAGGTTTTGTCATTTGTATCATCCAAGAATTTTTCATTCATGTAATGTATTGGAGGTTACCCCCTCGAAGTGGCTTATTCCTAAGGCATTGATATCTCTTTTCTTCTATTTTTGGAGCTGGTTTCACAACATTTGGTACCAAAGCTTTGGATTCTAGGGTTTCGCTGCTCCAAACAGGTCATTGTGGAATTTTTTCTATAACGTTTTTTCTACGAAGGTTAAGAAGCTAAAATTTTTAAAGTGTGAAGCTGAAATCCTGAGGAACATCGTCGCAAAATTTTAGAGCTTGGTTCGCAATATTTTCAGAGATATGATATGTGGAAGTTAGGTCTTTTCGCAAGCTCCTGAACTTCACTTAAAAAGGTCATCGTGGAATTTTTGCTATAAATTTTTTTCTACGAAGGTTCAGAAGCTGACCTTTTTAGAGCATGAAGCTGAAATCCCGAGGAACATCGTCACAAAATTTCAGAGCTTGGATCGCAATATTTTGGGAGATATGATATGTGGAAGTTAGGTCTTTTTTAGGCTCCCAAATTTCATCTCAAAGAGGTGATTGTGGGAAAATCTTCATAACTCTCTTTCTGAGCATCAGATTGGAATTATGTAAAAAGTTACTGGAAGTACACAAACTGTAGTTTCTTTTCTATAAATTTCAGAGCCAAAGGAGTAAACAGTGACACATGGCAAGTCGTAAAATTTCGCTCTATGGAACTAGTAAATAATTAGGTCATTGTGGGAGATTGGACATAACTTTTTCTTGAAGAATCCAAATCAAGTCAGACCTGTGGCATTTGAAAGAAGCTTCAGAGGAATACTATAGGGATAAATTTCAAATATTGAGGATCTGCAAGTATATAAGTCAATTTCAATATCGATCTCCTCAAAAGCAAGTAAAAGGTGTGTATTTTTGTTTTTTGTTTTCTGAATTGCATAAGTCTTGTTTGAAGAATCAAGTTGAATTGATTCCAAGGGAATATTATAGAATATATATTAGTATTTGATTCTCAAATGGCCCCTAAAAATAATTCAAGACCCATTAAGCCCTTAGAAGACTCTACTATGACTAATGAATATGAAGAATGGCAACATGACATATTAAAATTAAAAGAGCAAGTGCAAAAAATTTCGCTCTCGCAAAGAGCAACAAAAAATGACATGGAAGTTTTGAAGAAAGGCGTGGAAACTAAGATGGATGGTTTGAAGAAAGACATGGATGGTTTGAAGAATGGCATGGAAGCTAATATGGATGACATGGAAGCTGGTATGGAATCTAAGATGGATGACATGGAAGCTAAGATGGAAAAAATGAAGAATGATCTAAAAACAGACATGGAAGGTTTGAAAATTTTGATACAAGAAATGTTTCCTAATGGTGAAAAGATAGTAGACGAAACTCATGATGAGAAAAAAATAAATGTTAATTGTGATTTCATAAACTCTAATGTTGGAGGGAAGAACCACCATATTCCAAAAATTGATATGAGAAAGTTTGATGGAAAGGATCCTATAACATGGATACTACAGATGGAGCAATATTTTGATCCTAATAATGTGCAAAAAACACAAAAGTTATGCATTGCAACTTTACATTTAGAACAAAATACATTTGTATGGTATCGATGGCTTTGCTCCCGTAAAAAAATTGTCACTTGGACAATTTTTACGGAGGAAATGATAGCACATTATGAGGATACAAAGAGCAACACCTTCTTTAGCCAATTGATAAATCTCAAACAAAAGGGTTTAGTGGGGGAGCACATTGAGGACTTCCAAAGATTGAATATAAGGGTAACTGATATTCCAGAGGAACACAGGATTGATCTCTTCATAGGCACTTTAAAGGATAACATCCAACATGAAGTTCGCGTTTTGGAACCTGATTCATTGGAGAAGGCATTCAGGTTGGCAAGAAAAGTTGAATGTAAAATTATGGAGACAAGGAAGCCTACCACTCAATTCTATAAAGAAGGAAGTGTTGCTACGCCTAGATTTCCACAACCTACAAGGTTGACACCACAACAATTGGAAGATAAAAGAGCAAAAGGGCTTTGCTACAGTTGTGATAGCAAATACACTAAAGGTCATAAGTGTGCTGAGAAGAAATTATTTTACATAGATTGTGAAAAGGAAGAAGAAAATGAACAAGAAGAGGATATACACCAGGAACCAGCCCCAGAAGAGGAAGAAATGAATCCAACCATATCGTGTAATGCACTGGCAGGAATTACCACTCCTCAAACTCTCAAGATAAAAGGACAAATCAAGAAGAGACAGGTAATAGTGTTGATTGATTCAGGTAGCACCCATAATTTTATTCATTGTAAGGTAGCCAAGGAATTAAATTGTTTCCTATACCCAGCACCAGAATCTCAAGTGATGGTTGCAAATGGAGGAACTATAAATTGCTCTAGAAAATGCCATAATATCAAACTAACCATGGGGGAATATGTGTTGACTAGTCCAATGCTTTCCATTCCTATGGGAGGTGCTGATGTTGTACTAGGAGTACAATGGTTACAATCTTTGGAGACGGTAGCTTTTAATTTTCAAGAACTTTTCTTGAAATTTTTTTCAGAAGGAAAGGAAGTCAAATTACGGGGTATTGCAGGGAAGCCGGGAAAGATAATAAGCTCTAATGTCATGACAAAGCTTCTAAAGAAATAACAACGAAGCATAATTGCACAATTATGCTCACTAGAAGTTCCAACATCAAAATCATCTATTTCTGCAGATCTCCAACAAGTCTTGGACAATCATTCCAAGGTGTTTGAAACTCCCAAAGGACTCCCACCTATTAGTGATCATGATCATGCTATTCATTTGATTCCAGGAAGTGTTCCTCCAAACATCAGGCCTTATAGATATCCTTACTTCCAAAAGAGCGAAATTGAACGTATGATTGCAGAAATGTTAGAGGCAGGTATAATTCAACCTAGTCAAAGTTCTTTCTCTGCTCCTGTAGTATTGGTACACACGAAGGATGGATCATGGCGAATGTGTCTGGATTATAGGGAGCTCAATAAGCTCACCATTAAAGATAAATTTCCCATTCCTGTGATTGATGAATTATTGGATGAATTACATGGAGAAATTTATTTTACCAAGTTGGATCTTCGTTCAGGATATCATCAAATTAGAATGAAGACTGAAGATATTCTGAAAACGGCATTTCGAACTCATGAGGGTCATTATGAATTTTTGGTCATGCCTTTTGGCCTTACCAATGCACCTTCTACATTTCAAGGGTTGATGAATTCCATTTTCAAACCCTTCCTTAGAAAATTTGTGCTAGTATTTTTTGATGATATACTAATCTACAGTAGGTCTTGGAAGGATCATGTTCAACATATTGACAAGGTGCTCAAACTATTGTAGGAGAAACAATTATATGCAAAAAAATCCAAATGTTTCTTTGGAGTACAAGAGGTGGAATATTTGGGTCATATTGTATCTCACGAGGGTGTTAAGGTAGAACCTAACAAAATTAAAGCAATTAAGGAATGGAAAGCCCCCACAACTGTAAAGCAGTTGCAAGGATTTCTCAGGTTAACAGGGTATTATCGCAAGTTTGTTAAGAATTATGGGAGAATAGCAGCACCTCTAACAACATTATTGAAGAAAGATGCATTTTCATGGACTCCTGAAGCAACTAAGGCCTTTGAACATCTTAAAGAGGCAATGTGCTTAGCACCGGTCTTAGCTATGCCAGACTTCACAAAAACCTTTATTGTGGAATGTGATGCCTCAGGAAATGGAATTGGTGTTGTTTTAATGCAAGAAGGAAGACCCATTGCTTTTGAAAGTCGTCCTATCAAAGGAAAGTATTTATAGAAACCTATTTATGAGAGGGAAATTTTAGCAATACTGCATGCACTAAAGAAGTTGCGAACTTACCTAATGGGAAGACACTTCAAGGTAAAAACTGATCATGATAGTCTTAAACACTTTTTGGAACAAAGACTATCTTCAAAAGAGCAGCAAAAATGGGTCACAAAGATGTTGGGTTATGAATTTGAAATAATCTACAAAAATGGGAAGCTAAATGTTGTTCGAGATGCACTCTCAAGAAATAATGAAGAGGTGGAAGCATTACTTTGTGCCATTCTATTATCCAACCAGATTGGATAACCGAAGCAAGAGATGAATGGAAGAAGGATGAAGAAGTGTGGACACTCATTCAAAAGTTGCAGCAATATCCTAGTAAATCTGATACATTTAGTTGGAAAAATGGTTCTGTATGGTACAAAGATCGCTTATATCTTTGTAATAATTCCCAACTAAAACAAAATATTCTTTTGGAATTGCACACTTCTCCTTTAGGAGGACACTCATGATTTTTAAAAACTTACCACAGGGTGAAGAAAGATTTTTTTTGGGATGGCCCTTAATCTGATATTCAAAAGTTTGTGGCAGAATGTTTGGTTTGCCAGCAGAATAAAGTTGAGACAATTAAGACCCCGAGTCTTCTACAACCTTTACCCATTCCAAGTCAACGTTGGGAGGAGATTTGAATGGATTTTATCACAGGTTTACCTAAGTCCGAAGGAAAGAGTGTCATCATGGTGGTAGTTGATAGACTTACCAAGTATGCACACTTTTGTGCCTTATCTCATCCATTTAAAGCAAGTACAGTTGCAACTACATTTATGGACATGATTCAAAAGCTACATGGGAACCCAAGGGTTATTGTGAGTGACAGAGATCCCATTTTTACTGGAAATTTTTGGACGGAGTTATTTTCTTATTTGGGTACTCAATTAGCTCATAGCTCATCTTATCATCCTCAACTCGATGGTCAAACTGAGATAGTAAATAAATGTTTGGAAGGATATCTTTGTTTTTTTGTATCTGATAAACAAACACAATGGGTCAAGTGGTTACGTCTCGCTGAATGGTGGTATAACACTTCCTTCCATACTGTAGCAAAAATGATCCCATTTATGGAACTTTACGAATATCTTCCACCATCCATCACATCATCTTTAAGAGAAAATTAAAAGGTTCAAGTAGTGGAAGATCACATCGAGCATCAACAAGAAGTTCTCCAACTCTTAAAGGATAACCTGAATTTGGCACAAAATCGAATGAAACAACAAGTAGATCAACATCGCAGCGAGAGAAGTTTTGATGTAGGAGATTGGGTATTTTTACGGCTACAACCATACAAACAAATGTCCCTCAAGCAAGCTAAGAAGGATAATAAATTATCACCAAAGTACTATGGTCCTTACAAGGTGTTGCAAAATATTGGTACTATGGCATACAAATTGGAGCTTCCTTCTTCTTCACGAGTGCATCCAGTTTTCCATGTTTCATGCTTAAACAAGGTTATAGGTGAAAATCTTCTAGTTCAAACAATATTGCCAGAACTTGATGAGGAAGGAAAAGACATATTGTAACCTGAAGCAGTCAGGGAAACAAGAACTCGACATCTACAGAATTAATCAATTTCGGAGTATCTCATTAAGTGGAAGAACTTACCCACTGAAGATTCTACATGGGAGGATGAGAATTTTATATAGAAGCACCCCGAGCTACTCAAGTGTTGAGGACAACAATTGTTTGAAGGAGAGGGGCATGTTAGGTCCCTATATTACTATTATAGTCCCTTATTGTTGTTATTGTAACCCCCTTATTGCTATTATTGTACCCCTGTAACCCCCATATTGTTATTATTGTGCCCTTAAATTATTATTGTTAGGTCAACTAGGATTACATTGTAGCCCCATGGAATCCTATATATAGAAAGGAGGTTTTGTAATTTGTATCATCCAAGAATTGTTCATTCATGTAATGTATTGGAGGTTTCCCCCTCGAAGTGGCTTATTTATAAGGCGTTGATATCTCTTTTCTTCTATTTTTGGAGCTGGTTTTACAGCTGCATAGTTGGTTAACCAATACTTGAATAAGTTGGTTAACTGCATAGCATATGTCTAGTTGTTTATTCACCAAATACATGAGTGAACTCACAAGCTTCCTGTAGATAGTAGCATCTACTACTTTGCCTGAAGTGGTATCCTCCTTCCTACAGTTTCCTGCTAGAGGAATCTCCATGGGTTTTCTTCCCTCCATGTGTAACTTCCTAAGAATCTTGTTGACTTACTTTCCCTGTGATACAAATAGCTCCCCATCTCTTTTCCAAATTTCAAATCCCAAGAAATAGTGCAAGAGCCCCATGTCCTTCATGTCAAATTATCTTGCAAGATCCTCTTTGCAATACTTGATGATCTGCTCTGTTAGGTCCCTATAATACTAGTGTATCCCATTATTGTTGTTAGTGTAGCCCCATTATTGTTATTGATGTTCCCCTGTAGCTCCCATATTGTTATTATTGTGCCCCATAAAAGCTGCTATTGTTATTGCTTTTCCCTTACATTATTATTGTTAGGTCAGTTAGGATTATATTGTGACCCCATATACTCCTATATATAGAAAGGAGGTTTTGTCATTTGTATCTTCCAAGAATTGTTCATTTATGTAACGTAAATGAGGTTTACCCCCTGAATTGGATGATTTCTAAGGCATTGATATCTCTTTTCTTCTATTCTTGGAGCCGATTTCATAACATTTGGTATCAGAGCTTTGGATTCTAGGGTTTTTCTGCTCCAAACAGATCATCGTGGAATGTTCGATATAATGTTTTTTCTACGAAGGTTCAGAAGCTAAAAATTTTACCACGAGAAGCAAAAATCCTGAGGAACTTCGTGCAAAAATTTTAGATCTTGGTTTGCAATATTTTCGGAGATATGATTTGTGGAAGTTAGGGTTTTTGAAGTCCCCCGAATTTCATCTAAAAGAGGTGACCTTGGGAAAATCATCATAACCCTCTCTTTGAGCATTAGATTTGAATTCTATAAAAAGTGGCCAAAATTACACAGAATTTAGTTTCCTATGTATTAATTTCAGAGCAGAAGGAGGAAACAATGACACGTGGAACATCGTACAAGTTCACTCTATTGAACAAGTCCATAATTAGGTCATTGTGGGAGATTGGAAATAAATTTGTCTCAAAGAATCCAAATCAGGTCATACCTATGGCATTCGAAAGAAGATTCAAAGGGATAATATAGGACCAAATTTCTGATATTGAAGATCCGAAATCATAGAGATAATTCAGTTTCAATATCAAGCTTCTTAAAAGCAAGAAAAAGGTGTGTATTTGTTTTTTAAAATTTCATGACGTTTGTTTGAAAAATTAGTTTGAAGTGATTCCAAGGGAATATTGAAGCATTTTTATCAGTATTGGATTCTATAATTCCTCCCAAAAATACTTACACACCCATTAAGTCCTTAGAAAGATCTACTATGACGCATGAAGAGGAATAATTGCAGTATGAGATATCAAAATTATGGTACCAAGTGCAACAAA
Source organism: Pinus albicaulis (assembly GCA_034641835.2). Classification (NCBI taxonomy): domain Eukaryota; kingdom Viridiplantae; phylum Streptophyta; class Pinopsida; order Pinales; family Pinaceae; genus Pinus; species Pinus albicaulis. Next base: position 832,702,783 of record CM076569.1, read on the forward strand.
TTTCGATCTTACAAAGAGCAATCAAACATGAAATAAATGGTTTAAAAGAAAAAATTGAGGCTAACTTGGATGATTTGAAGGATAAAATGAAATCTAATATGGATGATAAAGTAGTGGAAGATCACATCAAGCATCAACAACAATTTCTCCAACTCTCAAAGGATAACCTAACTTTGGTGCAGAATCGAATGAAACAACAAGAATATCAACATCACAATGAAAGAATTTCTAAAGCACTCACAAAAACAAGAACTCGAAAACTACCAAATCGATCAATTTTAGAGTATCTCAGCAAGTGGAAGAACTTACCCGCTGAATATTCCACATGGGAGGATGATAATTTTATATAGAGGCATCCAGAAATAATCAAACGTTGAGGGAAACACTTGTTTGAAGGAGAGAGGCATGTTAGGTCCCTATAGTACTAGTTTATCCCCTTATTGTTGTTAGTGTATCCCCCTTATTGTTATAGTTTTACCCCTATAGCCCCCATATTGTTTTTATTGTGCCCCATAAAAGGTACTATTGTTATTGTTTTTCCCTTACATTATTATTGTTAGGTCAGCTAGGATTATATTGTGACCCCATGGACTCCTATATATAGAAAGGAATTTTTGTCATTTGTATCATCCAATAATTTTTCATTTATGTAATGTAAAGGAAGTTCCCCCTCGAAGTCGGTGATTTCTAAGGTGTTGATATCTCGTTTCTTCTATTTTTGGATCTTTTTTCATAACATGCTCATCACTTGTTAGTATAAAATCATCAATGTAAAGTACAATGATCAAAATTTTACCTCCTACCACAATAGGGTAAAGGTTCACATACGTTTCACTCTTGGTGAAGCCAAACCCGATGAAGTAGCTGTCGATCCTGGTGTACCAAGCATGAGGTGCTTGCTTCAGCCCATGCATTTCTCTCTTGACTCTGCACACATGCAACTCTCTGTCGAAGGTCTTAAAACCTTCTGGCTCCTCAATTTACACCTCTTCCTCAATCACCCCATTGAGTAAGGTTGTCTTTACATGCGTATGATGTATCTACCATCCCATTTGCACTGAAAGTACAAGGATGGATCTTATTCATGAGTACCTTACGACTGGTGCAAAAGTCTCATCATAATCAATCCCCTCCACCTGAGAAAACCATCTGGCCACAACTACCTTCTTCACCTTGTAGATCCACCTAGATCCTACAACTGACTTCCCCTTGGTATTGGGACAACTTCCCATGCTCTGTTTCTGATAATGGAGTCATACTAAACCCAAATTGATTTTTGCGCTGCTTCCTCAAAATAGGATGTCTCTATCTCTATAAATTTTCTGAAAAGAGACATGTAGCTAGTGTACTGCTCTGGGGACCTTCTCTTCTTGTGCTATGATGTGGGTGCTCCCACATCCTCTCTAGCATCAAGCACCAACCTTTCAGCCTCTCTAGAGCACTTTCTTCCATCTTGGGATGTCTTTCCATGAGTGGGTGGTCCCAATCTCTTCACCTCTGCTTGTGACTGCTCCACATCTTGAGGTTCTTCTTTTAAAGCCAAGATCTCCTCAATTGCATGCAACTGAAGCTCCCTTTCAAGGGAAATTCACATGGCCTTCTCTTCATAAAATTTCACATCTCTTCTGACCATTTTCATTATGTGTGTTGGAAAGTACACCCGATAGTTGTGAGGTGTATCAATGTAGACCACAAATATCCCCAACTCAGTTGTTGGCTCTAACTTCTTCATGACATCTTTGGTTACATGGAAATAAACTGATAAAGAAAATTTTTAACATGTGACACATCTATTCTCTTACCTGAAGACGCTTCCTCTAGTGTACTCCTCCCAAGTATCTGATGAGGACTTATATTCTGTATAATAATACTATGTTGCATGCTTCCTCTTACATATGCAATGATGGGTCCTTATCATGCATCATAGCTCGTGCTACTCCCACAATAGTTATGTTCTTCCTTTCTGCAATCCCATTCTACTGAGGATTGTGAGATGTTGTCAATTCCCGATTATTTCCTTCTAAAGCACAAAATTTCTTGAATTCGTTCAAGACATATTCTCCACCATTTTCACTCCTAAGAGCCTTCACCTTCTTCCCTGTATCTTTCTCAACAAGTGTTTTTAACTCAAAAAAATTTGAGAATGTCTGATATTTCTTCTACATGAATAAAATCCAACAATTTCGTGAAAAATCATGTACAAAATTCATATAATACATGTGTTTTGTTGTGGAGTCTATCGAGAACGGTACTTACACATCTGAGTGAACTCTCTCAAGGATCGCCTTTTCTCGACTTTCCTTATCGTGAAAGGTGGATTTGGTATACTTCCCCATGTACACCCTTTTCATGTGTCTCGTTGCTCAACTGCACCTTATGTAAGTCCTGCAGAAACCTATTGCATGATATTAAAAGTGCCATGGTGTAGATGGCCCAACCTCCTGTGCCATAACTCACTGATGTCTCAAATCACCACCTTCTCTGATTTCATGCTCAAGGAAGCACAATATTCTACATCCAATTTGTAGAGGTTCTTTACTCAAATCCAATTCTTTTTCACATGTCTTATGGCCTTGTGGCGAAGGAACATCTTTCCTTTTCTAAATATCGCATCATAGCCACGGTCTTCCAACATAGAAATGGAAACCAAATTCTTCTTTAAACCAGGAACACACATGACACATTTTAATGTGAGAGGAGTACCTAACTCCCTCTAAAAGGTAACTGTACCTATGTCGGTAGCGCTATACCTCCCTTCATCTCCCATCTTGATGTGCATCTGGAGATCCTTCTCCTCCAAGCTACTGAAGCATTCTTTATTTCCGGTCATATCAAACGAAGATCCATTATATAAGTACCACACATAACCCATCACCAATGACACCATGCATGCAATGAGGGTGAAATCCATCTCGAACTGTGAAGCAAGTGCTTCTTCTGCCACTCCTCCTGAGGGCTTCTTACCAATCTTCTTGTGTGGAAACTTTGTAGCAGAGTGTCCAAGCTCATGAAAGTGAAATTTTTTTACCTTTGACAAGTCCCACTACTTTCCCACCTAACCGAAATCCGATTTGGAATGGGACGCCTTCCCTTTCCCTTTATTTAAATTTCCATCAAAGGAAAAATTATCCTCATCATCAATATTTGATGAGGATCCATGTCTGGTGTTCCACCGAATCTCTTCTTGTACCGAGTTGGACCACAATTTCTCCCACTCTAGTAGCTTCTCCCTCCCATTCACCAAGTCCTGATAATTTTGCCAACTCCGGGAAGACCTAGAAGTGCTAGTCTCACCAAATCATCCTAAACAATAGTCACACCAACACTTCCAAACTCATCTCAACATAGAGTGAACTTCGTTAAGTATTTTTGGATCATGTCACCCTTCTCCATCTTTATCTTTCTAAGGTTATCCTTTAGCTCCAACTTCCTGTGTTCATTGTTATTCTGAAACATATCTTTTAAGGCCTTATGCATAGAATATAGAGTCGCCTTTCCATGAAGGTTTGAGAAAATATGATCTTGAACTCCTAACAGAATCCTTCTTGCCTTTGCTACATTATTTTTCCATGCCTCAAGATTTTGAGCATATGTTGCCGCGAGCTTGGGAATATCATTGTCTATGAATTCCTTCAACCCGTTGTCCTCCAATACTACCTCCATCCTATCCTCCCATGCTATGTAATTTTAACTACCCTTAAGGGCATATTTGAGTCTTAATCCACAAAAATACATCATGATTTGCTACCAGTCCTGAATAATAAATATGCAAATTCGATTCATCTATTCAAAAAAAACTCTGGTTCTTATCTTCTATATTTTTTCCTTCTCTGATACCATGTAGAAATCCACATAGATTCAAATGATCTTGTAATATTATAAAACAAAATATTGAATCAATTCTACAAATTACGGAAAACAATTATGATCGAAATATCACATGAACAAGAAAGAGAAATAATTTCAATCGCACAACACAAAGATGTATCTGGGGAAATCCTCAGCTAAAACCCCCGCTATCTATATATTGAATTAAGTCAATAATATGAAACATTACAATGATGTTTCCCTTCCTCAGAAACATATGCACTATCTCTTACTGTCTCACTCTAATCCCAGTAATAATGATCCAATACTTAACCAAGTTCCTACCTCTGGGTTGCTCAGCCTTGCTTACGCATTCTTGGAGGAACTGAGGAACTATTAATTAGGAAATTCCCAATAATTGATTGTAGAATTCATCTAAGAAATCCTTCTAACCTCATGCATGACCTGTACAATTTTTTAACTGTACAACTAATAGTTCTCTTCCCTTTAATTCCAATCTCAACTAGGCTACTCTTAGAAATGGCATGCAAAAAATATTTATAGTGAATTATCAATTATCTAATGGATCACTACATGTGAATTAAATAATATTTAATTCACTAGACAGTGAACTCTACATGCCTCCACTTTGACCCAAAACTCGAATCGAATGAGCTAACTAAGTCTTCCTTACTCATTTAACTCATACAAATTTCATGTGATGTGGAATTACAATTTCATTCTAATTTAATAAAGGGAATATTAAATTAGAAGCATTTATTGTTTCCAATTACAACAACATGGCCTAGTGATCCATAAACAAGACTATTGGTCAAGTGCTCTCACTATCATGAAATGGGAAAATATGCCATGAAGTGTCCACACAAGAAGGAGTGATAGAAGCCCTCGGGAGGATTGGAAGTTGAAGCTTTGGCTTCACAATTCGTGTTGGACTTCACCCTAATTGCATGCATGGCAAGCAGAGTGATGGGTAGTGTGTGGTATCTAGATAGTGGTGCCTCATTCCATATGACAGGAAACCGGGAAATTTCTAGGGACTTGGAGGAGAGATACCTCCAGATGCACTTCAAGATGGGAGATGTGGGAGGTATAACACAACTGGTATTGGTACAATTACTTTTTAGAAGGAGTCTGACCCCCCTCTCAAGCTCAAGGATGTGATGTTTTTTCCAAGTCTAAAGAAGAATTTGGTTTCCATCGTAGTGTTGGAATACTATGGCTATGATGTGATATTCAATAAAGGAAAGGAATTCCTGAGACATATTGCCACAAGGCAAGTGAAGCATATGGGGGTTCGAGTGAAGAATCTCTACAAGTTGAATGTGGAATATTATGTTGCTTTGAGCACAAAGGTGGAGAAGGTGAAGAGTCAAGATGTTCCCAAATTATGGCATAGAATACTTGACCATTTGCATCACGAAGCTTGGAAGATCATGCAATACATCACCATAGGCCTCCCTAAAGGAGCACTAGGGAAAAAAAAATACATGCAAAGGGTGTACCCTAGGGAAGTACAGAAAATCCACCATCACTGATCGAGATAGAGGGGTGCATGAAATGCTAGAAAAATTATATATTATGGAGCAATGCAACACATAAAATATGCGGAAAATACAAGCACACAAAACACATAAAGCCAGAGAGACACAGATATACGTGGTTGTTAGGTCCCTATATCACTAGTATAGCCCCTTATTATTGTTAGTGTAAACCCCTTATTGTTATTATTGTACCCTTGTAACCCCCATTTTGTTATTATTGTGCCCTTAAATTATTATTGTTAGGTCGGCTAGGATTACATTGTGTCCCACTAGGATTACATTATGGCCCCATGGACTCCTATATATAGAAAGGAGGTTTTGTAAATTGTATCATCCAAGAATTGTTCATTTATGTAATGTATTGGAGGTTTCCCTCTCGAAGTGGCTCATTTCTAAGGCGTTGATATCTCTTTTCTTCTATTTTTGGAGCTGGTTACACAACATTTGGTATCAGAGCTTTGGATTCTAGGGTTTCGCTGCTCCAAACAGGTCATCGTGGAATTTTCGCTATAACTTTTTTCTACGAAGTTTCAGAAGCTGAAATTTTTAGGGTGCGAAGCCAAAATCTTGAGGAAGCTTGTATAAAAATTTCAGAGTTTGGTTCGAAATAATTTCGGAGATATGATCTGTGGAAGTCAGGTATTGTTTCAGGCTCCTAAACAGGTCATCATGGAATTTGCGCTATAAATGTTTTTCTACGAAAGTTCAAAATCTGAAATTCATATGGTGCGAATATGAAATCCTGAGGAAATTCATATAAAAATTTCAGAGCTTGGTTCGCAATATTTTTGGAGATATGATCCGTGGAAGGTAGTGCTTTTTCAGGCTCCTGAATTTCATCTCAAAGAGGTGATCGTGGGAAAAGTTCAATAACTCTCTCTCTAAAGATTGGATTGGAGTGTCATTGTAAAATTGGTTTGGGCACACGGCCTGTAGTTTCTTCTCTATCAATTTCAGAGACAAAGGACAAAAACAAAGGACACGTGGCAAGTCGTACAAGTTCGCTCTACCGAACCAGTCCGTAATTAGGTCATTGTGGGAGATTGGACACAACTTTGTCTTGGAGAATCAAAATCAGGTCAGACTTGTGGAATTTGAAAGAAGCTTCAGAGGGCTACTACAGGGCTGAATTTCAGATATCGAAGATTTTCAATTACAGAGATAATTCAATTTCAATATCGATCTCCTAAAAGCTATTAAAAGGTGTGTATTTTTTTCCGAATTGCATAAGTCTTGTTTGAAGAATCAAGTTGAATTGATTCCAAGGGAATCTTGTAGAATAGATATCAATATTGGATTCTAAAATGGCCTCTAAAAAGAATTCAACACCCATTAAGCCTTCAGAAGGCTCTACTCTGACTCATGAAGATGAAGAATTGCAACATGATCTATCAAAATTACAAGAGCAAATGCAACAGTTTTCACTCTCGCAAAGAGCAACAAAAAATGAAATGGAAGTTTTGAAGAAAGGCATGGAAGTGAATATGGACAGTTTGAAGAAAGGCATGGAAGCTAAAATGGATGGCGTGGAAGCTAAGATGGATGACATGAAAGACAACATGGAAAACATGAAGAGTGATCTAAAAGCATACATGGAAGGCTTGATGACAAGCTTAAAACCAGAAATGATTCCTAATGGCGGAAATATAGGAGAAGAACCTCCCGATGAGAACAAAATAAATATTAATTGTGATTTCATAAACTCGAATGTTGGCTGGAAGAACCACCATATTCCAAAAATGGATATGAGGAAGTTTGATGGAAAGGATCCTGTAACATGGATACTACAGATGGAGCAATATTTTGATCTCCATAACGTGCAAAGCACACAAAAGGTACGCATTGCAACTTTACATTTAGAACAAAATACATTTGTATGGTATCGATGGCTTTGCTCCCGTAAAAAAATTGTCACTTGGTCAATTTTTACGGAGGAAATGATAGCACATTATGAGGATACAAAGAGCAACACCTTCTTTATCCAATTGATAAATCTTAAACAAAAGGGTTTAGTGGGGCAGCACATTGAGGACTTCCAAAAATTGAATATAAGGGTAACTGATATTCCAGAGGAACACATGATTGATCTCTTCATAGGCACTTTAAAGGATAACATACAACATGAATTTCGCGTTCTGGAACCTGATTCATTGGAGAAGGCATTCAGGATGGCAAGAAAAGTTGAATGTAAAATTATGGCGAAAAGGAAGCCTACCACTCAATTCTATAAAGAAGGAAGTGTTGCTACACTCAGATTTCCACAACCTACAAGGTTAACACCACAAAAATTGGAAGAAAAAAGAGCAAAAGGGCTTTGCTACAGTTGTGATAGCAAATACACTAAAGGTCATAAGTGTGCTGAGAAGAAATTATTTTACATAGATTGTGAAGAAGAAGAAGAAAATGAACAAGAAGAGGATATACACCAGGAACCACCCCTAGAAGAAGAAGAAATGAATCCGACCATATCGTGTAATGCACTGGCAGGAATTACCACTCCTCAAACTCTCAAGATAGAAGGACATATAAAGAATAAAAGGGTAATAGTGTTGATTGATTCAGGTAGCACCCATAATTTTATTCATTATAAGGTAGCCAAGGAATTAAATTGTTTCCTATACCCAGCACCAGAATGTCAAGTGATGGTTGCAAATGGAGGAACCATAAATTGCTCTGGAAAATGCCATAATATCAAGCTAACCATGGGGGAATATGTATTGACTAGTCCAATGCTTGCCATTCCTATGGGAGGTGCCGATGTTGTACTAGGAGTACAATGGTTACAATCTTTGGGGACGGTAGCTTTTAATTTTCAAGAACTTTTCTTGAAATTTTTTTCAGAAGGAAAGGAAGTCGAATTACGGGTTATTGCGGGGAAGCCAGGAAGGATAATAAGCTCTAATGTCATGACAAAGCTTCTAAAGAAAGAACAGCGAGGCGTAATTGCACAATTATGCTCACTAGAAGTGCCAACATCAAAATCATCTATTTCTGCAGATCTCCAACAAGTCTTGGACAATCATTCCAAGGTGTTTGAAACTCCCAAAGGACTCCCACCTATTCGTGATCATGATCATGCTATTCATTTGATTCCAGAAGTGTTCCTCCAAACATCAGGCCTTATATATATCCTTACGTCCAAAAGAGCGAAATTGAACGTATGATTGCAGAAATGTTAGAGGCGGGTATAATTCAACCTAGTCAAAGTTCTTTCTCTGCTCCTGTAGTATTGGTACACAAGAAGGATGGATCATGGCGAATGTGTCCGATTATAGGGAGTTCAATAAGCTCACCATTAAAGACAAATTTCCCATTCCTGTGATTGATGAATTATTGGATGAATTACATGGAGCAATTTATTTTACCAAGTTGGATCTTCGTTCAGGATATCATCAAATTAGAATGAAGACCGAAGATATTCCAAAAACAGCATTTCGAACTCATGAGGGTCATTATGAATTTTTGGTCATGCCTTTTGGCCTTACCAATGCACCTTCTACATTTCAAGGGTTGATGATTTCCATTTTCAAACCCTTCCTTAGAAAATTTGTGCTAGTATTTTTTGATGATATACTAATCTACAGCAGGTCTTGGAAGGATCATGTTGAACATGTTGACAGTGTGCTCAAACTATTGCAGGAGAAACAATTATATGCAAAAAAATCCAAATGTTTCTTTGGAGTACAAGAGGTGGAATATCTGGGTCATATTGTATCTCACGAGGGTGTTAAAGTAGACCCTAACAAAATTAAAGCTATTAAGGAATGGAAAGTCCCCACAACCATAAAGAAGTTGCGAGGATTTCTTGGGTTAACAGGGTATTATCGCAAGTTTGTTAAGAATTATGGGAGAATAGCAGCACCTCTAACAACATTATTGAAGAAAGATGCATTTTCATGGACTCCCGAAGCAACTAAGGCCTTTGAACGTCTTAAAGAGGCAATGTGCCTAGCACCGGTCTTAGCTACACCAGACTTCACAAAAACCTTTATTGTGGAATGTGATGCTTCAGGAAATGGAATTGGTGCAGTTTTAATGCAGGAAGGAAGACCCATTGCTTTTGAAAGTCGTCCAATCAAAGGAAAGTATTTACAGAAACCTATTTATGAGAAGGAAATGTTAGCAATACTACAAGCACTAAAGAAATGGCGAACTTACCTAATGGGAAGACACTTCAAGGTAAAAACTGATCATGATAGTCTTAAACACTTTTTGGAACAAAGACTATCATCAGAAGAGCAGGAAAAATGGGTCACAAAGATGTTGGGTTATGACTTTGAAATAATCTACAAAAAAGGAAAGCTTAATGTTGTTGCAGATGCACTCTCAAGAAAGAATGAAGAGGTGGAAGCATTGCTTTGTGCCATTTCTATTATCCAACCAGATTGGATAACTGAAGCAAGAGATGAATGGAAGAAGGACAAAGATGTATGGATACTCATTCAAAAGTCGCAGCAAGATCCTAGTACATCTGATACATTTAGTTGGAAAAATGATTCCTTATGGTACAAAGATCGCTTATATCTTTGTAAGAATTCCCAACTAAAACAAAAGATTCTTCTGGAATTGCACACTTCTCCTTTAGGAGGACACTCAGGATTTTTTAAAAACTTACCACAGGGTGAAGAAAGAATTTTTTTGGGATGGCCTTAAATCTGATATTCGAAAGTTTGTGGCGGAATGTTTGGTTTGCCAGCAGAACAAAGTGGAAACAATTAAGACCCCAGGACTTCTACAACCTTTATCCATTCCAAGTCAACGTTGGGAGGAGATTTCAATGGATTTTATCACAGGTTTACCTAAGTCCGAAGGAAAGAGTGTCATCATGGTGGTAGTTGATAGAGTTACCAAGTATGCACACTTTTGTGCATTATCTCATCCATTTAAAGCAAGTACAGTTGCTACTACATTTATGGATAGAATTCAAAAGCTACATGGAAGCCCAAGGGTTATTGTGAGCGACAGAGATCCTATTTTTACTGGAAATTTTTGGACGGAGTTATTTTCTTGTTTGGGTACTCAATTAGCTCATATCTCATCTTATCATCCTCAATCTGATGGTCAAACAGAGATAGTAAATAAATGTTTGGAAGGATATCTTCATTGTTTTGTATCTGATAAACAAACACAATGGGTCAAGTGGTTACCTCTCGTTGAATGGTGGTATAACACTTCCTTCTATACTGCAGCAAAAATGACCCCATTTATGGCACTTTATGGATATCATCCACCATCCATCACATCATATTTAAGGGAAAATTCGAAGGTTCAAGCAGTGGAAGATCACATCGAGCATCAGCAAGAAGCTCTCCAACTCTTAAAGGATAACCTGAATTTGGCACAAAATCGAATGAAACAACAGGCAGATCAACATCGTAGCGAGAGAAGTTTTGATGTAGGAGATTGGGTATTTTTACGGCTACAACCATACAAACAAATGTCCCTCAAGCAAGCAAAGAAGGATAATAAATTATCGCCAAAGTACTATGGTACTTAAAAGGTGTTGCAAAAGACTGGTACTATGGCATACAAATTGGAGCTTCCTGCTTCTTCGCGAGTACATCCAGTTTTCCATGTTTCATGCTTAAAGAAGGTTATAGGTGAAGATCTTCCAGTTCAAACAGTATTGCCAGAACTTGATGGGGAAGGGAAAATCATATTGGAACCTAAAGTAGTCATGGAAAAAAGAACTCGACAACTACGGAATCGATCAATTTCAGAGTATCTCATCAAGTGGAAGAACTTACCCACTGAAGATTCTACATGGGAGGATGAGAATTTTATACAAAAGCACCCAGAGCTACTCAAGCGTTGAGGACAATACTTTTTTTGAAGGAGAGGGGCATGTTAGGTCCCTATATTACTAGTATAGTCCCTTATTGTTGTTAGTGTAACCCCCTTATTGTTATTATTGTACCCTTGTAACCCCCATTTTGTTATTATTGTGCCCTTAAATTATTATTGTTAGGTCGGCTAGGATTACATTGTGGCCCACTAGGATTATATTGTGGCCCCATGGACTCCTATATATAGAAGGAGGTTTTGTTCATTTGTACCATCCAAGATTTGTTCATTTATGTAATGTATTGGAGGTTGCCCCCTCGAAGTGGCTCATTTATAAGGCGTTTACATCTCTTTTCTTCTATTTTTGGAGCTGGTTACTCAACAGTGGTTCACCCAGTTTGGGTTACGTCCACCCTGAACAGCCAATCCTTCCTTTCTCTTATCCAGCAAAATAAAGAGACAAAACCTACAGAAAATCTGTTGTAATATCCTATGTTCTCTCTCACAGTCTCCCTATCTATTTCCTGCTCAGAGAATACACATGTAATACACAGCCACAATACAATACCCTCATACAAAGAGAGGGGTTACCTTCTAGGGAAAAAAACCCTAAACCAAACATAAATTCTACTGTCAGATCATCTGCCTAATGAACGGCCCATATTGACGAGAATTTACTATACTTTTACAAGGCAATTTTACATATGTTTTTAGCTTCGGGGGCATTGCCCTCAAAACCCCTGCCGAGGGACCGCTGGCCGTCGGACCACCCAGGCAGGGGGTCAGCTCCCCCGGACCCAGCGGGGGGGACAAGTCCCCCCCGCACCCCCCCCCCGCTGCAAGGGTGTATAGTTTTCCTAGGGTATACATCCAGCTAAAACAAGGATCTCTGAATCGGGATGAAAATCAGGCTCCACACCCAACAATCTCCCACTTGGAGACTGATTGTAGCAACTCCACCGCTACTTCATTTGCTGGACAATGACTCCTCTTTGGACCTGGCTGTTTCTCATCTTCATCATCATCCTTGAAGACCAATTGAAACTGACCACATTCTGAGTTTCTCCCTGGTTATAGCTTTTTTTAGCATATTTGTAGGATTCTGGCTAGTGTGTATCTTTTGCAGCTTCAACTCTCCATCTTCCAATACTGACTGTATGAAATGGTACTTGAGATGTATGCGTTTAGTCCTGGAATGAAATGTTGAGTTCTTTGCAAGATGAATAGCACTTTGGCTATCACTGTATAACATTCCCATATCATGCTTCTTACCCAGTTCACCCATAAACCATTATAACCAAATCATTTCTTTACTAACCTCTGTAGCAGCAACATACTCTGCTTCTGTTGTTGAAAGTGCAACAACACTTTGGATTTTTGAAACCCAACTGACAGATGTTCCACCTACATTAAATACATATCCTGTAGTGTTCCTCCTGTTATCTCTGTCACCTGCCATATCTACATCAACATATCCCTGTAGAGCAATGTTTGAACCACCAAAGCATAATGCTTGATTTGTGGTACCTCTCAAATATCCGAGAATCCATTTTACTGCCGTCCAATGTTCTTTTCCTGGATTATTCATGTACCTTCTTACAACTCCCACTGCATGTGCAATATCAGGCCTTGTGCATACCATTGCATACATTAAGATTCCAACTGCTGATGCATATGGAACTTTAGACATATAATCCATGTCTTCTTGGGTCTTTGGGCACATCTCCTTACTAAGTTTGAAATGGCTAGCAAAAGGTGTACTAACTAGTTTTTCATTGTGCATATTAAATCTTTTCAATACCTTTTGTATGTACTCATTCTGAGACAGTGTTAATTTTCGATTTTTCCTATCTCTGGTTATTCTCATACCAAGGATCTATTTTTCAGCTCCCAAATCCTTCATTGCAAATGAATTTTCCAATTTTTGTTTGAGCACATTTATTTCCTGCATGTTAGACCCTGCAACAAGCATGTCATCTACATACAATAACAATATAATATATTTGTCATCATTTTTCTTTTTCAGATAAACACAATGATCAGAGTGACATCTAGTATAACCTTGTTTAGACATAAACTTGTCAAATTTTAGATACCATTTCCTTGGAGCCTGTTTAAGCCATACAAGCTCTTCTTTAACCTGCACACCAATTTTTCTTTCCCTTTGACCTCATATCCTTCTGGTTGCTGCATGTATATCTCTTCCTCCAAATCTCCATGGAGAAATGTTGTCTTTACATCTAACTGTTCAAGATGTAAATCTTCCGCTGTTACAAGACTTAAAATAGTTCTAATTGAAGTCATCTTAACAACAGGAGAAAATATTTCATCAAAATAAATACCTTTCTTCTATGTAAACCCCTTCACCACAAGTCTAGCTTTGTACCTTTGTTTTCCTCCATCTTCTTCCTTCAGCCTATAAAACCATTTATTCTACAATGTAGTTTTACCTGCAGGAAACCTGACTAAGTCCCAAGTCTGGTTATGCATTAAGGATTCCATCTCTTCATCCATGGCTAGCTCCCACTTCTTCCTGATTTCAACCTTCATTGCTTCTTCATAACATTCGGGTTCACCAAAATCAGTCAACAATACATAATATAATGAAGGAGAGTATCATTCAGGGGGTCTACTTATCCTAGTAGATCTTCTAACACCACTTTCAGGTGTTTGAGGTGCCTGTTGCTTTTGTGGTGGTTTCTGTTGTTGTGGTTGTTGATTATTATTATTTTCAGGAACCTTTACTTTTTCAGTTATCTCATCAAGAACCATGTATTCCTTGCTTTATTTTTCCTGTTTCTTTTCCTGCAACTGATTCTTATACAAGACCTTTTCATTGAATATTACATCTCTGCTCCTAATGATTTTGTGATTTTCATAATCATATAAGCGATAACCAAAATTATTAACACCATATCCAGTAAAGGTACATTTCTTTGATTTTTCCTCAAGCTTTGTTCTATTTTCTTTATTAATGTGGACAAAGGCCTCATAACCAAAAGGCTTTAAAAAAGAGTAGTTTACCTTTTTACCTGTCCATGCTTCCTCTGGAATACCACCATCCAAGGAACTTGAAGGCCCTCTGTTTATTAGATAAACAGCAGTATCTACAGCATCTACCCAAAATTGTAAAGGCAATCCCGCATGCAATCTCATGCACCTTGCACGCTCCATGATTGTTCTGTTCATCCTTTCTAACACACCATTTTCTTGTGGTGTTCTTGGAACTGTCTTCTCTCTATGAATTCCATGCTCTGAACAGTACCTATCAAAATCTTTGCTGCAATATTCACCTCCATTGTCTGATCTGAGACACTTCAAATTCTTTCCTGTCTCAATCTCAACCAAAGCTTTCCATTTCTTGAAAGTATCAAATACATCAGATTTATTTTGAATACAATAAATCCAAGTTTTTCTAGTTGCATCATCAATAAATGTAACATAATAGCGAGAGCCACCGAAAGATGATACCTGAGCAGGTCCCCATACATCTGTATGCACAAGCTCCAATTTTTCGCTCTTCTTTTCTTTCCCAATTCTAAGAAATATGACTCTCTTTTGTTTTCCATAAATGCAATTTTCACAGAAATCTAAATCAACATTCTTCAAACCTGGCAACAAATTTCTTGAGTGAAGAATCTTCATCCCCTTCTCACTCATGTGTCCAAGCCTATGATGCCATAATGTTGCATCTGCTCCTTTGGAAGTTAAAGCATTAACAGAGTTAGAATACCATTGCATAAATAAAATGTACCAACCTTTTCTCCTTTTGCTATTACCAGGGCTCCTTTGGTGACCTTCCAAGTTTTATTTGTGAAAGTTGTCACACAACCTTCACCACCTAACTACCTTGTTGAAATCAAATTTTTATTTAGATATGGAACATGCCTTACCTCCTTTAATAGCCATTGGTTTCCATTCTGCTATTTTACAAGAACCTTACCCATTCCAAAAATTTTACAGGGTTTATCATCACCCAAAAGAACTTGTCCAAAATCTCCTTGAACATAGTCATGAAAATATTTCTTATCAGGTATGGCATGGAATGAAGCCCCTAAATCTACAACCCAAGAATCAGTAACATTTTCGAAAGAAAAAATCAAAGCATCTTGTAACACATCACCTGTCACATTTGCTTCATGATTGTTTTCTTGTTGTGCATCTACTTCTTTTCCCTTCCGAGATCTACAGTCTTTCTTTAGGTGTCCTTTCTTTCTGCATTTCCAGCACACTATCCTTGATCTAGACTTGGATCTGCCTTTTCTTGATTTACTATGATATCCTCAGCTCTTTCCTCTTTCCATTCTCCTTCCCCTAGACTCTGCACTCAAAGCATTACCCGATGTCTCACCAGAGCTTTTCCATCGCATTTCCTTACTAAGGATAACACCGACAACATCATCAAACTTTAAAGTACTAGATCCAGAGACAGAGTTACTAATGGCCATTACTAAACCATTCCAACTCTCCGGCAATGAGCTCAAGAATAACAGAGCTCTAACTTCATCATCAAAGTTTACCCCTACAGAACTTAACTGACTGGTAACTATATTAAAATCATTTAAATGGTCTGCAACAGATCCACCTTTCGACATATTCATATTAAATAATCGTTTTATAAGAAATACCTTGTTTGAGGCTGAGGGTTTTTCATATAGTTTCGCCAACTTCTGCATCAAATGCTCTGTTGTTTTTTCCTTCGAAATATTGAAGGCGACTGACACTGCAAGGCACAGTCGTACTGTTCCGAGTGCCTTTCTATCGAGAATGTTCCATTCCGCATCTGTCATGGCTACCAGCTTCTTTGTTTTTCCACTCAATGGTAGGTACATATATTTCTAATACATATAATCTTCCATCTGCATCTTCCACAGTGGGAAGTTTTGGTCATTAAATTTCTCAACCGTAAACTTACCATCTTCCGCCATTGCTCCCACTCGAACCAGAAACCCTTCTTTCCTGTGAGTTTATCAGCTAAATATTCCTTCGGCTCTGATACCGGTTGTTAGAAAAATTATATATTATAGAGCAATGCAACACATAAAATATGCGGAAAATACAAGCACACAAAACACATAAAACCAGAGAGACACAGATATACGTGGTTCACCCAGTTTGGGCTATGTCCACCCCGAACAGCCAGTCCTTCCTTTCTATTATCCAGCAAAATGAAGAGACAAAACCTACAGCAGATCCGCTGTAATATCCTTTATTCTCTCTCACAGTCTCCCTATCTATTTCCAACTCAGAGAATACACATGTAATACACAGCCACAATACAATACCCTCATACAAAGAGAGGGGTTTCCTTCTAGGGAAAAAAACCCTAAACTAAACATAACTTCTACCGTCAGATCATCCACCTAATGAACGACCCAAATTGACTAGAAATTACTATACTTTTACAAGAAAATTTTACATCTATTTTTAGCTTCGAGGGCGCTGCCCCCGGACCCCGCATGGGGGACAAGTCCCCCCCGCACACACACCCCTCCCCCCACTGCAAGGGTGTACAGTTTTCTTGGGGTATACATCCAGTTAAAACAAGGATCTCTAAATTAGGATGAAAATCAGGCTCCACACCCAACAATCTCCTACTTGGAGACTGATTGTAGCAACTCCACCGCTACTTCATTTGCTGGACAATGACTCCTCTTTGGACCTGTTTGTTTCTCATCTTCATCATCATCCTTGAAGACCAAATTAAACTAAGCACATTCTCAGTTTCTACCTAGTTACAACTTTTGTTAGCATATCTGCAGGATTTTGGCTAGTGTGTATCTTTTGCAGCTTCAACTCTCCATCTTCCAATACTAACCGTATGAAATGGTACTTGAGATGTATGTGTTTAGTCCTAGAATGAAATGCTGATTTCTTTGCAATATGAATGGCACTTTGGCTATCACTATATAACATGCCCATATCATGCTTATTACCCAATTCACCCATAAACCTTTGTAACCAAATCATTTCTTTACTAGCCTCTGTAGCAGCAACATACTCTGCTTCTGTTGTTGAAAGTGCAACAAAACTTTGGATTTTTGAAACCCAACTGACAGCTGTTCCACCTACAGTAAATACATATCCTGTAGTGCTCCTCCTGTTATCTCTGTCACCTGCCATATCTGCATCAACATATCCCCGTAGAGCAATGTTTGAACCACCAAAGCATAATGCTTGATTTGTGGTACCTCTCAAATATCTGAGAATCCATTTTACTGCCATCCAATGTTCTTTTCCTGGATTATTCATGTACCTGCTTACAACTCCCACTGCATGTGCAATATCAGGCCTTGTGCAGACCATTGCATACATTAAGCTTTGTTGTGTAACCAGCTCCAAAAATAGAAGAAAAGAGATATCAATGCCTTAGAAATAAGCCACTTCGAGGGGCCAACCTCCAATACATTACATGAATGAAAAATTCTTGGATGATACAATTTACAAAACCTCCTTTCTATATATAGGAGTTCATGGGGCCATAATGTCATCCTAGTGGGCCACAATGTAATCCTAGCCGACCTAACAAAAATAATTTAAGGGCACAATAATAACAAAAAGGGGGTTACACTAACAACAATAAGGGACTATACTAGTAATATAGGGACCTAACATGCCCCTCTCCTTCAAACAAGTGTTGTCCTCAATGCTTGAGTAGCTCTAGATGCTTCTGTATAAAATTCTCATCCTCTCATGTAGAATCTTCAGTGGGTAAGTTCTTCCACTTGATGAGATACTATGAAATTGATCGATTGCGTAGTTGTTGAGTTCTTGTTTTCGTGACCGCTTCAGGTTCCAATATGATTTTTACTTCCTCATCAAGTTTTGGAAATATTGTTTGAACTGGAAGATTTTCACCTATAACCTTCTTTAAGCATGAAACATGGAAAACTTGATGTACTCACGAAGAAGCAGGAAGCTCCAATTTGTATGCCATAGTACCAATATTTTGCAACACCTTGTAAGGACCATAGTACTTTGGTGATAATTTATTATCCTTCTTAGCGTGCTTGAGGGACATTTGCTTGTATGGTTGTAGCCATAAAAATACCCAATCTCATACATCAAAAATTCTCTCGTTGCGATGTTGATCTGCCTATTGTTTCATTCGATTTTGTGCCAAATTCATGTTATCCTTTAAGAGTTGGAGAACTTCTTGCTGATGCTCGATGTGATCTTCCACTGCTTGAACCTTCGAATTTTCCCTTAAAGATGATGTGATGGATGGTGGATGATATCCATAAAGTGCCATGAATGGGGTCATTTTTGCTGCAGTATGGAAGGAAGTGTTATACCACCATTCAGCGAGAGGTAACCACTTCACCCATTGTGTTTGTTTATCAGATACAAAACAACGAAGATATCCTTCCAAAAATTTATTTACTATCTCAGTTTGACCATCAGATTGAGGATGATAAGATGAGCTATGAGCTAATTGAGTACCCAAACAAGAAAATAACTATGTCCAAAAATTTCCAGTAAAAATGGGATCTCTGTCGCTCACAATAACCCTTGGCTTCCATGTAGCTTTTGAATTCTGTCCATAAATGTAGTAGCAACTGTACTTGCTTTAAATGGATGAGATAATGCACAAAAGTGTGCATACTTGGTAAGTCTATCAACTACCACCATGATGACACTCTTTCCTTCGGACTTAGGTAAACCTGTGATAAAATCCATTGAAATCTCCTCCCAACATTGACTTGGAATGGATAAAGGTTGTAGAAGTCTCGAGGTCTTAATTGTCTCCACTTTATTCTGCTGGCAAACCAAACATTACGCCACAAACTTTTGAATATCAGATTTAAGGCCATCCCAAAAAAATTCTTTCTTCACCCTGTGGTAAGTTTTTAAAAATCCTGAGTGTCCTCCTAAAGGGGAAGTGTGCAATTCCAGAAGAATCTTTTGTTTTAGTTGGGAATTCTTACAAAGATATAAGCGATCTTTGTACCATAAGGAATCATTTTTCCAACTAAATGTATCAGATGTACTAGGATCTTGCCGCAACTTTTGAATGAGTGTCCATACATCTTTGTCCTTCTTCCATTCATCTCTTGCTTCGGTTATCCAATCTGGTTGGATAATAGAAATGGCACAAAGCAATGCTTCCACCTCTTCATTCTTTCTTGAGAGTGCATCCGCAACAACATTAAGCTTTCCTTTTTTGTAGATTATTTCAAAGTCATAACCCAACATCTTTGTGACCCATTTTTGCTGCTCTTCTGAAGATAGTCTTTGTTCCAAAAAGTGTTTAAGACTATCATGATCAGTTTTTACCTTGAAGTGTCTTCCCATTAGGTAAGTTCGCCATTTCTATAGTGCATGCAGCATTGCTAACATTTCCTTCTCATAAATAGGTTTTTGTAAATACTTTCCTTTGATTGGACGACTTTCAAAAGCAATGGGTCTTCCTTCCTGCATTAAAACTGCACCAATTCCATTTCCCGAGGCATCACATTACACAATAAAGGTTTTTGTGAAGTCTGGCGTAGCTAAGACCGGTGCTAGGCACATTGCCTCTTTAAGATGTTCAAAGGCCTTAGTTTCTTTAGGAGTCCATGAAAATGCATCTTTCTTCAATAATGTTGTTAGAGGTGCTGCTATTCTCCCATAATTCTTAAAAAACTTGTGATAATACCCTGTTAACCCGAGAAATCCTTGCAACTGATTTATGGTTGTGGGGAGTTTCCATTCCCTAATGGCTTTAATTTTGTTAGGGTCTACCTTAACACCCTCGTGAGATACAATATGACCCAGATATTCCACCTCTTGTACTCCAAAGAAACATTTGGATGTTTTTTCATATAATTGTTTCTCCTGAAATAGTTTGAGCACCCTGTCAACATGTTCAACATGATCCTTCCAAGACCCGCTGTAGATTAGTATATCATCAAAAAATAATAGCACAAATTTTCTAAGGAAGGGTTTGAAAATGGAATTCATCAACCCTTGAAATGTAGAAGGTGCATTGGTAAGGCCAAAAGGCATGACCAAAAATTCATAATGACCCTCATGAGTTCAGAATGTTGTTTTTGGAATATCTTCAGTCTTCATTCTAATTTGATGATATCCTGAACGAAGATCCAACTTGGTAAAATAAATTTCCCCATGTAATTCATCCAATAATTCATCAATCACAGGAATGGGAAATTTATCTTTAATGGTGAGCTTATTGAGCTCCCTATAATCCAGACACATTCGCCATGATCCATCCTTCTTGTGTACCAATACTACAAGAGTAGAGAAAGAACTTTGACTAGGTTGAATTATACCCGCCTCTAACATTTCTGCAATCATACGTTCAATTTCGCTCTTTTGGACATAAGGATATCTATAAGGCCTGATGTTTGGAGGAACACTTCCCGAAATCAAATGAATAGCATGATCATGATCACGAATAGGTGGGAGTCCTTTGGGAGTTTCAAACACCTTGGAATGATTGTCCAAGACTTGTTGGAGATCTGCAGAAATAGATGATTTTGATGTCGGAACTTCTAGTGAGCATAATTGTGCAATTACGCCTAGTTGTTCTTTCTTTAGAAGCTTTGTCATGACATTAGAGCTTATTATCCTTCCTGGCTTCCCTTCAATACCCCGTAATTCGACTTCCTTTCCTTCTGAAAAAAATTTCAAGAAAAGTTCTTGAAAATTAAAAGCTACCGTCCCCAAAGATTGCAACCATTGTACTCCTAGTACAACATCAGCACCTCCCATAGGAATGGAAAGCATTGGACTATTCACTACATATTCCCCCATGGTTAGCTTGATATTATGGCATTTTCTAGAGAAATTTATAGTTCCTCCATTTGCAACCATCACTTGACATTCTGGTGCCGGGTATAGGAAACAATTTAATTCCTTGGCTACCTTACAATGAATAAAATTATGGGTGCTACCTGAATCAATCAACACTATTACCTTTTTCTTCTTGATTTGTTCTTCTATCTTGAGAGTTTGAGGAGTGGTAATTCCTGCCAGTGCATTACACGATATGGTCGGATTCATTTCTTCCTCTTCTAGGGCTAGTTCTTGGTGTATATCCTCTTCTTGTTCATTTTCTTCTTCCTCTTCACAATCTATGTAAAATAATTTCTTTTTAGCACACCTATGACCTTTAGTGTATTTTCTATCACAACTGTAGCAAAGCCCTTTTGCTCTTTTTT
Organism: Pinus albicaulis; assembly: GCA_034641835.2. Taxonomy (NCBI): domain Eukaryota; kingdom Viridiplantae; phylum Streptophyta; class Pinopsida; order Pinales; family Pinaceae; genus Pinus; species Pinus albicaulis. Next base: position 832,724,099 of record CM076569.1, read on the forward strand.
CTTCCAATTGTTGTGGTGTCAACCTTGTAGGTTGTGGAAATCTAGGCGTAGCAACATTTCCTTCTTTATAGAATTGAGTGGTAGGCTTCCTTGTCGCCATAACTTTACATTCAACTTTTCTTGCCAACCTGAATGCCTTCTCCAATGAATCAGGTTCCAAAACACGAACTTCATGTTGGATGTTATCCTTTAAAGTGCCTATGAAGAGATCAATCCTGTGTTCCTCTGGAATATCAGTTATCCTTATATTCAATTTTTGGAAGTCCTCAATGTGCTGCCCCACTAAACCCTTTTGTTTGAGATTTATCAATTGGCTAAAGAAGGTGTTGCTCTTTGTATCCTCATAATGTGCTATCATTTCTTCCGTAAAAATTGACCAAGTGACAATTTTTTTACTAGAGCAAAGCCATCGATACCATACAAATGTATTTTGTTCTAAATGTAAAGTTGCAATGCGTACCTTTTGTGTGTTTTTCACATTATTGAGATCAAAATATTGCTCCATCTGTAGTATCCATGTTACAGGATCCTTTCCATCAAACTTCCTCATATCCAATTTTGGAATATGGTGGTTCTTCCCGCCAACATTAGAGTTTATGAAATCACGATTAACATTTATTTTGTTCTCATCATGAGTTTCCTCTACTATCTTTTCACCATTAGGAAACATTTCTTGTATCAACTTTATCAAACCTCCATGTCTGTTTTTAGATCATTCTTCATGTTTTCCATTTTAGCTTCCATGCCATCCATCTTAGATTCCATGCCAGCTTCCATGCCATCTATCTTAGATTCCACACCTTTCTTCAAAACTTCCATTTCATTTTTTTCTGCTCTTTGCGAGAGCGAAATTTGGTGCACTTGCTCTTGTAATTTTTATAGATCATGTTGCAATTATTCATCTTCATGAGTCATAGTAGAGCCTTCTGAAGGCTTAATGGGTGTGGAATTATTTTTACGGGGCATTTTTTAGAACCTGATATTGATATATATTCTACAATATGCCCTTGGAATCAATTCAAATTGATTCTTCAAACAAGACTTATGCAATTCGGAAAAAAAATACACACCTTTTTCTTGCTTTTGAGGAGCTCGCTATTGAAAATGGATTATCTGTGATTGCGGCTCCTAAATATTTGAAATTCAGCACTGAAGTAGCCCTATGAATTCTATTTTTAATTCCATAGATATGATCTGATTTAGATTCTCCAAGACAAAGTTATGTCCAATCTTCCACAATGACCTAATTATGGACTGGTCCAGTAGAGCGAACTTGTACGACTTTCCACGTGTCAATTTTACATCCTTCAGCTCTGAAATTGATAGACAAGAAAAAAAAGTCCATGCACTTACCACCACTTTTGACGGCACTCCAATCCGATGCTCAGAGAGTTAGTTATGAATCTTTTCCCACAATCACCTCTTTGAGATGAAATTCGAGAGCCTGGAAAAGCACTACCTTCCACAGATCATAGCTCCGAAAATATTGCGAACCAAGATCTGAAATTTTTTGACGATTTTCCTCGGGATTTTTGCTTTGCACCCTAAAAATTTCAGATTCGGAACCTTCGTAGAAAAACATTTATAGCGAAAATTCCACGATGACCTGTTTAGAGCAGCAAAACCCTAGAATCCAAGGCTCTAATACCAAATGTTGTGTAACCAGCTCCAAAAATAGAAGAACAAAGATATCAACGCCTCATAAATAAGCCACTTTGAGGGGGAAACCTCCAATACATTACATGAATGAACAATTCTTAGATGATACAATTTACAAAACCTCCTTTCTATATATAGGAGTCCATGGGGCCATAATGTAATCCTAGTGGGCCACAATGTAATCCTAGCCGACCTAAAAAAAATAATATAAGGGCACAATAATAACAAAAAGGGGGTTACACTAACAAAAATAAGGGACTATAATAGTAATATAGGGACCTAACATCCAACTTCTGATTCATATGGAACTTTAGACATATAATCCATGTCTTCTTGGGTCTTTGGGCACATCTCCTTACTAAGTTTGAAATGGCTAGAAAAAGGTGTACTAACTGGTTTTTCATTGTGCATATTGAATCTTTTCAATACCTTTTATATGTACTCATTCTGAGACAATGTTAATTTTTTATTTTTCCTATCTCTGGTTATTCTCATACCAAGTGTAGAAATTTGAATAATAGCTGAATTATTCACCGAGATTATCCTGATTACACAATATTAAAGCTTTATGCATAATACATAACCTCTTCTACAATTGATCATCAATATGTGGAAATAGAAGCAGTCGCATGCACACATAAAACAATAATCAAGTACACATATCAACACAGTATGTAATGGGGAAAGCAATAGCTAAAAACCCCCAACTATCTGTATATTATAATGATAGAGAACATGTAACAATACATAGCACAAAGCTCTCACAGCTCTCAGCACTATCTCAATTCTACACACAAAACTAGTTATGAAGATGAACAAGTCACAGGTTCAAATCTCCTCCACAAGTCTGCCTACCTCTACTACGCAATCCAAGTTGATTAATGATGAGATCCAAGTTCAAATCCCACTAGGTCCAACTGCGCAATCCTCATTGGCAATCTCCATCAATGTGTGTGCAAATTTCATGCACAGCCAATAGTCACAACTTATAGTAGACTCACCCTTTCACCCACCTCCAACACTGGTCTCCACTGAACTGTCCATGCATTGCAGTTAACTGATGTGTTCTTTAGTTGATTTATGAGTTAATAATTAGTGAATTAATTAATAATTAATTCACACCACTCATCACTAGTGTATTTATCAGTTAGACTAAATAAAACTAGTTCAACTAAGTTAAACCGAACACAACTCCACCAACTGTCTCATCAACTCCACCAAACTCTGCCACATGAGTTCTAACTGAAGTCAACCATGCAATAGCTCAACTAACCCTTAGGAAAAGCGTATTTCCTTCCGTCAGCTGCATGTGCCACATCCAAGCATCAAACTGAAGTGCTCCAAGAGGAAAAGATAATGTTTATAGTCTAAATATTATTAAGGGTTAATAATATTTGACTGTTCTATTTTTAGCCCGGCAGTCTAAAAATAGAAACCACCCAATGTCTAAAAATATAGGTCCATCTATTTTTACCAACTCGACCAATCATCCATAAATAGCATCCTGCAACTCATAGACCATGATCCATATGTCTAAAAATAGACATAGTCTAAAAATAGACTTTGCGCCAAAAATAGCCTGCGGGCCCACTTAGTGAAGGCGACTTCATTTCACTAAGCTCCATCATCTTGTTGCATTTTCAACACTCCCTCTCAACAAGATATGGATTATCTGCAACCCCTATCCTACCTCTGTGGTATTTGAATTTTCTCCTGGTGAGCGCCTTCGTCAAGATATCAACATCCTGATCCTCCGTGGGAATGTATGAAAGTAACATGATTCTCTGCTGCACACAATCTCTGATATGATGGTACCTGATGTTGATGTGTTTGGATCTATCATGAAATACTAGATTAGCCAAGAGTTTAATGCAACTCTGGTTATCACAATAAATCACAGTAGGCTCCAAGTGTGACCCGAACAATCCAACCAGGATCTTCCTCATCCATATGGCCTCGCATGCAACTAAGCTTGCTACCATATACTCAGCCTCTGCTGAACTGAGTGCCACGGATCTCTGCTTCCTGCTGTACCAAGAAACTGCTATTGACCTGATACTGAAGATCCCTCCAGATGTGCTCTTTCTGTCTGTTGGGCTCCCTGCCCAATCTGCATCCGTGAAGCCACATAACTTCACCTCATCCTCCTATCTGTACCACAAACCATATCTCGATGTGCCTCTAAGATAACGCAATACATGCTTGCCTGCCTTCCACAAGAGCTTGGTAGGCTTAACCATAGCTTGCGAAGGTTGGTTAACAACATAGCATATATCAGGTTGTGTATTGACCAGATACATAAACGACCCCACCAACTGTCGATAAACAGTGGCATCCACTACCTCCGCCGAAGTAGCATCCTCCTTCCTCCAACCTCCAGGAAGAGGAGTATCAACAGGCTTGTAGCCATGCATGTTGAACTTCTCCAATATTTCTCGGACATACTTACCGTGAGAAACAAACAGTCCATCACTGCGCTGCCAAATTTCCAATCCCAGGAAATAATGAAGGAGGCCCAAGTCCTTCATCTCAAACTCTCTAGCAAGATCCTCTTTGCATGAAAGTATCAATAGCTCATCACCCATAAAAATCAGATCATCTACATACAGTACAATGATCAGCAACTTCCCCTCCACCACAATCTGGTACAGGTTAGGATCCGCCTCACTCTTGGAGAATCCAAGTCCGGTGAAATAACTGTCTATCTGTGTGTACCAAGCATGAGGTGCTTGCTTCAACCCGTACAGTGCTCTCTTGAGTCTGCACACATGCGACTCACTGCTGAAGATCTCGAAACCTTTAGGCTACTCTATGTACACCTCCTCCTCAATGACTCCGTTAAGGAACGCAGTCTTCACATCCATCTGATGGATGTGCCACCCCATCTGCGCTGAGAGAGCTAGGATCGTCCGTATGGAAGAATACCTTGCGACAGGTGCAAAGGTCTCCTCATAATCGATCCCCTCTATCTGTGAGGGCCGGCAAAAAAAAAATCTCGGTTTTTGTACTTCTCCACACCCCCGTCAGCCGCCCGCTTCACTTTGTAGATCCATCATGAACCCACCACTGATTTCCCTTCCGATCTTGGGACAATCTCCCATGCACTGTTTCTGATTATCGAATCATATTCTTCAATCATGGCATCTACCCATGCGGGTTCCTCCACAGCTTCCTCAAAAAAGGATGGCTCCATCACGACACATTGACTCATAAGAGCCATGTATCCAGTGTACCAATCCGGTGACTGCCTCTGTCTGCGCTGTGTTTTAGGTGGTCTTACAACCTTCTCTGCATCTTGAGCCAGTCGCTCAGCTTCTGGAGTGCGCTTCCACCCTCTGATGGTTGGCGCTACATGAGTGGTCTCTTCCACTCCATGAACTTCATCTTGTGGCTGATCCACATCCTGAGACTCATCCTTAGGAACTAATAGCTCCTCAGCTGCATGCAAGTGTGGCTTCCTCTCAAACGAACACTTCATGGCTTTCTCCTCATGAAATTTGATATCCCATCGCACAACAGTATTGCGACTGTCTGGCAAATACACATGATAGTTGTGGGGCGTATCCGTGTACTCCCACAAATATCCCAACCTCTCCTAGCTTTCGGATCCGCTTTCTTCTTTTCTAGCGTCCTTCGTCACATGCATGTAGACAGTGAGCCAAAAATCCCCAAATGGGAAATATCGTGCCTCTTGCCAGAAAACCGCTCCTCCGGCAGTACTCATGCCAAGTATCCTATGAGGACAACGGCTTCGCACATAAATACCGCGCATTGCATGCCCTTGTACCCCCACAAGTGAAGGGGTAGGCCCCGATCATGCAACATCGCCCGTGCGCACTCCACGATCGTTCGTTTCTTCCGCTCAAAGAATTTCAGCAGTGCGCCGCAAAAGTCCTTGAATTCGCCAGAGATGAATTCACCACCATTGTCGCTCCTAAGAGCCTTCACCTGCTTCCCCGATTCCTTCTCAACCAGCACCTTGAACTCACAGATCTTTGAGTATGTCTCGCTCTTCTTCTGCATGAAGAAGATCCAGCACTTCCAAGAATAATCATCAACAAAGATCACATAGTACCTGTGCTTTGCTGTCGAAGCTACTGAGAAAGGTCCACACACGTCTGTGTGAATTCTCTCAAGGATCGTCGTGGCACGACTATCCTTCTCGTGAAAGGTGGCTTTCACAAATTTTCCTAAGGTACACCCCTTGCACTGATCTGACTGCGCAAGAGTGCCCTTAGGAAGCCCGGTAGAAATCTGTTGCAGTATCTTCAAAGCTCCATGATGAAGGTGGCCCAATCTCCGGTGCCACAGCTCGCCATCATCCTGGCTCACCACTCCTTCTGCCTTGCATGCCATTGCTGCACAGCCATCTACTTGCAATTGATAAAGGTTCTTGACTCGAACCCATATCTTCCGGGTCTCTCCAGTTGTCTTACTACGCAGGAAAGCTTTTCCTTCGCTGAAGACAACATCGTACCCCTTGTCTTCTAACATCACCACAGAGATCATATTCTTCTTCAATCCTCGAACATGCATCACATCCTTCAATACGAAGGGTTTACCAGACTCCCTCTCAAAGGAAATGGTACCGATACCGGTCGCACTGTATCTACCATCATCGCCAATCTCGATGTGCACTCCAAGATCTTTCTCATCTATATCCGAAAACAAGATCTCATCTCCACTATGTGGAAAAGACGCACTAATCGTCCAAGAACCATACCGATCCCATCACACTTGAGACCAAGCATGCGATCAGCAAAAACCTACCAAACTGCGAGGCCAAGGCCTCTCCAGCTGCAGTTCCAGCAGCCTGCTTATTTTTCTTCTTTCGCGGACAATTTGTGGCATAATGTCCGTGTTGGCGACAGTGAAAGCACTTCACCTTGGACATGTCCTACTTCTTGCCTTTCGCACTGGATTGAGAAGCTTCCTTGCTCTTCCCCTTCTTTGCTTTGGCATCCAAAGCACAATTCTCTTCATCAGATTTCTTTGATGAAGATCCGTCCCCGGTACTTCGCCTTATCTCCTCTTGCACAAGATCCGACCAAAGTTGCTCCCATCCTGGCAATTTCTCCCGACCATTGATAGAGTCCTGATAGGAATGCCAACTCTTTGCCTCTAAGAGAGCTGTTTCATCCTCATTTGCCTCATTGTTTGAACAGCCACTTAGCATTTCCTACCATCCCCTCTTATTTGGATGAACTGCAGGTACTGGGTGGCTTGTCGCTTTCTCCCATCTTTGCAAGCCCAGTTATTATCCTGAGTGCCAATTTCTCCGTCGTTTCCTGTTTGTTGTCTATCAAAGTCAATAACAAGTATGAGAGTTTTTCCACAATACTGATGGCAATGTGTGGGGCCCAGCCCCAATGACCCTTCCATTTTTCTCATTTTTTGTTACTTCAATTTGAGCGCACTGAGTTTTTGATGTCAACGATCATAACCTTCTACCGCACGTCCTGGACACACCTCCATCCTGTTTCTTCCATGCAACATAATTCGAACTACGCTCAAGGGCATATTCCAAGCCGCAATCCGTTGAAAGACATTTCAATCTCCTGGCACCAAGAAACCGCTCGCAACTGAATTCCAAATTCTGCTGCAAATTCAAATTCCACCAGCTCAAAACTCAATAGCTTCCGATCTGTGAGAAAAAATTATTTCTAGCACAGATATCGACTGTAGGGGAATTTACTGGATATATCACCTTTCAAAGAAAGGATGGATCCAGAGGCTTCCTGGCCTGTTACAGACTCTGTCTACCGAAATAATTGTAATCACTGTAATAGATCCGATGATCAATCTCACTCTGATACCATGTATAAATTTTAATAATAGCTGAATTATTCACCGAGATTATCCTGATTACACAATATTAAAGCTTTATGCATAATACATAACCTCTTCTACAATTGATCATCAATATGCGGAAATAGAAGCAGTCGCATGCGCACATAAAACAATAATCAAGTACACATATCAACACAGTATGTAATGGGGAAAGAAATAGCTAAAAACCCCCAACTATCTGTATATTATAATGATAGAGAACATGTAACAATACATAGCACAAATCTCTCACAGCTCTCAGCACTATCTCAATGCTACACACAAAACTAGTATAGAAAAGTGAACTAATCACAGGTTCAAATCTCCTCCACAAGTCTGCCTGCCTCTATTGCGCAATCCAAGTTGATTAATGATGAGATCCAAGTTTGAATCCCACTAGCTCCAACTGCGCAATCCTCATTGGCAATCTCCATCAATGTGTGTGCTAATCTCATGCACAGGTATAGTCACAACTGATAGTCACACTCACCCTTTCACCCACCTCTAACACTGGTCTCCACTGAACTATCCATGCATTGCAGTTAACTGATGTGTTCTTTAGTTGATTTATGAGTTAATAATTAGTAAATTAATTAATAATTAATTCACACCACTCATCACTAGTGTATTTTTCAGTTAGACTAAATACAACTAGTTCAACTAAGTTAAACCGAACACAACTCCACCAACTGTCTCATCAACTCCACCAAACTCTGCCACATGAGTTCTAACTGAAGTCAACCATGCAATAGGTCAACTAACCCTTAGGAAAAGCGTATTTCTTTCTTTCAGCTGCATGTGCCACATCCAAGCATCAAACTGAAGTGCTCCAAGAGGATAAGATAATGTTTATAGTCTAAATATTATTAAGGGTTAATAATATTTGACTGTTCTATTTTTAGCCCGGAAGTCTAAAAATAGAAACCGCCCAATGTCTAAAAATAGAGGTCCATCTATTTTTACCAACTCGACCAATCATCCATAAATAGCATCCTGCAACTCATAGGCCATGATCCATATGTCTAAAAATAGACATAGTCTAAAAATAGACTTTGCGCGAAAAATAGCCTGCGGGCCCACTTAGTGAAGGCGACTTCATTTCACTAAGCTCCATCATCTTGTTGCATTTTCAACACCAAGGATCTGTTTTGCAGCTCCCAAATCCTTCATTTCTAATGAATTTGCCAATTTTTGTTTGAGCACATTTATTTCCTGCACGTTAGACCCTGCAACAAGCATGTCATCTACATACAATAACAGTATAATATAGCTGCCATCATTTTTTTTTTTCAGATAAACACAATGATCAGAGTGACATCTAGTATAACCTTGTTCAGACATAAACTTGTCAAATTTTAGATACCATTGCCTTGGAGCCTGTTTTAAGCCATACAAGCTCTTCTTTAACCTGCACACCAATTTTTCTTTCCCTTTTACCTCATATCCTTCTGGTTGCTACATGTATATCTCTTCCTCCAAATCTCCATGGAGAAATGATGTCTTTACATCTAACTGTTCAAGATGTAAATCTTCCGCTACTACAAGAGTTAAGATAGTTCTGATTGAATTCATCTTAACAACAGGAAAAAATATTTCATCAAAATCAATACCTTTCTTTTGTGCAAACCCTTTCACCACAAGTCTAGCTTTGTACCTCTGTTTTCTTCCATCTTCTTCCTTCAGCCTGTAAACCCATTTATTCTGCAATGTAGTTTTACCTGCAGGCAACCTGACTAAGTCCCAAGTCTGGTTATGCATTAAGGAGTCCATCTCTTCATCCATGGCTAGCTCCCACTTCTTCCTACTTTCAACCTGCATTGCTTCTTCATAACATTTGGGTTCACCAAAATCATTCAACAATAAATAATATAATGAAGGAGAGTATCGTTCAGGGGGTCCACTTATCCTGGTAGATCTTCTAACACCACTTTCAGGTGTTTGAGGTGCCTGTTGCTGTTGTGGTGGTTGCTGCTGTTTTGGTTGTGGATTATTATTATTATTTTCAGGCACCTTTACCTTTTCAGTTATCTCATCAAGAACCATGTATTCCTTGCTTTCTTTTTCCTGTTTCTTTTCCTACAACTAATTCTTTTACAAGACATTTTCATTAAATATTACATCTCTTCTCCTACTGATTTTGTGATTTTCATAATCATATAAGCGATAACCAAAATCATTAACACCATATCCAATAAAGGTACATTTCTTTGATTTTGCCTCAAGATTTGTTCTATTTTCTTTATTAATGTGGACAAAGGCCTCACAACCAAAAGGCTTTAAAAAAGAGTAGTTTACCTTTTTACCTATCCATGCTTCCTCTAGAATACCACCATCCAAGGAACTTGAAGGACCTCTGTTTATTAGATAAACAACAGTATCTACAACATCTGCCCAAAATTGTAAAGGCAATCCTGCATACAATCTCATGCACCTTGCATGCTCCATGATTGTTCTATTCATCCTTTCTGACACACCATTTTCTTTTGGTGTTCTTGGAACTGTATTCTCTCTACGAATTCCTTGCTCTGAACAGTACCTATCAAACTCTTTGCTGCAATATTCACCTCCATTTTCTGATCTGAGACACTTCAAATTCTTTCCTGTCTCAATCTCAACCAAATATTTCCATTTCTTGAAAGTATCAAATACATCAGATTTATTTTGAATATAATAAATCAAATTTTTTCTAGTTGCATCATCAATAAACGTAACATAAGAGTGAGAGCCACCGAGAGATGATGCCTAAGCAAGTCCCCATACATCTGTATGCACAAGCTCCATTTTTTCGCTCTTCTTTTCTTTCCCAAATTTGAGAAATGTGACTCTCTTTTGTTTTCCATAAATGCAATTTTCACAGAAATCCAAATCAACATTCTTCAAACCTGGAAACAAATTTCTTGAGTGAATAATCTTCATCCCCTTCTCACTCATGTGTTCGAGCCTATGATGCCATAATGCTGCATCTGCTTCTTTGGAAGTTAAAGCATTAACAGAGTTAGAAATACCATTGCATAAATATAATGTACCAACCTTTTCTCCTTTTTCTATTACTAGGGCTCCTTTGGTGACCTTCCAAGTTTTATCTGTGAAAGTTGTCACACAACCTTCACCGCCTAACTGCCCTGTTGAAATCAGATTTTTATTTAGATCTGGAACATGCCTTACCTCCTTTAATAGCCATTGGTTTCCATTCTGTTGTTTTACAAGAACCTTACCCATTCCAACAATTTTACAAGGTTTATCATCACCCAAACGAACTTGTCCAAAATCTCCTTGAACATAGTCATGAAAATATTTCTTATCAGGTGTGGCATGGAATGAAGCCCCCGAATCTACAACCCAAGAATCAGTAACATTTTCGAAAGAAAGAATCAAAGCATCTTGTAACACATCACCTGTCACATTTGCTTCATGATTGTTTTCTTGTTGTGCATCTCCTTCTTTTCCCTTCCGAGATCTACAGTCTTTCTTTAGGTGTCATTTCTTTCCGTATTTCTAGCACACTATCCCTGATCTGGACTTGGATCTGCCTTTTCTTGATTTACTTCGATATCCTGAGCTCTTTCCTCTTTCCATTCTCCTTCCCTTAGACTCTGCATTCAAAGAATTACCCGATGTCTCACCAGACTTTTCCGTCGCATTTCCTCACTAAGGATAGCACCGACAACATCATCAAAATTTAAAGTATTAGATCTAGAGACAGTTACTAATGGCCATCACTAAACCATTCCAACTCTCTGGCAATTGGCACAAGAATAACAGAGCTCTAACTTCATCATCAAAGTTTACCCCTACAGAACTTAACTGATTGGTAACTGTATTAAAATCATTTAAATGGTCTGCAACAGATCCACCTTCCAACATCTTCATATTAAATAGTTGTTTCATAAGAAATACCTTGTTTGAGGCCGAGGGTTTTTCATATAGTTTCGCCAACGTCTGCATCAAACGCTCTGTTGTTGTTTCCTTCGAAATATTGAAGGTGACTGACGCCGCAAGGCACAACCATACTGTTCCGAGTGCCTTTCTATCGAGAATGTTCCATTCTGCGTCTGTCATGGCCGCCGAATTCTTTATTTTTCCACTCAATGGTAGGTACAGATCTTTCTGATACAGATAATCTTCCATCTGCATCTTCCACAACGGGAAGTTTTGGCCATTAAATTTCTCTACCCTAAACTTACCATCTTCTGCCATTGCTCCCACTCAAACTAGGAACCCTTCTTTCCTACAGTTTTATCAACCAAATATACCTTCAGCTCTGATACGAGTTGTTAGAAAAATTATATATTATGGAGCAATGCAACACATAAAATATGTGGAAAATACAAGCACACCAAACACATAAAACTAGAGAGACACAGATATACGTGGTTCACCCTATCTGGGCTACGCCCACCCCGAACAGCCAGTCCTTCCTTTCTATTATCCAGCAAAATGAAGAGACAAAACCTACAGCAGATCCGCTGTAATATCCTCTGTTCTCTCTCACAGTCTCCCTATCTATTTCCTGCTCAGCGAATACACATGTAATACACAGCCGCAATACAATGCCCTCATACAAAGAGAGGGGTTTCCTTCTAGGGAAAAAAACCCTAAACTAAACATAACTTCTACCGTCAGATCATCTGCCTAATGAACGGCCCAGATTGACTAGAAATTACTATACTTTTACAAGGCAATTTTACATCTGTTTTTAGCTTCGGGGGCGCTACCCTCGAAACCCCTGCCAGGGGATTGCTGGCCCCCCGACCCCCCAGCTAGGGGCTTAGCCCCCCAGACCCCACGGGGGGAAAATTACCCCCCGCACCCCTTCGCTGTAAGGGTGTACAGTTTTCCTGGGGTATACATCCAGCTAAAACAAGGATCTATGAATTAGGATGAAAATCAGGCTCCACACCCAACATGAAATCCTTGAAATGATAATCTCTGATGTCTGTGGACCTTTCTTGATAGCTTCCATGACCAAACACCGGAATTATGTTATATTTGTATATGATTTCCCACAGAAGTGCTGAATTTTCGTCAAAAGAAAGACCACACATTATCCAAGTTTGTTGAATTTAAATCACTTGTTGAGAAAGAAACTCAGAGGAAAGCGGAAGATCTCAGGAGCGATAATGATGGTGAATATGTGTCGAATGATTTTAAAAATTTATGTGCAAAGGAAGGCATTCAATGAGAGTTGAAAGCACCCAAAAACCCACAACAAAATGGGGTGGCTGAGAGGAAGAAAAAATGTATTGTGGGAGAGCATAGTGTGATGTTTCATGACCAAGGCCTACCACTGAAACTTATGGGATGAAGCATGTAATGTAGTTGTATACTTATAGAACAAGAGTCCTTATCAAATTCTTCAGATGAGTACACCAAAAGAATCTTTTTTAGGGAAGAAACTAGATTTGTCACACTTCAGGATCTTTGGATCATTAGTTTATTGGCATGTTTCCAAGGAATCAAGGAAAAAGCTAGAGCTGAAAGCAAAGATTGGCATATTTTTGGGGTAGTAACACTCATAAACCTCATAAATATCAGGTATACCTGCCATCTATTAGGATGACACTTATTCATAAATATGTGAATTTCGATTAAGATAAGTCAATGAAGTGTTCCCTTTAGAGGGAGCTTCAATTGCATGTAGATCAAGAGCTCTTGAATATAAAGGAAGAACCTCAGGATGTTTTGGAGTAGGCACAAGCAAAGGAGCAGAGAGTGGAGATTCCCACTGAAGCAGAGACATCTAGAGAAGGAAGGAAGTGAACTAGATAAGTTGACATATTATTGCATGATCCTAGAGAAAATGTGGGAGCACCCACATAACAACGTAGGAAGAGGAGGTCATTGATTGGTACACTGGCTACATGGATCTAATGAGTGAGATATTAGAGATAGAACCATCCTCATTCGAGGGAGAAATGCAAAAAATACTATGGGTTGACACCATGGTAGAGGAACATGATTCCATTGTAAGAGAAAGTGTTTGGAAAGTGGTCCCAACACCAGAGGATAAATCAATGGTGCATTCGACATGGATATACAAGGTGAAACAAGCAGCAAAAGGAAGCATCGAGAAACACGAGGCCAACTTTGTGGCCAAGGGGTTCTCTTAGGAGGAGGGAATTGACTATGAGGAGACCTTTTCTCCAGTAGCAAGGTATTCTTCTATCAGATCAATTCTAGCAATTGCAACATAGATGGGATGGAATATTCCTCATATGGATGTGAAGACAACATTCCTCAATGGAGTGATTGAGGAAGAGGTGTACATTGAAGAACCAGAAGGATTTGAGACCTTCGACAGATAGTTTCATGCGTGCGGACTCAAGCGAGCATTGTATGGATTGAAACAAGCAACCTATGCTTGGTACACCAGGATCATCAACTATCTTACTGGGTCGGGCTTCTCCAAGAGTGAAGAAGATGAAAACCTTTACCATATTGTTGTTGAAGGTAAATTTTTTATTATATTTTTATATGTCGATTATTTTATTTTAAATGATGATGATAAATTGATCACTTATTGCAAAGAGGATCTTGCAAGAGAATTTGAGATGAAGTACATGTGATTCATGCATTATTTCATCAGCTTGGAAGTATGGCAAGGAGATGGGGAACTGTTTGAATCTCAAAGAAATAATTCCAATGATATACTAAAGAAGTTCTGTATGGATAGTAGAAAAACCATGGAAACTCCCCTTGAAGGTAGTTGGAGGAAGGAGGATGCCACTTCAGGTGACGAAGTGGAGGCTACCATTTATAGGTATCTTGTGGGTTCACTTATGTATTTGGTGAACACATGACCAAACATGTGTTATGAAGTTAACCAGCTTAGTCAAGCAATGGTTAAGCCAACCATACTATATTCGAAGGCGAAAAAAAATGTGTTGATATACCTTAGAAGCAGTACTCATTTTGGATTTTGGTACAAACGGAAAGAGGGAGTGAAGTTTCAAGGCTTCATAGATGCAGATTGGGTGAGAATTCCATCAGAACGGAAGAGCACATCAAGAGGATTTTTTAGTGTTGGGTTCGCAACAGTTTCTTGATACAGTAGGAAGTAGAGATTTATAGCACTAAACTCAATAGAAGTAGAGTACAAGGCTTCCAGTCAAGCAACATGTGAGGCGATCTAGATGAGGAAGATTATTTTTGGGTTATTTGATCAGATAATGTATCCTACTATGATTTACTATGATAATCAAATTTGTGTCAAAATATATGAGAATCCAATTTTTCATGATCGATCCAAGCATATCGACATCCGATATCACCATCTACGAGATTGTCTGTAGAGGCATATCATGTTGTTGGAATACATCCCTACATAGGAGAAAGATACAGATATTTTGAAAAAGGATTTTTCAAGAGGAAAATTCGAGTTCCATAAAGGTAGGATTGGGGTATCTGATAATCCCTTTCTTGTTAAGGGATTGTTGAAAATGCAACAATAAATTCCTAATTTAATTTTCCCTTGATTAAATTAGGAGAAATTTGAAATTCCACATCAACAGACAACTTGAATGAGTTTATTAAGGTGATATAGTTTTTATCACTAAGTCAGCTTATTTAATTCGATTTGGGGGCATGAACTTCAATTGTGTAAAGTGATTCCTAAATTTTAGGAGCCTAGGTTGAGTTGGTTTCAGTTGTAACAATTTAATTTAGTTAAATTGAGTTATGGCCAGTTAAACTAGTTCTAACTATTGGAGGAACTAGTGGGAGGTCTAGCAGTGGGGTGTAACTTTAGTGTTTAACCAGTTAACTAATCAATCAACCTAAATTAACTCATCCATGCATATAATTTCAGTTACCCATTTGAGATTGGATTTCAAGGGCAGTATACTATCAATTGTAAAGTATTCCAAGTTGTATAGGTGGTGCATGAAATTAGAGAAGGACCTAAAGGAATTGCACAATCTAGATTGAGGAATTTCCTAAATAATAGGGGATAATTCCTTGAGGAAAAAAACAAGGAAATAGGAGCTTGGAGGCTTGAAAAATTGGCTAAGTGTTGGCCAAAGCCAGTAAGTTAGTCAGAGGATAGAAGATACAGGTGCAGGTTGTGCTCAAGCTTGAGCAAGCATATTGTACTCATCCAAATTATTTGATTAATTTAATATAGATAGGATGGGGTTTTTATCAGTTTCTTTCCCTTAGATAAATCTTTTTGTATGTGTTTTAAATCACGATGCATGTTTTTTATATGTGTTGTCAATCGTGAATTTTCTTTCGCAGATGAATCGAGTAGATTTGAGTATTATGTTTTAGTAAATTACATGAGAATTTTTTAATCTACATTAAATGTATACATGGTATCAAAGTAGGATTCACAGTAGAGAAGAGAATTCAAAGTTGTCTTTGTAGGAGGATCAAATTTATAGGATCAATTCTTCAGAGCTTGCATTATGGCTTTCTATGGACTAAGACTTGAGTATGCCCTTAAGGGAAGCTCGAACTATGTTTCTTGGAAGGGACACATGGAGGTAGTTTTGGAAGATAATGGGTTGAAGGAATTCATTGATAGTGATATCCCAAAACCAGCAGCAGTTGATACTCAGAAACTAGCAGAATGGAAGAAGTGTGTATCCAGGGTGAGGAGAATCATATTGGAGGGAGTATGAGACCATATTTTCTCTAATCTCTAGAGGAAAGATATTTTGTATGAAATGTGGAAAAAGTTGATAGATTCTTTCCAGAACAGTAGTGACCACAAAAAGATGGCACTCAAGGACAAACTTTAGAATATCAAGATGCAGAAGGAAGAGAAAATACCACAATACCTGAGCAGGTTCACACAATGTCGTGATTAAATTGGTAGTGTTGGTGTTATGGTTGTAGAATATGATCTGGTAAAATTGGAAGTTCTAGGCCTTCCCAAGAGCTGTCACAATTGCCAATATTGAGGCTACCAAATTGGGAAAGATTTTGGTATGATTTGGTGCAAGAAGAAATAAGGTAAAACACCAGAGACAAAACCTCATCCAAGTGTGATGATGAGGGGAATTGTGCCTTGGCTAGAAAGGTAAAGAAAGGGAAAGGGAAGAAATCCCAATCCAAAGGAGATTCCAGTCAAGGGTGGAAGAAGAAAGACTTATCCAAAATCAAGTGTTTTCACTGTCATGAATTGGGACACTATGCCATGAACTATCCACACAAGAAGGTAGAAAAGAAGCTCCCAAGAGGAGCGGCGGGTGAAGTTTTGGCTTCACAATTCAAGCTCGACTTCACATTCATTTCATGCATGGAAAGCACAATGATGGGTAGTGTGTGGTATCTGGATAGTGGTGCCTCATTCCATATGACGGGCGACCAAGAATATTTTAGTGGCTTGGAGGAGAAAGACCTTGAGATGCACATCGATATGGGAGATGATGGGAGGTAAAGCGCATCCGATATTGGTTCAATTACTTTTCAAAGGGCGTCTGAATCCCATCTCGGGATCAAGGATGTGATGTTTGATCTAGGTATAAAGAATAATTTTGTTTCTATCACAGTGTTGGAAGACAGTGGCTATGATGTGATATTCAAAAAAGGAAATGAATTCCTGAGACACATCACCACGAGAAAAGTGAAGCAGATCGAGGTTTGAGTGAAGAACCTCTACAAGTTGAATGTGGAATATTGTGTTAGGTCCCTATATTACTAGTATAGACCCTTATTGTTGTTAGTGTAACCCCCTTATTGTTATTGTTGTATCCTCGTAACCCCCATATTATTATTATTGTGTCCTTACATTATTATTGTTAAGTCAGCTAGGATTACATTATGGCCCCATGGACTCCTATATATAGAAGGTAGGTTTTATCATTTGTATCATCCAAGAATTGTTCATTTACGTAATGTATTGGAGGTTTCCCCCTTGAAGTGGATAATTTCTAAGGCGTTGATCTCTCTTTTCTTCTATTTTTGGAGTTGGTTTCATAACATTTGGTATCGAAGCTTTGGATTCTAGGGTTTCGCTACTCCAAACAGGTGATCGTGGAATTTTTGCTATAACTTTTTTTCTAGGAAGTTTCAGAAGCCGAAACTTTTACAAAGCGAAGCTGAAATCCTGAGGAACATCATGTAAAAAATTCAGATCTTGGTTCAAAATATTTTCAGAGATATGATCTATGGAAGTTAGGCTTGTTTTAGGCTTCCGAATTTCACCTAAAACAGTTCATTGTGGCATTTTCACTATAACTCTTTTTCTTCAAATTTTAGAAGCTGAAATTTTTATAAAAAGAATCGAAAATCCTGTGGAACCTCCTGTATAAATTTCAAATCTTGGTTCACAATATTTTTAGAGATATGATCTGTATAAGTTAGGGCTATTTTAGGCTTTCGAATTTCATCTCAAAAAGGTGACTATGGGAAAATCATCATAACTCTCTCTTTGAGCGTCGAATTGGAATTTTGTAAAAATTGGCCACAAGTATACAGACTTTAGTTTCCTGTGTATCAATTTCAGAGTCAAAGAAGGAAAAAATGACACATGGCACGTCGTACAACTTCACTCTACTGAACCTGTCCATAATTAGGTCATTGTGGGAGATTGGGCATAACTTTTCCTTGAAGAATCCAAATCAGATCAGAACTGTGGCATTCGAAAGAAGATTTAGATTGATACTACAGGGTTGAATTTTAGATATTGAAGATCTGAAATCATAGAGATAATTCAATTTCAATATCGATCTCCTCAAAAGCAAGAAAAAGGTGTGTAATTTTTTATTTTTTATTTATTTTTTCTGAATTACATAAGTCTTGTTTGAAGAATCAATTTGAATTGATTCCAAGGGCATCAATGTTACACCATTTTTTTGGTCATCTAACCCATTATCATTAGATGAACCCAAGTACACCATGTAAGACCAATTTTACCCTAATTAAAATTGCTTTCACCATGTAAAATAACATTTGTCTATATTTCCTAGTCATATTTAACCCAAAACAAGGAAATTGATTAAATAAATCATTATTTGTTTAATTAAATAAATCATTATTTATTTAATTATATTCCCACCATCTCCCTAAAATAATAAATAAATCATTTATTTATTTATTGTTTATAAATAAAGGAATTGACCCAACTCAAAAGACCTTTTCCCTCCAACAAATATAATAAAATATTCCTAAAGGGTGATTCTAGAATTTGATTAATAATATTTTATTCATGCACCGAGTTCTAGAACACCCCAATATTTTGTTATAAATAGAATGGTTTTCCCCATTCATTAGTCACCTCCATTGCATTAGATCACACTAGATCTACTCTTGGTCACCATTTTCCATTTTTGCCTTGTGAGCTCCCATTGAGTTCTATGTTTGTCTGGGTTTTCTACCACAACAAGAGAGAGGAATTTTAGATCTGAAATGCTGAGGACTTTCAAGAACCCATCCCATTGAGGAGAACCGGAAAACACCTTTCTTGTTTTCCTCTCAGGTGCCCCATTCTTTAATATAATACAAAATTCTTTTAAATTCATTGTTCTTGTCTTTTCTATTGGATGCATGGAGCCAAATTGTGTTTTATCTACTTAATGCCTTTTGTGTTTAGATCTGGATTTGTGCAGTAGACTTAAAGATATTTTGCAGCCATAATCGATGTTAGGGCTATTTTTTATGCGTAGCTAAAGTGATCTTTTACGACGAAAGGATCATACTATCAATCAGTATTGGGTTCTAAAATTCCTCCTAAAAAGAATTCAACACCCATTAAGCCTTAATACGGCTCTACTATGGCTCATGAAGATGAAGAAATGCAACATGACATATCAAAATCACAAGAGCAAGTGCACCAAATTTCGCTCTCACAAAGAGCAATAAAAAAATGAAATGGATGTTTTGAAGAAAAGTGTGGAAGCTACGATGGATGGTTTGAAGAATGGTATGGAAGAAAAATGGAAGGTTTGAAGGAAGACATGGAAGGTTTGAAGGAAGGCTTGTCAAAGTTGATACAAGAAATGATTCCTAATGGAAAAAAGATAGTAGAGGAAACTCATGATGAGAACAAAATAAATGTTAATCGTGATTTCATAAAATTTAATGTTGGATTGAAGAACCACCATATTCCAAAGATGGATATGAGGAATTTTGATGGCAAGGATCCCGTAACATGGATACTACATATGGAGCAATATTTTTCTCTCAATAATGTGAAAAACACACAAAAGGTACGCATTGCAACTTTACATTTAGAACAACATACATTTCTATGGTATCAATGGCTTTGCTTCCGTAAAAAAATTTTCACTTGGTCAATTTTTATGGCGGAAATGATATCACATTATGAGGATACAAAGAGCAACACCTTCTTTAGCCAATTTATAAATCTCAAACAAAAGGGTTCACTGGTGGAGCACATTGAGGACTTCCAAAAATTGAATATAAGAGTAACTGATATTCCAGAGGAACACAAGGTTGATGTCTTCATAGAGACTTTAAAGGATAACGTACAACATGAAGTTCATGTTTGGGAACCTGATTCATTGGAGAAGGCATTCAAGTTGGCAAGGAAAAATGAATGTAAAATTATGTTGACAAGGAAGCCTACCACTCACATCTATAAAGATGGAATTGTTGCTACTCCTAGACTTCCACAACCTACAAGGTTGACATCACAATAATTGGAAGAAAAAAGAGCAAAAGGGCTTTGCTATAGTTGTGATAGAAAATACACTAAAGGTCATAAGTGTGCTGAGAAGGAATTATTTTACATAGATTGTGAAGAGGAGGAAGAAAATGAACAAGAAACTTCAAAAGAAGAGGATATACAACAGGAACCAACTCTAGAAGAAGAAAAAATGAGTCCGACCATATCATGTAAGGCATTGGCAGGAATTACCACTCCTCAAACTCTCAAGATAGAAGGACATATCAAGAATAAAAAGGTAATAGTGTTGATTGATTTGGGTAATACACATAATTTTATTCATTGTAAGGTAGCCAAGGAATTGAATTATTTCATATACCCAACACCAGAATGTCAAGTGATGGTTGCAAATGGAGGAACTATAAATTTCTCTGGAAAATGCCATAATATCAAGCTAGCCATGGGGGGATATGTATTGAATATTCCAATGCTTTCCATCCCAATGGGAGGTGTTGATGTTGTACTAGGAGTACAATGGTTACAATCTTTGGGGATGATAGCTTTAAATTTTCAAGAACTTTTCTTGAATTTTTTTTCGAAAGGAAAGGAAATTGAATTACGAGGTATCGCATGGAAGCCAGGAAATATAATAAGCTCTAATGTCATGACAAAGCTTCTGAAGAAAGAACAATGAGGCGTAATTGCACAATTATGCTCACTAGAAGTTTCAACATCAAAATCATCTATTTCTCCAAATCTCCAAAAAGTATTGGATAATCATTCCAAGGTGTTTGAAACTCCCAAAGGACTCCCACTTATTCGTGATCATGATGATGATATTCATTTGATTCCAGGAAGTGTTCCTCCAAACATTAGGCCTTACAGATATCCTTATTTCCAAAAGAGAGAAATTGAATGTATGATTACAGAAATGTTAGAGGCAGGTATAATTCAACCTAGTCAAAGTTCTTTCTCTGCTCCTATAGCATTGGTGCACAAGAAGGATGGATCATGGCGCATGTGTCTGGATTGTAGGGAGCTCAATAAGCTCACTATTAAAGATAAATTTCCCATTCATGTGATTGCTGATGATACAGATTTATGCAGGAATGCAACAGAATAAAAATATAGCCATAAATACAAAGATACAGTGGAAATAACACTTCATTTCATTAATATCAAAGAACTAAAATTTGCTTACAGACAGAATGGAAATAAACTAGCTAGGGCGCTGGTAGCTACCTCTGAGAAGAGATGTGGCAGCTACAGGCCTCTGAACTGAGTTAAAATGAGGCTTGAGGGACTATTTATTATTTAGAAACAATGGAAAACCCTAAACATCCAACCTTAGGAGATGAAGCAGTAAAACTATGGGCCCCGTTTGGGTAAATTGGTGTTTCAACTTCCCGGGAACGTAACATTGGCATACAATCTCTGTTTGACGCGAACCATAACTCGTTAGAAATATATATTCGAGGAATAAAAATTTTGAGTGAGAAACATCAATCCATGGACCCATGTTGCTCCCAGTTTTCCAAAAAAATGTTGTTTAGGGCCTCAAAACTGCTCCGGAAGTTCAGGACTCGAAAAACTGCTAAAAATAGTAAGTTGTGCCAAAACTGAAAAAATGAAAGAGACAATGGTGGGGACCCAAGTGGAATAGGCGGGTGACCACCAATATCCACCTGGATCATTCCTCCCCCCTTAGGAAGCAATGGTCCCCATTGCGTTAAGTTCCTCCATGAGATGAGGAAATTTCTGTTGAACTTGGTCCCTGGTGAACCACTTTCCTTGGTGTAGGAGTTGGCTAGCTTTGACAACCAGATACAGTTGGATCTTCTTGTTGGCAAGTGTTCTTGATTTTCATTTCCATGATACAATCTGTGGTGGCATGTTCCATGCAGTCTGGGTTTAACTCTGTTGGTGTCAGTTGTTCTACAATGTCAGAGGTGTCTAATAGAGGTGGGAAGTAAGGACGAAGGTGGTCCACATTGAATACTGGGTGCAAACCAAGGAATGGTGGAATACTGAGCTTGAAGGCATTGTTCCCTATAGCCTTGGTGATGGTGTATGGCCCGTATCGAAGCGGGAAAAGCTTGTGGTGGGGTCCAGTGAGGTGCTCCTTCTGCAAATGTAGCCATACTTTTTCACCCACCTGGAAGTTGTGCGACACCCGATGTTGATCATGGCGTTTCTTGTACTTAGCATTGGATCTATCTAATATGTCATGAACCTTTTGGAAGATGTGTTGAATATGCTCTATGAAGCTATTTTCTTTGTCAACTTCAGACTGGACATGAGTCGAATCGGCCTGAGTAACCGCAAATGGCATGGCTACGTCAATGGGACATAGTGGCTGGAATCCCAAGCCTACTTGAAAGGGGTTATGGCCGATTGAACTGTGGAGAGCTCGGTTGTAGCTATGTTGTACATAGGGGAGGCTCTCATCCCATGTACGTGGGTGCTTTGAATTGTACATGCAGAATGTGTACAATCATTCTGTTGACAACCTCTGTCTGGCCATCTGTTTGGGGATGGAAAGTTGTGGACTTGGTGAGCTTGGTGTCCAGCATTGACTAGAGGCTGGACCAAAATGTGTTGAGGAACCTGCTATCCCGATCTGATATGATAGATTGTGGGATCCCAAAGTGCACCCACACTCGTTCAAAGAAGAGTTTAGCAGTGGCTTCTGTTGTGATATTGTTCTTGCATGCCGCCATAATGGCCATCTTCGAGAATCTGTCGACGACCATGAAAACACAGTCATTTCCATGCTTAGTAGAAGGTAGGCCCGACATGTAATCCATGGAGATGGATTCCCAAGGTCGATTAGGGGTAGGTAGCTGAGTATATAGGCCTTGCTTCTTGATGGTCAGTTTGGCAATGGCATAAGAAGTGCAGGATCTGATGTGCTTCCCGACATCCTTTCGAAGGTTCAACCAATAGAAATACTTTTTTCGTACTACTACTATTTTCTTGACCCCAAAATGCCCAACGACTCGACTGTAGTGTGCTTCCCATATCATCTTGGCACGCTCGCTTGAAGGAACACAAAGGTGTCCCAGGTGGCATAAAAGTGCATCTTGGAGGTGAAAATTTGGAACTTACGTACCCCCAAGAGTGCCTTGTAAGTGTGGCCGGATTCTGGGTCGCTCTCGTAGAGAAGCAGCCAATCAGAAGTCCCGTGCCCACAAGAGTTGAGAATGGTGGTGAGCACCATGATCAGTGGTCGGCTGAGGCAGTCTGCAACATTATTGGTGCTACCCTTCTTGTACTTGATGTTCAAATGAAACTATTGCAGATATGTGGACCACTTCTAATGGCGATCATTCTGCAACTTCCCTTGTGTCCGTATGAACTACAGGGACCGGTGGTCTGTGTGGATGATTCTTTCCTTCCCCAAAATGTAATGCTTCCATTGTCGACAAGCTTGCACAATGGAATACATTTCTTTTTCATAAGTGGGATACTTGCAAACTGTGTCAGACAATGTCTCACTGTGATATGCCACTGGATGTCCTTGTTGAGTAAGAACTACCCCAATAGCATAGTCACAGGCATCTGTCTTGATCTCAAATGGTTGTTGCAAGTCTGGTAATGTGAGCACTAGGGTAGAACAGAGGCGATTTTTCAATTATGTGAACGCCTTCTGTTGAGGTTCCGACCAAAAGAATTTTTCTCTCGCTTCTCCTCTCTCTCTCGGTGACTTGACTCAAGGGCCAAGTGATATGAGATCCCAACATGAACCTAGTGTGAGAATTAGCAAGACCCAGTAGTGTGCGAAGCTCTGTTATAGTGGTTGGGGCTGGCCAATCCCGAATGACTTGGATCTTGGTTGGATCCACATGCACCCCCCTTTAATCAATAATGTATCCCAGATATTGAACCTAGGTCATGCCAAAAGTGCACTTCTCCAAATTGGCACACAACTTGTGTTGTCGCAGTGTTTGGAGGACTTGTCGTATGTGGTGGAGGTGCTCTTCCCAAGTCTGGCTGAAGATCAAAATGTCATCCAAGTACACCACTACAAATGAGTTGGTGAATGGCCGCAAGATGTCTTCCATCAACCTCATGAAGGTTGCGGGAGCATTCGTCAACCCAAAAGGCATGACCAACCGTTTCAAAAGGCCTTCCTTGGCTTTAAAGGCAGTCTTCCACACATCAGAGGGTTTAATTGGTACCTGGTGATACCCAGACTTCAAGTTGATATTGTTGAAATATTTTGCACCTTTGAGTTGGTCCAGAAGGTCATCAATCTATGGGATCGGGTACCTATTCCAGACAGTGATCTTGTTCAGCACCCGATATTCGATACAGAGCCTCCACGCCCCATCCTTCTTCTATACCAATACGATCAGGCTCCCACAGGGCGATGAACTTGGTCGGATGTGACCTTTCTGCAACAGCTCCTGAATCTGCCTCTTGATTTCATCGTTCTCCAGAATAGAGCGCCGATAGATCGGTCCATTGGGTAGCGGCGCACCTGGGGTCAGATAAATTGGGTGCTTGATCTGATAGTGCAGAGGAGCCCCTGTGGGTGAGGTGAAGATGTCCCTGTACTCCTCCACAACCTTTTCCATTTTTTTTTGTTGTGTAGAGGAGTCCTCTCTGGAGGTCGTGGCCACAGTCTTATTCTTGCCCTGGGGGTAGATTATTAGGAAAAAAAATTTCCTAGTTTGGGAAATGAGCTTACTGCATTGTTTTACAATAACCAAAGAGATAGCGGCAGGAGATGGTACCTCTGGTATCCTGTACAACTTATTTCCCAAAGTAACAAGAACAGCGTGAGGCTGAGACTCATACATAGCATGATGCTTCCACAAGTATGGTTTTCCTAATAATACATCAGAAACATTAATAGGAGCAACGTCACATAATACCTCATCCGTGAAGGGCTTGATGCTATAGGGAAGGCAGCACTATTGGCTGACGCGGAGATCTCATCCTTGGTGAAGCCACCCAATGGTGTATGGATGTGGGTGAGCTATGGTCGGCAAGCCCAACCTCTTCACAACTTCTGCTAAAATGAGGTTCTTTTAGCTCCCATTCTTGACAATGAACTGTAATGGGGAGCCCTTTACCCACATCTGGGAGTGGAAGAGACGTTCCTCCTCCTCTGGATCTTCCGGTTCCTCCTTTTGGATCTTCGTAGTGGCAACAGTGGCGTTGGGCTCCGCATCAATAATCTGTTTCCCTTTGTCATTCCCCTTTTCAAATTCTAATTCAGAGTCAGAGCATGCATCTAACTCAGAAGCCCTCATCTCGGCCACCAACGACTGCTTGGCTCGACACTCACTTGTGTTGTGAGTGGAGCTCTTATGGAACTCACACCACTTTCCCATGTCCTTCTTTGGCTTTGTAGTGTTTCTATTTTCTTGTGGCTTCGACAGGTTGTCTTGGGTCGCCATGCCTTGGCTCTATCCTTTGTTCTACGGTTTGGGAGCACCTTTCCCTTGCTGTTGATTCGTAGATCCAAAGTCTCGCTTCTTCTGTTTGAATTTCTGCTCAATCTTGGCAACATACCGGTATGCCGTACCAAGCGAGGAGATGTCGAGGAACTCCATTTTCTCCTAAATGTATCTATGCAGACAACTGCGGCACTTTAGCACTAGATGTTTCTTTGAATCTTTGATACCCAACTTTGTGCGCATGGTATGGAACAAATTCGTCAGCTCATGCACATCTTGATCCCTTTGTTGTCGCAGTGTGGTCCATTGTATGTACTTGTCCTCATAGCTCCCCATGGGATATTATTGTTCCTTGATGGCGTCTCAGAAATAATTCCAAGTGGGTACGACCGAGAACAGCGAGGGTTTTGTCTTGTACTTTTTCTCACAGTGGATTTCCGACTAGTCCTTGACATGGGGGGTAGCTTTAAGAAGTGCAAAAATAATCTTCTCCCGGTTGGAAAAGTCATGAACTGAGAAATATCCTTCTAATAGATTCAACTATCTATCTACAGAATCTACATCTATTTGACCCTAAAATATGGGAATGTCAAAATTTACTTGTACCTTAAAAGGAGTCGCACCTCCAGAGTGGCTTCCGGATGCAGATGCGCCGCTGGTGGGCAGCCATTGAAGGATCTGGGCAAATTTATCCATCATCGCGTTCCTTTATTTTTTGAGGGCCTCCTTGAGCAATATTTTGATAGGATCTCCTGCTCCCTCATCTTTCTTTTCGTCCCCCATGGGCATCCATCGGGGTTTGCGAGGTTGATCTTACAAGGGTTTCACCAGATCGAGCCCTAACTCCTTATACCCTAACCTCGTTGGGGACATGCAAAGAAGGATCGATAAAAGGCAGACCGCTCTGATACCACTGATCCGTATTTATGCAGGAATGCAATAGAATAAACATATAACCATAAATGCAAAGATGCAGTGGAAATAACACTTCATTTCATTAATATCAAAGAACTGAACTTTGCTTACAGACAGAATGGAAATAAAATAGCTATGGCACTGGTAGCTATCTATGAGAAGAGATGTGGTGGCTACAGGCCTCTGAACTAAGTTACAATGAGGCTCGAGGGCCTATTTATTATTTAGAAACAATGGAAAACCCTAAACATCCAAACCCCTAACCCTAGGAGATGAAGCGCCAAAACTATGGGCCTTGTTTGGGTAAATTGGTGTTTCAACTTCCCCGGGACTTAAATTTGGCATACGATCTCCGTTTGACACGAACCATGCACCGATGTCGCTCCCGGTTTTCCAAAAAAACATCATTTAGGGCCTCAAAATAGCTCCGGAAGTTTAGGACCCGAAAAACTGCTAAAAATAGTAAGTTGTGCCGAAACTGAAAAACTGAAAGAGACAATGGTGGGGCCCCAAGTGGAATAGGCTGGTGACCACCAATATCCACCTGGATTAGGTGAATTATTGGATGAATTACATGGAGCAATTTATTTGACCAAGTTGGATCTTCGTTCAGGATATCATCAAATTAGAATGAAGACTGAAGATATTTCGAAAACAGCATTTCGAACTCATGAGGGTCATTATTAATTTTTGTTCATGCCTTTTGCCCTTACCAATGTACCTTCTACATTTCAAGGGGCGATGAATTCCATTTTCAAACCATTCCTTAGAAAATTTGTGCTAGTATTTTTTGATGATATACTAATCTACAATAGGTCTTGGAAGGATCATGTTCAACATGTTGAGAGGGTGCTCAAACTATTGGAGGAGAAACAATTATATGCAAAAACATCCAAATGTTTCTTTGGAGCATAAGAGGTGGAATATCTGGGTCATATTGTATCTCACGAGGGTGTTAAGGTAGACCCTAAAAAAATTAAAGCCATTAAGGAATGGAAAGTCCCCACAACCATAAAGAAGTTGTGCATATTTCTCGAGTTAACAGGGTATTATCTCAAGTTTGTTAAGAATTATGGGAATAGTAGCACCTATAACAACATTATTGAAGAAATATGCACTTTCATGGACCCCTGAAGCAACTAAGGCCTTTGAACATCTTAAAGAGGAAATGTGCCTAGCACCAGTCTTAGCTACGCCAAACTTCACAGAAACCTTTATTGTGGAATGTGATGCCTCAAGAAATGGAATTGGTGTTGTTTTAATGCAATAAGGAAGACCCATTGCTTTTGAAAGTCGTCCAATCAAATAAAATTATTTACAAAAGTCTATTTATGAGAAGGAAATGTTGGCAATACTACATGCACTAAAGAAATGGAGACTTTACCTAATGGGAAGACACTTCAAGGTAAAAATTGATCATGATAGTCTTAAACACTTTTTGGAACAAATACTATCTTTAGAAGAGCAGAAAAAATGGGTCCCAAAGATGTTGGGTTATGACTTTGAAATACTCTACAAAAAAGGGAAGCTAAATGTTGTTGCATATGCACTCTCAAGAAAGGATGAAGAGGTGGAAGCATTGCTTTGTGCCATTTCTATTATCCAACTAGAATGGATAGCCAAAGCAAGGGATGAATAGAAGAAGGACGAAGAAGTGTGGACACTCATTCAAAAGTTTCAGCAAGATCCTAGTACATCTGATACATTTATTTGGAAAAATGATTCCTTATGGTACAAATATCGCTTATATATTTGCAATAATTCCCAACTAAAACAAAAGATTCTTTTGGAATTGCACACTTCTCTTTAGGAGGAAACTCAGGATTTTTAAAAACTTACCACAAGGTGAAGAAATAATTTTTTTGGGATAGCCTTAAATCTTATATTCAAACGTTTGTTGCAGAATTTTTGGTTTTCCAGAAAAATAAAGTTGAGAAAATTAAGACCCTGGGTCTTCTACAACCTTTATCCATTCCAATTCAACATTGGGAGGATATTTCAATGGATTTTATTAGAGGTTTACCTAAGTCCAAAGGAAGGAGTGTCATCATGGTTGTAGTTGATAGACTTACCAAATATGCACACTTTTGTGCATTATCTCATCCATTTAAAGCAAGTATAGTTTCTACTGCATTTATGGAAACAATTCAAAAGCTACATGGAAACCCGAAGATTATTGTAAGTGACAGAGATCCCATTTTTACAGGAATTTTTTGGATGGAATTATTTTCTTGTTTGGGTACTCAACTAGCTTATAGCTCATCTTATCATCCTCAATCCGATGGTCAAACAGAGATAGTGAATAAATTTTTGGAAGGATATCTTCGTTGTTTTGTATATGATAAGCAAGAACAATGGGTCAAGTGGTTACCTCTCGTTGAATGGTGGTATAACACTTCCTTCCATACTACAGCAAAAATGAACTCATTTATGGCACTTTATGGATATCATCCAATGTCCATCACATCTTCTTTAAGGGAAAATTCTAGGGTTCAAGCAGTGGAAGATCACATCGAGCATTAACAAGAAGTTATCCAACTCTTAAAGGATAACCTAAATTTGGCACAAAATCGAATGAAACAACAAGCAGATCAACATCACAATGAGAGAAGTTTTGATGTAAGATATTGGGTATTTTTATAGCTACAACCATACAAACAAATGTCCCTCAAGCAAGCTAAGAAGTATAATAAATTATCGCCAAATTACTATGGTCCTTACAAGGTGTTGCAAAATATTGGTACTATGGCATACAAAATGGAGCTTCCTGCTTCTTCATGAGTGCATCCAATTTTCCATGTTTCATGCTTAAAGAAGGTTATAGGGGACAAAACTCTAGTTCAAACAATATTGCCAGAACTTGATGAGGAAGGAAAAACCATATTGGAACCTGAAGCAGTCATGGAAACAAGAACTTGACAGCTACGAAATCGATCAATTTCAGAGTATCTCATCAAATGGAAGAACTTACCCATTGAAGATTCGACATGGGAGGATGAGAATTTTATACAGAAGCACCCAAAGCTACTCAAGCGTTGATGAAAACACTTTTTTGAAGGAGAGGAGCATGTTAGGTCCCTATATTTCTAGTATAGTCCCTTATTGTTGTTAGTGTAATCCCCTTATTGTTATTGTTGTACCCCTGTAACCCCCATATTGTTATTATTGTGTCCTTACATTATTATTGTTAGGTCGGCTAGGATTACATTGTGGCCCCATGGACTCCTATATATAGAAGGGAGTTTTTATCATTTGTATCATCCAATAATTGTTCATTTATGTAATGTATTGGAGGTCTCCCTCTTGAAGTGGTTGATTTCTAAGGCGTTGATCTCTCTTTTCTTCTATTTTTGGAGCTGGTTTCATAAGATATTGTGTTGCTTTGATCACAAAGGCAGAGAAGGTGTAGAGACGAGATGTCGATGAATTATGGAATATAATACTTGGCCATTTTATCATAGATATTTGAATATCATGCATCAAATCACCAAAGGCCTTCCTAAAGGAGAAATAGAGAAATAGAATACATGCCAAGGGTGTGCCTTAGGGAAATACAAAAAATCCACCTTCAATGATCGGGATAGTAGGGCGCATGCAATCCTTGAAAGGATCCACTCTGATCTCTGTGGACCTTTCTCGACAGCCTCCACATCCAAACACAAGTATTATGTTATATTTGTAGATGATTTCTCATGAAAGTGCCAAATTTTATTCATGCAGAAGAAATATTAGACATTATCCAAGTTTGTTGAATTGAAAACACTTGTTGAGAAAGAAACTGGGATGAAAGTGAAGGTTCTCATGAGCGATAATGGTCATGAATATGTTTCAAATGAGTTAAAAAATTTATGTGTAAAGGAAGGCATTCGATGGGAGTTGACAACACCCCAAAACCCACAGTAGAATGGGGTGGCTAAGAGGAAGAAAATAATTAATGTGGGAGAAGCAAGGACGATGTTGCATGACCAAGG
Organism: Pinus albicaulis; assembly: GCA_034641835.2. NCBI lineage: Eukaryota > Viridiplantae > Streptophyta > Pinopsida > Pinales > Pinaceae > Pinus > Pinus albicaulis. Next base: position 832,754,452 of record CM076569.1, read on the forward strand.
CCTACCACTACACTTGTGGGCTAAAGGATGCAACATAGCCGCAGTCTATTTACAGAACAAGAATCCTCATCATATTATTTGGATGAGTACACCAGAAGAATATTTTTCATGGAAGAAACCAGTTGTTTTACACTTCAGGATCTTTGGGTAATCAATTTAATATCATGTTTCAAAGGAATAAGGAAACATTGAGAGCCCACAACACAGATGGGCATATTTTTGGGGTACACTGATACACCTCACAACTATCGGGTGTACCTTCCATCTCTTAGGATGACAGTTGTTCATAGATATGTGAAGTTTGATGAAGATAAGGAAATGAAGTGTTCCCTTGAGAGGGAGCTTCAGTTTCATGAAGATCAATAGCTATTGACTCCAAAGGAAGAACCTTAGGATGTTGTGGAGCAACCACAAGTATAGGAGCAGAGAGTGGAGACACACACTCAAGCAGAGACATCCAGAGAAGGAAGGAAGTGAACCAGAGAAGTTGAAAGATTATTGCATGATGCTAGAGAGAATGTAGGAGCACCCACATCACAACATAGGAAGAGGAGATCACTGGATAGGTACACTGGCTACATGGATCTGATGAGTGAGCTAGTAGAGAAAGAACCATTCTCATTCGAGGAAGAAATGAAAAAACCAATATGGGTTGATGCCATGGTAGATGAATATGATTCCATTGTCAGAAACAATGTTTGGGAAGTGGTCCCAAGAACAAAGGAAAAATCAACAGTGGGTTAGAGATGGATCTACAAGGTGAAGCAAGTAGCAGATGAAAGCATCAAGAAACACAAGGCCAAATTTGTGGTCAAGGGGTTATTTTAGGTGGAGGGAATTGACTATGAGGAGACTTGTACTCCAGTAGCAAGGTACTTTTATATCATATCAATTATAGCACTTGCAAAGAAGATGGTATGGAAGATTCATTAGATGGATGCGAAGACAACATTCCTCAATGGAGTGATTGAGGAAGAGGTGTACATTGCAGAACCATAAGGATTTGAGACCTTTGATAGAGAGTCGCATGTGTGCAGACTCAAGTGAGCATTGTATGGATTGAAACAAGCACCCCGTGCTTTTTACACTAGGATCGAAAACTATATCACTGGGTTGGGATTAACCAAGTGTGAAGTAGATTTAAACCCTTACCATATTGTTTTGGAAGGGAAATTGTTGATTATAGTTTTATATGTCGATGATTTTATTTTAACCAGTGATAAGAAGTTGATCATTCCTTCCAAATAGTATCTTGCAAGAGAAATCGATATGAAGGAAATAAGACTCGTGCATTATTTCCTCGGTTTAGAAGTATGGAAAGTAGATGGGGAACTGTTTGTCTCTCAAGGAAATTATGTGAGAGATATACTGAAGAAGTTCTACATGGAGAGTAACAAACCCATGGACACGTCTAGCAGGAAGTTGGAGGAAGGAGGATGCCACTTCAAGTGAGGAAGTGGAGGCTACCATTTACAGGTAGCTTATGGGTTCACTTATATATTTTGTGAAAACATGACTAGACATTTTTTATGCAGTTAACCAAATTAGTCAAGCAATGGTTAATCTAAACAAACTGTATTGGAAGGTGAAAAAACATGTGTTGAGGTACCTCGGAGGCAGTACTCAGTTTGGACTTTGGTATAGACAGAAAGAGGGAGTGAAGCTGTTGCAGATTGGGTAGGAAGTCCATCAGACCGGAAGAGCACATCGGGAGGAATTTTTAGTGTTGGGTTAGTAGCAGTTTCTTGGTACAACAGAAGGCAGAGATATGTAGCACTCAGCTCAGCAGAAGTAGAGTACATGGTTGCTAGTCAAGCAACATGTGACGCAATCTAGATGAGGAAGATTCTTGTTTGATTATTTTCTCATATGATGGATCCTACTTTGATTTAAATTTATAATCAAATTTGTATCAAACTCTCTAAGAATCCATTTTTTATGATCGATCCAAGCATATCGACATCTGGTATCTCCATCTACGAGATTGTGTGCAAAGGTGGACAATGTTGTTGCAATACATTCCTATAAAGGAACAAGATGAAAAAAAATTGACAAAGGCTTTCTCAAGAGGAAAAATCGAGTTCCATATAGGCAAGATTGGGGTATTTGATAATCCCTTTATTGTTGAGAGGAAGTGTTGAAAATGCAACAAGAAATTCCTAATTTAATTTCCCTTGATTAAATTAGGAGATCTTTGAGATTCCACATCAAGAGACAAATTGAATGAGTTAGCTAACGGTGATATAGTTTTTATCACTCAATTATCTTAGTTAATTCGATTTGGGGGCATGAAATTGAGTTGTGTACAGTGAATCCTAAATTTTAGGAGTGTGGATTGAGTTAATTTAAGTTGTAACAATTTAATTCAATTAAATTGAGTTATGGTCAATTAAATTAGTTCCAACTGTTGGAGGAACTAGTGGAGGTATAGTAGTGGGGTGTAACTTCAGTGTTTAATCAGTTAACTGATTCAGCCTAAATTAACTCATGCATGCATATAATTAAAGCTATCGAGTTGAGATTGGAGTTCAAGGGAAGTGTAATACTAGTTGTAAACTAATCCAAGTTGTACAGGTGGTGCATGCAGTCAGATATTGTCCTAAAGGAACTGTGCAATCCAGATTGAGGAATTTCCTAATAATAGTGGTTAATTCCTTGAGGAAAAATGCAAGGAAATAGGATCTTTTCGGCTTGAAAATTTGGCTAAGTGTTGGCCTAAGTCTTTCATTCAGGTAGAGGATAGAAGATATAGGTGCAGGTTGTGTTCAAGCTTGAGCAAGCATATTGTATTCATCTAGATTATTTGATTAACGCAATACAGATAGGAAGGGGTTGTGAGTAGTTGATTTCCCATAGATAAATATCTATGTATGTGTGTTGAATCATGATTCATTTTTTTTATGTGTTCTTAATCGTGAATTTTATTCCACAAATGAGTAGAGTAGATTTGAGTCTTATGTTTTATGAAATTACATGAGCAGTTTTGAATCTACTTTTTAAATTTATACGGATTGGCTTGTTGTGAATTCATATAGAGATGAATAGTTCATAAATAGACAGCACGAGAAATAAGATGTGGTTGGGGATAATGATAAATATCCATGTTTTGATAGTTTGGCAAATCAAAAGACAAGGCAACATCAGAACCAATCTTTAGAGTTACAGGATCTAGTCCTCCTGTTCTCAGAGAGGGATCTCTCAAAGTTTGTTTGCAAAGGTTTATCTTGTGTGCTTTTAGTGTTGGTTTTAGACTAGTTATTAAGTGTAGGTATTTGTTTGTTTGGTTGGGTTGAATTGATACAACAGAACATAAAAGGTCTAGGAAAGATATATAGGACAGTAAAATATCTATTTCATTGGGCAATGGAGTCAAAAAGAGGTCATAACACACTTATCAAAGGATATGGGATATCAAAGCGCAAATCTAACTTGTGTGGATCCCTTTTCTTTTTGGGGATGAGATGAACATTAATAGATTTGGAAAGAAGTTTTAATCCTCAAACAAAGAGATTGAAACACAACTTGAACAATAAAGAGCTATTTGGTAGAAATAGGGGCTAACCATAAATTCTACAAATCAAGCTTTAAGCAAATAATGATTTCAAAACAACTTTTTAAAATGAAATCTAAGATTCGGGGAACACCCTATTTCCTCAAATATTTTATTTCAAATGACTTAGAAAACATAAAAGATTCACTGATAACTGCAGTCATAGAAGAGGGAACACCTAAAAAAATCTACGATCATAATTATAACGACCTTTAAGCCAAATGTTTAAGTGAGGACAAAGGGAAAGATCAAAAAAGACGTCTTTGATTCACTGTAAGCAAAGAAATTCAAAAGGAGACTTCAATAAAAGTTTTTAAGTGGCAGCAGAGAAGCAGGGAGAACCATAAATCATGTTGAAACCAATTGTTCGAACTATTAAGGAAATAAACAAGCATGAAGATTAAAGAGAGAGATTAAAGACTCTAAAATACTTTAGCAGAAGAAAACATGAAATGGTGAAGGATGAACAGGTCTAAGATTCTTCCAGGAGTCATTCCTTAGCCTAATACTTTCTATCCTACTATAGTAAGAAATTATGGAACATAATGAAAACAGGGGAAAAACATTAAACAGTTCAGAATGTACCAGGTAAACTATGGATCAGTCAAATGGGACCTTCTTGGAAGCCATAACAAGCATGCAACAACATCATCAAGGTTTCCAAGACTTCAGTTTCTTCTTCAACTTCAACGGACTATGTATTTATTTCAGAGAGTTTCAGTATTACAATTGGTGATAAAACAACAACCAACCCCTATCTCATCTTCTTTAGAAGTATTTATAGAAGAAATGAGGAGGTGGAATGGGATAAAATATCTTCTAAGTTCAATTAATACAGTTTACTGTCTCTCGACCTTTAAGGGGCTTAATGGAGAACATTCTGATATTTTTCCTGTATTAATTGGTTTCTATTAACTACCAAGCTTGCTGGAAAGAATTTGTTGACTTTAAGGCTCTTCGTCATCCTCATAATAACTTTTGTTGTCAGTTTACAATAAGTTCCTTTGGTTAAATTAACTGTCCAGCCGCATTGATGCAAACTCTCCGGGTCTGGTCATAACTCGGCCTCCTTTTGATTACTTTGAGGCTGTAGGTGGCTCTGTGGTAGCTCGGGATTCAATTTTCCCCTGATGTGGCAGTGTAGGCTCTTTGAACTGATAGATATTTTTATTTTAACCTAAAAACACCTTTAATATACTTGAATTCTGTGTTTCAGGCTCAACGAAGCCTAGCCTCTGTCTTCTGGTCTTCAAAATTTCTTTAATCATGAATCAGGTCTTTGATTTAGTTGAATAAATGGCCTAATCCCTCCAAACTATGTTAACAGTTTTCAAATATTTTTCCACTTTGATTCCATGCTGTCGGTCTGATACTCTTTGATTATATTAATCTTCACTGTGTCTTGTTGATGTGTAGATCCGCGGAGTTTTCTTATGGTATCAGCGCTTTATGATGCACCGAAAAATATTAGAAATCCATTAGATCTTGCAAAAGAACACACAAATATTATAAAAACCTATGTTTACTAGGAAAACTGCTTCAGAGGGCGTCGGGAGAGAGCGTGGCCATTGGATGGCTTCATCCAATGGTGTGGATCTGTGTAGAAGAGGTTAAAAAGGAGAGCGGAAGGATATATGAGTCGGATCCGTCGATCTGCAGAGATCGACGGTTAGGAGCGATCTAGGACGCATAATGGAGAAATAGTGGAAATAAAAAGGAAAACAGGTTAAAAACATTAGGCGGAGGGAGGAATGAATCAAAGATAAAATGGGTTTCGGGTAAAATATGAGTCGTCGAATGTGACTAGACCCACAAAGATCGACGGCAGATATTAAATTGGGAGGTCAGCGATCGGGGTGAACAAACAAATGCACCGAATAAAACTTGCGATGCGATTTTGCGCGGACTGTTGGATCGAAGGATTAGATCAACGGTGGAGAATGAATCAGGGGACTAGCCGATCGGAGGGAACAAACACATGCAGCGATCGAAAGTTGCGATGCGATTGAATGATTGGGGAGGGTCGATGCAATGGTGCGATCGGGCCATCGCAATCGGAAGTTTCAAATGAACACAATCGGAGGAGCCTTACAAAGGTTTCCGATGCGATAGGGCCATCGCAATCGGAGGGGTGGAGTTATATATATATATATATATATATATAAGACCCAATCGCATCGGAAAGTCTTGATGCGGTCTTTTTAATCAACCCATTTTGAATTTTCTCGATGCAATTGCGCGATCGGCTCTTTTCAATATAACCAATTTTTTATATATAGCACGTGACTTTGGTTTTTTAAATCAAACTTTGGAAAAAAGGGTTTTTAGTATTTTCAAAGGAAAAAATGGATCGGGCATGGATTTTTCAACGTTTTAAGCATCGAAGGCGGGCCCATGGGTTATATGAAAAATAATATGATCGGAGGATAAAAGCACAGGGCTTAATCGCATCAGAACTTTTGGCGTGGTATAAAGACTTGTCCACTCAGAATATTTTCGATTAAGCGCTCGATGGGTCGGCGCCTGGTTTGTGTGGCGTGGGCATATGGGGGAAGTGGTTTAGGATTTGGCTCAAGGGGGTTTTAAACCCATAGTCATAATACTTTGTTTTTTTAATATTTTTTCATGGTTTTCAAAGGAAACGGGGGTTTCGGAATAGTTTAAAAATGAGTTTTAAACTATGGAAAAAAAAAATTCATGAATGGAAGGAGAAATCGTGAAAAATAGAGGAATTATATGGAGAAAAAAGGGGAGCAAATGAAGGTTAGTTTTGAGTGGGGGAAGGGGAAAAAATGATGGTTTCGCAGTAGTCTTTCTCTTGGAATTTAAGCAGAATTTATGAGTATTGAAATGGGGACAGTAGTGAATATTCAGACAGAGGTATGAAGCCTTCAAGAGTCTTCAAGAGACAACACTTTTTGCAATAAAATATGTTCCTTGAAGGCTCCAAAAATGATTTAGCCACCTTTTGGTATAACAAATTTATAGGTGGCTAACAATGGCTCCACTTGGGGATGGTGCCTTCTTGAAGGCATCAAGAACTTCAGACTTTGCATTCTCTGGGAGGCTGACCTGTGCCTGATTCATTGAGCTACCCTTCTTTTGTTGGGATGGTCTTGCTCTGAAAACATATTAGCAGCAATAGAAACAATGGTTCTTTCATCAACAAGCTTTCTACCTACCCAATCCTACTGATCTAACATTTTTTCTTCTTAGAGTGCACTTGGATTGGCAAACTCTCTTACAACATTTTATTCTTTTTGAAAGAAAAAAATCTAATCTAGTTATACTTCTTATCTCTCCATGGACTCAGATTAAGCAGTTGAGCCCATATGCTTCTCTACCTAATCTGCTAATCGGTTAGGATTAAACATTCTAACAGATTTTTATTCTCTGATTGCTAAAGCAGAAATTAAAAAACATACAAGTCAGGATTGAACAGTTTAACTTGATGTTGATCTATGGCATAAAAACAAGCTGCACATAGATTATTATTTGCAGAAAATTAAATCAAAATGATGAAGGCTTAAGATCTGAAAATTCAAAGCACTTCCTTTATCCTTCTACAACTCTGTTTGAATTTTGTTTTGAGCTGTCTATCTTTTGCTTAGCTGGTTCAGATTTTGAGCTAATTAGAACCAGATTTACATCTTTTTTGACTCATAATTTGAAATAGATTTGAGTCATCTCTCTTTGGAAACCTTAGGTTCATATTTTGATCATGTTTGAACCCTTAATTTCTATCCTAAACTATCCACTGATAAGCCAAGATTAAACAGTTTGGAAAATCGAATTCACTATCCTATCAGCAGAAAATTTAAAGCTAATTAGTCAAGATTAAGCTGTTTGACTAACTAGAAGTGTGTTTTTCAGGAGTGGCATTTAAGCTTGCACACTTTCAAATTTGTTTCTCTTTTTTGGTATGGGGCTATACCTTTATTTTTTTTTACAATATGCCCTCTTTTCTTTCTTTCTCTATTTTTGTATTTTTGATTTTCATAACTTTGAATGCAATGTTCAGACTATGATATTTATAATGAAAATAAAATGCCTTAAAACTCAAGACTCTTGGTAGAAGTAATGCTTGAGCATCCTGCCATTGACAGGACCTCCATATAGATCTTCCCCATTCAATTCTTTCAAGAAAAATGCATTGTGACCCCTCTCAGTATGGATAATATATGGCCCTTTCCAAAAATAATTCTCAAACTTGCCATGTTTTCCCTTTTCTTCTCTTCTTGAATCCCATTTAAGAACAACATTTCCAATTTGGAAATTGTTTGCCTTAGTCCTCTTATCAAATAGCTTCTTCATATTTTCTTGGACTAATTGTGTTCTCTCATAAACTTCTTCTCTGGTTAGCTGTAAATGGATTGTTTGGTTGATCCTTCTCTGCATATCATTCTCTTCAATCTGCACTTATTGAAGGAGTTTCATGACTGGAACTCCCAATGAGGTAGGAAAAACTGCATCCATGCCATAAACTAACTGATAGGGGGACATATTTATTGATTTCTTTGTAGTTAACCTATCAGCCCATAAGGCACGAACCAACTTACTGTGCCATGATTTTTGATTCTGTTCCAACATTTTTTTAATGATATTGATGAGGCTCTTGTTGGAAGATTTAGCTAATCCATTTCCTTGGGGATAGTAAGCAGTGGAATGGCCCAAGGTTATGTGGTATTTGTAACAGAAATCAACCATCTTCTTAGATTTGAAAGCAACAACATTATTTGTTATGATTTTTCTGGGACAACCAAATCTGGATAGGATATTTGTTTCAAGGAACTTGATAATGACATAGTCATTAGCATTTCTGGAAGGTATAGCCTCTATCCACTTGGTAAAGAAGTCTGTGGCTGTGAGGATCCACTTATGTTGAGCTGAGGAGGATGGGTGAATTTCCCCAATGAAGTCTAAACCCCATTGTTGAAAAGGTGCCTCAACTCTGATAGGATGTAAGGGTAAGGGAAGAATTTTTCTTTTTCCATCAAAAATTTGACACTTATGGCAAGACATGACCAACTTTTGAGCGTCTGGGAAAAGGGTAGGCCAATAGTAACCAGATCTAAGAATTTTGTTCGCTGTGGCCTTCCAGTAGAGGTGTCCTCCACATTCTCCATCATGCAACTCATGCATGATTTTTCCTGCATCGTCTTCAAGTAAACATTTAAGAAAAATTCCAACAACATTTTTCCAGTATAATACCCCATCCAAGATGCAAAAAATCAAAGCCTTTTGTTTCAAAAATCTAGCTTTAGTTTTAGACAAATAAGGAGGGGCATTTAAATATAAAATCACATAAATAATGTCAGCATACCAAGGAGAATTTAGAAATGTTTCTTTAATAAAAGGAGCAGTAGATTCTTCTATTTCTTCTAACACATCTACCATATTCATGTCTAGTGCTTGGAATTTAGACTCAACCATAAGTTTTGCTAATCCTTGCCCTTTAACTAGCTTGGTGGGCTTGATTTCTAAGTCATATTCAAAAATAGTTGCAATCCATTTTCCCCTTTTACCATCAGGGTCTTGACCTAGAATATCCTTGACAACAGTATGTGGAACAAAATCAATTATGTGAGAGTGTAAAATATAGACCCTGAAGTCTTTTAAAGCTTTCACTAATGCTAAGGTTTGTTTCTCCGTGATGTTATATTTGAGAGGAGCATCTCTTAAGGCCCTACTAAAGAAATATATTGGTTGTTCTTGCCCCAAGTCATTCTTTTGAAGTAAAACTGCAGCTATTGTATGCTCAGATGCAAAAGAAAAGATATAAAAGTCTTTGGTGAAATCAGAACTAATCAGGACTGGTGTTTGAGTAAGAGCTTGTTTGACCAGTTCGAATGATTGTTTAGCTGGTAAAGTCCATTTTACACCCACATATTTCTTTAGCATGTTTGTAATTTTTTTTAATAGCTCAGCAAGGTTGGGGATGAACCTCCTCAGAAAATTAATCTTTCCGATGAAAGATTGTAATTCTTTGAGGCTTCTTGGATGGCTGATCTGCAATATGCCATCTATCCTTCTAGGGTCTATTTTGATTCCCTCTTATGAGATTATATGGCCAAGAAGTTTACCTTCTTGGAGACCGAAGAGTGTCTTCTTGGGATTCAGTGACAAGCCAAATTTTCTACACTTCTCAAAAAAATTTCTTAAGTGGATCAAATGTTCCTCATCAGTTTTTGAAAAAACGGTTATTTCATCAAGGTAAATAATTATGAAATAGCCAATATCTTCTGAAAATGCTATATCCATGGCCCTTTGGAAGGTGGCCCCTACATTCATTAACCCGAAAGGCATTTTGACATACATAAAGGTGCCCCAAGGTGTGGTAAACGCAGTTTTGATCTGGTCACTTGGGAGCACTAACACCTGGTTGTAACCCAATAACCCATCTAAGAGGGATATCCTTCTTGACTCAACTACCCTTTGAAGTATATGGTCCATCTTGGGCAAGGGGTAGTTGTCCTTTAGGGATGCTCTGTTTAAGTTTCTGAAGTCGATACAGAGTCTGATCTCCCCTGTCTTTTTCCTAACAGAAACTAAGTTTGATACCCATTCTGAAAATATAATTGGTACTATAATGCCATCATCATGCATCTTTTCAATTTCGGCTCTAAATAAAGGTAATAAAAGTGGGTTTATTCTCCTTAGTTTTTGTTTGAAGGGCTTTTTATTTTCCTTCAGGGGAATCTTGTGCTGAATGATGCTGGTATCATAAGACTTCAGATCTATGTATGCCCAGGCAAAAACATCTTTAAACTCCTTAAACAGATCAATGTATCGATATTTTATGTGAGTTGGAAGAGTGCTATACAATTTAATCATCTTGGGTTCTGTTAGGGAGCCTATGTTGTGTTCTTCTACGTTTGTTTCTACAGGCTTCATTTTTGGTTCTTTGGCTACATCATTAAAGTCGAAAAGGTGTTCCAAAGGTGAGAGACCTCTTGGAATTGAACCGTTTTTACATTCTAAAACTTCCAGGTCTTTTTTTCCACGTTTTCAATTAACTCTGCTTCAAACATATTCTCATAATGATTTATATCAGTAGAGTGTGTTATTTCAGCTTCTGGGATTTCTTCGATATATGGACAGTTTTCATTATGACTAGATTCTGATGTTGGTATGCTGAAATCATTTTCTGATTTCAAGAAATCATCAAGGTGTTTGTCCGAATCAAACACTTGCCAGTGATCTGCGTTGTCAGGCACAACAAGCCTATGTTTTACCTTCACACTGAGTTGTTCATTTATTTCAGGTATCTGGCAATTGCTGGCATTGAAAGCGAGTTCATTTGCTAGATGATTCAGTTCTCTTGGAATGAAAATAAGTTCATACTTTTCAAAGGTTTTTAATAGATCAAGGGCAGTGTTTCAATATTCCCTAAGTCTTGGATTTTTAGCTGAGTATTCTCCTTTGATTTGTCTTATGATAAGTTTAGAATCTCCTAAGATTGATATCTTATGGGCTTCTAATTGTTTAAGCAGTTGTAAGCCTAGGAGAAGTGCTTCATACTCAGCAATATTGTTAGTGCATGGGAAATCCAATTTGTATGAAAAACTCTATTTTGTATTTTGAATCCACACACCTGCTCCTGCACTTGTTTTATTACAAGATCCATAAAAGTTTAGGGTCCAAAGTATGTCATTCCTATTTTCATTTTCTTGTTGCTGTTGATTGGTAATGTTTTGAATTTGATTGAAAGGAAGATTTGATTGTTCAGGTGAACTGATTGGGTCCATGTTTTCCTTATCTGGCTGAGTGATTTCATCTTCGTTACATAAGATAAAGGAATCTAAACTTGATTGACTAGAATAGATTTGAGAGTTGTTTGGTTTGTCTATGTTGCTCACCATGTATTTCATGTGGGATTCCTTGTATAGTCTTCTGTTTTGGTTAAAAATGGGAATGGTGGCATAATACATGTCCATTTGAAGGCTTCCCTGAAGTTTGGCTCCCCAAGATCTGGATAAGAGCATGCCATACTTAGGGGGAATGTCAGATACAACTATTTCCATGACTAAACTCTTAGCAGGGATTTGGGCTAAGTTAACACACAGATCTTTGATTAAACCGAAACACTTGACTCTGCTTGAGTCAAAGGAATACAAGTCTTTGTATGGCTTAGTAATTTCTAAGCCTAAGATTTCCATCACTACTTTGGGCATTAGATTGTGTGAAGCTCCTGAGTCTAACACAACATTGTGTAAAATTTTCTCATGTATGTTCAAACTAACATAGAAGGGAGGGACAGCCCCTTCTTGGTATTTTCCTTCAACTTCTAGACCAAACAACAACTCTGGTTTGTCATCTGTCAAGTTTAAGGTGTCAGTATCATTTCCTAAGTTCAAAGCTTTCAAAACTTGGTTTTTGTACACCTCTTGGGTTACTAGTTCAGCTAGGGGGATGGTAATTTTTATCTTAGCAATCTCTCCCTCAAGGCTGAAAGGAATAATTGACTTGTTTGTATTTACATCTGTTTTTTCAATTGAATTCTTTTCAACAACTTTGATTTGTTGAACCTTGTTTGGACTGGTAATTGGGACAGTTTTATTAGGACCACTAGCTGAAGTGCTAGGGGTACTCTGTTCAACCTTTGGCTGGACACCTTTATCTTTGTTTAAGTCTGGTTTTTTAGCTGAAATGTTGGTTTTCTCTGTTGTATTTTTGGGCTGGTTTTCTGCATTTTTCTTGACAGCAGTGCTAGTGTTCTTATCCTTTGAATTATCTATGTTTCCCTTGCTCCTAAGATCATACTATTTGTGTACCTCCATGATTTCATTTTCAAAACCCAATCTATAGTCATCAGAATCTTCATAGGTGTTTGTATTTTGATCATAAGAGAAGAAATCTTGTTCTTTCTCAGTGAGGAAAGCATCATCCCCACTTTCTGATCCAATCAAGTTTACATGAGATTCTTCCAACCTTTCCAACTCCCTATCTTCCTCATATTGATCTACATAGTTCTGTTGAAAAGGAGGTCTAACCTATTGGTCACTTTCTTTTTGCTTATCTTGATTGTTGTCCCTTCGATAATTTTGATTTCTATTTATGTTTTGGGAGTTGTTTTGATTATCTCTTGGTTGTGTTCTCTCAAGTATGCTCATCCTTTTCATGATCTCTTCCAACATCTGTTCTGTATTTGAGCTAGATGTGGAGGGTGTAGTGTCATCTTTATAAGTTACCCTCTTCTCTGATCTCAACCTATTTCTTTTCTCAATTATGTTTGCTTCTATGCTCACAGCTCCTTTCTGCATGTCTTCTAAGGTTAAGTAGTCCCTCTCCCTTAACTGATACACCATGTCCACATCAAGGCCTTCGGGATATCTTACTAAGGCCATGCCTTGAGGAGGCTTCATATGAGGTGGAAGAGAATTATAAACGCTATTGAACCTAGTCGAGTAGTCAGGAACACTCTCTCCTTGATTTCTCTTGAGGCTGCTATATTCTGCTAGTATTTGGAGAGGATTCTTTTTGAGTTCCCATTTGTTGACGAATGTTTGATGCAAGGCGGGGAGATCATTTATGCTGTTAGGAGGTAAGTTTTTAAACCATTTCTTTACATCTCCTCCTAAACTTTGAGCGAAGATCCTCATTTTCATAGTTTCTTCCTCTATCTCCATGTAATCAAATGCATCTCCCATCCTATCTATATGTTGTTGAGCTGTTGTAGACTCTTTTCCAGTGAAGTGAGGGATTTTAGATTGGTAATCATTTGGTAAGGGAAGTAGAGGTTGTGGTAACACTAATGGGGCATACCATGTTGCCATGGATGGAAATAAGGGTGGATTTATAGTAGTGAAAGTGGGCTGAACAGGAGTGTTTTGCACAGTGGTAGTATGAATTGGAGTGGAAGAAAAACTTGGGCCAGCAAACTGATTTTGAGCAGACTTGTTATGAAAAAGGCTAAAGTGATAAAGAAGCTGGGAATCAGGAGGAGTGGAAGGTGAGGCTTCTCTACTGAAGCTTTGTTGCAAATTTGCAATATCAAGGTCAGTTTGGTTTAAGTCACCTTGAGATCTGGTTCTAAAGATGTTCTTTGTATGATGTAAATCAAAGTGTGAATCCTCTAAGACCACAAGGTTTTTAGGGACATAATTTTTTCTTAAGAGGCTCCTATTAGCAGCTGAATTTCGAGAGTTAGAAGTCTGCCACAAAATTCTCTCAGGATTGTCAACGATTAAAGGAGGATTTGGGTCTAGATGGGATCTAGTATTGATCCTATGTGAAGCCAGACTGCTTTTCAAAAATGAGAGAGGTGGGGGTTTTAGGGACTGTTTTTGGAAGCTTCACCTCTCAGGATGTTTTGTCTAAAATGGGACTAGGCTTCTAAACTTTCTTCAAGGCTGGTTAACACAGTATTAAAGAGATTTGGGAACCTAGATGAGTAATAGGCCTACTGGGGCTAGTGGAGTCGCCAGGTGGAAACTTTTAGTTTTTTATGAAGGTAAGATGTTGGATGGTTCCACCACCATGCTTATTATGAAGCCAAACTGAAATGTTTTTGGGTTTTTTTGAGTTTCTTGATTTTATAGGTTATGAGAGTGTCCTAAATCTAACTTAACACTTAGCTAGGGTGTCAAAACATACAAAGTTCACTCTTATGGCTTGGTAACTGAATCCTTCAAGGTTGGATAAGGCTTTACGAGAATCCTAAGGGTTACTTAGTTTGTCACTGATTCAATTAAGTCCTATCATGATTACCATTTGTTAGGTAGTGCTTGAGGGAGGTTACCTATGTTATACTTAGACAGTGAGTGTTTTGTTTTGAATATTTTACTCGAGTCCCACCGTGATCGCCATTATGTTGGTGTCCCGTGTTTTGATAGTTTGGAAAATCAAAATACAAGGCAACATCAAAACCAATATTTAGAGTTACAGGATCTAGTCCTCCTGTTCTCAGAGAGGGATCTCTCAAAAGTTTGTTTGCAAAGGTTTATCTTGTGTGCTTTGAGTATTGGTTTTAGACTAGTTATTAAGTGCAGGTGTTTATTTGTTTGTTTGTTTGGTTGGAATGATACAAAAGAACATGAAAGGCCTAGGAAAGATATATAGGACAGAGAAATATCTGGTTCATTGGGCAATGGGGTCAAGAAAAGGTCATAAAAAACTCATCAATGGATATGCGATATCAAAGGGAAAATCTAACTTGGCCACAGGATCCTTTGTTTTTGGAATGAGATGGAAATTAATGATTTAGAAAGAGAAGTTTTAATCCTCAAACAAAGGGAATTTGAAAGCACAACTTGAATCATAAAGAGCTCTTTGATAGACAGGGCTAACCATAAATTCTACAAATCACACCTTTAAGCAAATAATGATTTCAAAACAACTTTTAAAATGAAATCTAAGATTCGGGGAACACCCTATTTCCTCAAAGATTTTATTTCAAATGACTTAGAAAACATAAAAGATTCATTGATAATTGCAGTCATAGAAGAGGGAACACCTAAAAACATCTATGATCATAATTATAATGACCTTTAAGCCAACTGTTTAAGTGAGGACAAAGGGCAAGATCAAAACAGACCTCTCTGATTCACTATAAGCAAAGAACTTCAAAGGGAGACTTCAATAACAGTTTTTAAGTGGCAGCAGACAAGCAGGGAGAACCATAAATCATGCTGAAACCAACTGTTCGAACTATTAAGGAAATAAACAAGCATGAAGATTAAAGAGAGATATTAAAGACTCTAAAATACTTCAGCAGAAGAAAACATGAAACAGTGAAGGATGAACAGGTCTAAGGTGCTTCCAAGAGTCATTTTTTAGCCTAAAACTTTCAATCTACTGTAGTAAGAAATTATGGAACATAGTGAAAACAGAGGAAAACATAAAACAGATCAGAATACTTCACCAACAGCCAAGCTCATGGATCCAATGATAGAGCCTTCTCAGGAACAAGCATGCAACAACATCATCAAGGTTTCCAAGACTTCAGTTTCTTCTTCAACTTCAACGGACTATGTATTTATTTCAAAGAGTTTCAGTATTACAACTGGTGATAAAACAACAACCAACCCCCAATCTCATCTTATTCATAAGTATTTATAGAAGAAATGAGGAGGTGGAATGGGATAAAATATCTTCTAAGTTCAATTAATACAGTTTACTGTCTCTCGGCCTTTGAGGGGCTTAATGGAGAACATTCTGATATTTTTCCTGTATTAATTGGTTTCTATTAACTACCAAGCTTTTTGGAAAGAATTTGTTGACTTTAAGGCTCTTCGTCATCCTCATAATAACTTTTGCTGTCAGTTTACAATAAGTTCCTTTGGTTGAATTAACTGTTCATCCGCATTGATGCAAATTCTCCGAGTCTGGTCATAACTCAGCCTCCTTTTGATTACTTTGAGGCTGTAGGTGGCTCTGTGGTAGCTTGGGATTCAATTTTCCCCTGATGTGGCAGCGTAGGCTCTTTGAACTGATAGATATTTTTATTTTAACCTAAAAACACCTTTAATATACTTGAATTCTGTGTTTCAGGCTCAACGAAGCCTAACCTCTGTCTTCTGGTCTTCAAACTTTCTTTAATCATGAATCAGGTCTTTGATTTAGTCGAATAAATGGCCTAATCCCTCCAAACTGTGTTAACAATTTTCAAATATTTTTCCACTTTGATTCCATGCTGTCGGTCTGATACTCTTTGATTATATTAATCTTCACTGTGTCTTTTTGATGTGCAGATCCGCGGAGTTTTCGTATGGTATCAGCGCTTTATGATGCGCCGAAAAATATTAGAAATCCATTATATCCTGCAAAAGAACACACAAATATTATAAAATACTGTGTTTACTGGGAAAACTGATTCAGATGGCATCAGGAGAGAGCGTGGCCATTGGATGGATTCATCCAACGGTGTGGATCTGCGTAGAAGAGGTTAAAAGGGAGAGCGGAAGGATATATGAGTTGGATCCGTCGATCTGCAGAGATCGACGGTTAGGAGCGATCTGGGACGCATAATGGAGAAATAATGGAAATACAAAGGAAAACAGGTTAAAAACCTTAGGCGGAGGGAGGAATGAATCAAAGATCAAATGGGTTTCGGGTAAAATATGAGCCGTCAGATGCGACTAGACCCACAGAGGTCAACGATAGATATTAAATTGGGAGGTCGGCGATCGGGGCGAACAAACAAATGCAACGAATAAAACTTGTGATGCGATTTTGCACGGACCGTTGGATCGAAGGATTAGATCAACGGTGGAGAATGAATCGGGGGACTGGTCGATCGGAGGGAACAAACACATGTAGCGATCGAAAGTTGTGATGCGATTGAACGATCAGGGAGGGCCGATGTGATGGTGCGATCAGGCCATCGCAATCAGAAGTTTCAAATGAACACAATCGGAGGAGCCTTACAAAGTTTTCCGATGCGATCGGGCCATCGCAATCGGAGGGGAAGAGTTTTATATATATATATATAAGACCCAATCGCATTGGAAAGTCTTGATGCGGGTCTTTACAATCAACCCATTGAACTTTTCCGACGCGATAAGCGCTTCGGCCTTTGCGCTTGGTTTTTGCGAAGAAAACAAAGGACCGGGGTTCATGAACATATGGGTCTTAATCGCATCGGAAGTTTCAATGCGGTCTTTTTAATCAACCCATTTTAAATTTTTCTGATGCGATTGCGCGATCGACTCTTTTCAATCTAATCATTTTTTTATATATAGCATGTGACTTTGGTTTTTTAGATCAAACTTTGGAAAAAAGGGTTTTTAGTATTTTCAAAGGAAAAAATGGATCGGCATGTATTTTTCAACATTTTAAGCATCGAAGGCGGGCCCATGGGTTATATGAAAAATAATATGATCGGAGGATAAAAGCACAGGGCTTAATCGCATCAGAACTTTTGGCGTGGTACAAAGACTTGTCCACTCGAAATATTTGCGATTAAGCGCTCGATGGGTCGGCGCCCGGTTTGTGTGGCGTGGGCATATGGGGGAAGTGGTTTAGGATTTGGCTCAAGGGGGTTTTAAACCCATAGTAATAATACTTTGTTTTTTACAGATTTTTTCATGGTTTTCAAAGGAAACAGGGGTTTAAGAATAGTTTAAAAATGAGTTTTAAACTATGGAAAAATGTTTTTCATGAATGGAAGAAGGAGAAATCATGAAAAATAGAGGAATTATATGGAGAAAAAAGGGGAGAATATTAAGGTTAGTTTTGAGTGGGGGAAGGGGAAAAAATGATGGTTTCGTAGCAGTCTTTCTCTTGGAATTTTAGCAGAATTTCTGAGTATTGAAATGGGGACAGTAGTGAAGATTCGGACAGAGGTATGAAGCCTTCAAGAGTCTTCAAGATACAACACTTTTTGCAATAAAATATGTTCCTTGAAGGCTCCAAAAATGATTTAGCCACCTTTTGGTATAAAAAAATTATAGGTGGCTAACAGGGAGTTCAAGGATTCATGACGATTTGGACTTGGCGAAGAAGTTCGTTGGGTGGAGAATTCCAGGGCCCTGAGTTGGCACTAAGGAAAAACAAACACCCATGACGACCCTTGTAAACTTATAGGTTATATGCACCCAAGTCGTGTGATGCGACGGGCATGGATCGTGGGCAGGACATGTTGGGGGTATGGACTAAGTGTTGGGCGAAGCGAGTTGGATGAAGGAGTGGACCCAAGGGAATATCATAAAGTTCATGGCATGGAGATGAGATTTCTAGGCATGCCTTCACGAAGGAGGGGAGCCCTGGAACCCAAGGGAGAGATAACATGCATGGGTGGGCATCTCAGGAAACGCGAGTGTTGGCCAACACAACTTGCACGAGTGACATGAGGCGAGTGGAGGACAAGACGTGTGCAGGTAGAATATTTGACACAACAACGTGTGATGGAAGGAACTGAAAGGAAAAGACTTAGTGTGTAGTGCATGACAGGTGAATTCTCACGCCCTGGGGTGTTGGTGTTCCCAAACGAGCATTGCGTACTGGGCACACTGACGTGATCGTGGGAAAAAATGAAGGTCGTCCCGATACATGAAGGGGCACTAGCCCAAAGTTAAAACTTAGGAACAAACACATATAGTAAATTGAGGTCGTTGGAAGAAACCAAGAAAGTTCGCATAATAAGAGGAAAAAAACTACAAAATGAAGGGCGCATATCACAGACAGAGATATCACAGCTAAGGCACGTCACAGGAAGAAGAAGGGCTCGCGCAAGTGAGTTGAGCTTTCCGAGAAGGTTTCAGATTTGGATTTCTGGGTTGTGAAGAGCTCCGAATTTTGGGATTTATGTTGGGTAAGGTGCTAACCTTAAGGTTGGTCATGCCCTAGGTTGTGGGACTTAGTTGTGGGACTTAGCACTTTAGGAAAGTGTGTTGGGTTGGGCCAACGACTCCCTAAAACTTGTAAATTTGTCTTACTATATTTGAAGTTAATAAAAAAGGGAGAAGTTATTAATGGGAGTACCCCCGCTCGTCGAACATAATTGTATCTCTTGAAGTTTTGTTATATTTTCATTTTTTTTAATGTTTGAAGTTACAATATTGAAAATTGAATTATTGTAATGAAGTAAATTGCATTTGAATAATTGACTAAGTGTAAAGAAGTGTTTGGCTATTGTGTTGAAGTTACCTGCAACTTAATTCCGCAAAGATAATGGTGACTTCTCTATAGAACACATGGGCTAGAGGCATATTCTGGGAGAAATTAGTTGAGTGCCTTGATACGAAATATCGTCGGTGCCACATATCCATGGTGGTGCAACTATCGTGGGGTAATGACACTATGCTTTACAAGATAAATTTTAGCTTAATTTTCATATACTAATATTTTTATGAGTATATTATGAGTGGGCTTAATCATGAAAAGAAAGTGTTTCCTCCTATGAGCTTACAAGTTCAAATTTAGAGGGGGGTGGAGTATGCATTTCTTGCTAAAATTTAGTAGTCAAATCACTACTCAAAGGTCCCTTGTCTTGTGAATAAGGGTGTCCACTGTCCCACAAATTAGGAGGGTGAGTCTCGCTTGGTCATGACAATTAAATTGGATTATTATTATTATTGAATTCTTTCATAGTAGATCATATCTAGACAACTATTTTTCTTACCAAATTTATTTATTATCACTCACATCCATTAATATAAATTGAGATCTAACAAATTTGGTGAATGTAAAACCATCATCACATGCATTGAAATTCTTAACAATATTTATTCATTTCATTATAGATCACATTTAGACATCTATTTTTCTTACCAAATTTATTCACTATCACTAATAATCCTCACAAAACAATCCCTCTTCAAAATGATGAATTTGAGTTGCGTACCTTAATATAATTGAGATCTAACAAATTCAGTGAATGTACAACCATCATTACACACATTGAAATTCTTAAAAATATTTATTTACTATTAATAAAAATCCTCACAAAACACAATCCATCTTTAAACTGATGATATTGAGTTGCTACCAAATTTGGTGAATTTACAATCACCATCAAATATAATGAAATTCTTAACAATATTTATTCATTTCAATGTAAATCACATCTTAGATATCAATTTTTTTTACCAAATTTATTTACTATCATTAATAATCCTCACAAAACACAACTCATCTTTAATAACATCCCTTAATATAAATTGAGATGTAACAAATGTTATAAATCCACATCCATCACCACTCACATTGAAATTATTGGAAATATGAATAGTTATCTCAAAACATATATTGATAAGTGTCGTAGCCTCTCCATCCATCCCAAAAAAAAACACATTCCACATCTATACTTTATATTTTATCTATACATTCTTTTGTATTACGATTATAATATGTGATTGCTATTTTATCAACCTTAATTGTTGAGATTCTATTAACTTCACATATGGTTTATCTATTCTAATTTTTTTATCTACACCTCAAACTTAGAATATGTAAATGGATAAGAATATATAAGTGCATTTAGCTCATAATACCATTAAAATGCTAATATGTTTTTTTTGGTTCCACTTGAACAAAAGGCTATGTATGTGCTCTCCAATATAGTGTGATACAATATATAATATGAGAAGATATTAATATTTTGTATATTTCTATATCATAGAATCCTAAATATAGAATATATATTCTTTATTTAAACTCAGATTATAAGTGTAATTCTTCATAGTATATTTTCAAATATAAGGCAACATAAAAGAAAAATATTTTTTTTTGTTTGCATGAAGATCATAGACATGCACATTGTTAATATTTTTGTTGTTATTTTTATTTAAAGATAAAAGGTTTTATTTATTTGGTATTAAAATTTTAGAAACATAATTGCTCTAATAAAGATGACATCCTTAGAAGTTGGACTTTGGTATCATTGAAAATAACAAATATTTCTATTATGATAGGTATATCGACCTTCTTTGAGAGATTGATCTTCAAATCCTCAAAACCAATCATCCTCACTAAAGAAATCCAAGTCTATATTGGAATTGTTGATTTTTCCACGACACTCAAGATTCAGGTTTGAGTCTAAAATCACGATCACAAACACACTCAATTGCCATAGCACTTCTACTTTGCACAACATAAAATACATAGCACTGAATCATCTAGTACACAAGACAAATTTTATCCTAACACTTGTTATATTACAAATATTTAATACAACAATCTTAGGGCTCCCATACCAAGGATAATGGCCCTTGCAATCAACCCTAATACAAGACAACAAATAGGGCTTGGTATCAACAACTATGATGATAAATCTATCATGAAAAAAGTACGCTTGACCTATTTGATGATGTGGCACTTCCACAACACTTTCAATCAATGTACCTTGAACACATCTGATGGGTAATTTTCCTTCCCTTATGTTAATTACACAAATTTTGATTCCTCATAAAGTGTGCATCTCAAGCTCAACAATTTTACACTATCAAGCCTCCTGCTGCTCCAAGAGTGACTAAAATTTGTCTGAATGAAATCTTCCCACTAGTTTCTTTCCTTCTCCTTAAGAAAAACAACGTACACATAGGGACTTCACAACTAAATTCTTGCCTCTCTGTTTCTCCAAAGTTGACAAGAATTAGGTCTTAGAGGTTGTCCTATTATCTCTGATTCGATTCACTATCAATCACTGAACTACGGCATAACAACCAACCCTCTTATCATCAATCCTCCACCCTTGAGGTCAATGAACTAGAGCCCAAAAAAATTTCCCTCTTAACATTGATAAGCTTTCCTTTGTCCACTATACTAGGTCACTCCAAGAAATCAGTATCACGCCTCCAACTCACTGCACGTAGGCTTCTATACCATTGTCCAAAACCAGACCAACAAATCCCTTACATTCATCAACCTAGAAATACAATAACATACCTTTACAAGACGTCTTCTACAACCATGTAATCATCAAGGTTATAAGCATATTCCCCGAGGTATATGAACCTATTTTAGGGCTTCTATAGCACACACAAACCAAACTTAAACACAGATTATATAACTCCTTGAATCCTTGCCAAACCTCACTCTAAAATTATGTGTCAGTTCCTCAACATATGCAGCCAAGATCCAGTCGTATTCCAACCCTCTCAGCCCTCCAAAATAGGCCTCACAATGTTCTCTACAACAGGGGCTTGGCCCTACCTCAGGAACCCTAAACTTTTTAGCCTATTACATAGAATATTTTCCCAAAACAAGTGCCCAAATCTTCCTCCATGGAAAATTTTAGGGGCTAATATTAGTAGGTGGGCTAATTATCCATGCTTTTCCAAAAAATAAGATTCTCCAATTTCCATTTTTTCTAAAAGAATTTTCCCAAATTTTATAATATAAAATTATTTTACCTTAAATATCACTAAAAGTATATAGATAATATATATAAAAACATAATAAATTTGAAATTTTTAACAAAGATATCACCAAATATTTTATATATTTCATATTAGAGACTAGCAATATTTGTTGAGGTTTCTAAACTTTAAGATAAATTTCCATCCTTAAACTTTTCCTCATTCCTCTGCAACTCGGCCAACAAGCTACCCAAACTTGACCATTTCCAAACACGAAAAAATCAATAAATTCAACTTCTTCTTCACTTGGAAAAGGCTCCTATAGGCCTGACTACGCTATAGATTTATTTCTCCAATGGTGAATGCACTTGAATGGTTGTGGAATGAACTAATTCTTGCCTCCTTTTTATAGAGTTCTAGGTGGCTTCACAAGCCACCTAGGGTCACCATATAACATTAAAGTTTACCTTAACAAAAATGTTAAAACTCCATAAAACATGAGAACAAAAATTATTTTCATTCATCTAACCCACCACATTGATGCCTTTGGTTCCCATTAGTCCTTCAAGGGTGCCCCACATGCCCTCAATGATTAAACCATCGAAAGAACCTCTTGGTTTCACGCCCACAACTTCAAGGGAAAAACCCACTACTTGGGTACTTTGCCCACAAAACCCATGTGTGTCAACCTTATCACAAATCCAACACACGGGGCTGTGGAGTACCTTCGAAGCTACAAAAATCAACACTCCCTCTTAACGAGGGAGTGTTATCACTCGGATTGAACCTCAGGCTAAAGAAGGCAATTCCGAGGTAACCACAAACCACACTTAGCCAAGTAGCTAGCCCTACTAGGCAAGGAGAGGGCTCTCTCCGTAAGGATCACAGTCAAGATGGCTGAATAAGAAGATATTAGGCTAGGTATAGTAGCTCAGGGTTTTTATTTTGATTGTATAGGGTTGTGCTGGATCAGAAGGAGCAAAACAGTCAGGGCAAAGGAAATTAGGTCAAAATTTGCAGGGTATTCTATGGGGAAAGGTAGGAAAAATTATTTAGCACTTTAGGATCTCAATGGGTGGGATGATCAAGACAGGTGAGGAGATAGAAAGAGCATGGTGAAATCATGGTTTCTTTCTAAACTGAATAAATTTAACAGACTGTGAATGTCTACCTAAAACAGAGCGTATGAGAATGGATTATGCTTATCTAAATTGCATACATTCACATAGAAGATATGAAATGATGAATAAAATTAACAATACATTTCAAAACATGAAAAAAAAAGGAGAAACTGAACTAAACACCATACCACATGGATCCCATAAAAATATTTGCAAATCTGATTAATATTCCTGCTCAGAACTGATACAAAGTGTGTCTCTTCAAAGGCCAAGCATCCAACTGAGTCCAACCCTTACTAATGAGAAAGAAGAAGAAGGTATAGACCTCAAAACAACTCATCCTAGCCTTAGGGGTCGAATCCATGAGATGAGGATCAGTTTCCACCAAATGCTAAACAAGAATCTAAAGACTAGGAAGACCCAACAACTTGCCTCTAAAAGAGAGGAAACTGATTCATTTGACCTCTAAAGCATTCAAGCTAATGAATCTATCTATAGTAAACTAATCCCCATAATAATTACATTCATATTTATCAATTACATCATTGAAAACCCCAAATAGTGAGGTAAAACTCAAAAATTACGAGAAAAGCAAAGAAAACACCAAAACAGGTGGAATTTGTCCTATGCACAGCGCGAAGGAGGAAAAAATATCCCTTCTTGCAGGTCATTTTTGACTAACTTTCCGATGTCCAAATTCAGCTCATTATAGCTCATTGGAAATATATTATAGTCTATGTTCCAGATCTTCTTGTAGTTTCTCATTTAGATTTGTTTTGACCCCTCAAAAGTGCAATCTCCCAAGACTGCCTCTATGTGCGGCGCCAACCTGAAAAAGAGGCAAAAACATGAGTTTTTGGGTATTTTTGGCCCTTTTGCCTGACCAGTTTTTCTAAAAATTCTTAGAAAAAGTACAAGGGGCATGTAATAATCATTATGTACCCAATGATGTCTTCCATTTTTCCATTGGATTCCCCAAAAGAGTGTGTAGTGCCAAGGTGCTGTGTATAGAGCTAGTTTTTCTATGTTTTTCAAAATTTTCCCAAAAACTCGAAAATTTCCAAATTTTTTCAAAATTGTTCAAAGTTTGTGGGATAGGCCCACAATCACATGTCAAGTTGAGATAAGGAGGCATTATAAAGTATCTTGATTTTGTCACCTCCCTTCTTACCCTTCTGGATCTCCTTCAGTTTATCTGTTTGACCTTAATATTGCAAATTTTTGTTCCGGGTCTGATAGTGATGGGTGATGTGCATGAGCATCTGATTGTCTCCGTTGGCCTTCATTAGCAGCTTCTCCAAGTGAATTTTGACTCTCTCAATCCACACTTCTCTGTTATCTTCAATCTCCTTTGCCAAATTCTAGCCAAAACTCAGACTTTGGGCTTCTTGCTTTTATTTCTCCAATGCTCTTTTGAGGCCTCTTGTCTTTGGCCTTTTCCTAATGTTTTCAGTATCCCTTGTGTGGCCTTCTCTGTTGTGAAATATCATATTACTCAAACTCATCATAACTGTTTTCTTCCTCCCTATAATCTCTTTCCTCTCTCTCCATGCTTGTTCTTGGCACTTTCGAAACCCTAGGGGAGAGGAAAGAAAAGGGAGAGTGACTGAGGGAGTGAAGGGATGGGAGCAGGGAAGGAAATGATGAAATGAGGTCTTTAGGAGATAGGGATAGGGCCAAAAAAGTTAAGGGAGATGGAGGAAAAGGTTATGAAACCTTGTGAGGTGATGGGAGGTGAAAAAATTAAGGGAGATGAAAATGAAAATTCAGTTACAGGTCAAAGGTAGGGGGAAATATAGGAAAAATAGTGAGATTCCTAGAAATTAGGGATTTTATGGAAAAGGGTGTAGGGAAATAGGGATGAGGATTTAGGGATAATTTTAGTGTCTTTAGAGGTAAAGGGTGATTTAGTATGTTTTAGGGACAATAAATTGGGACAAGGAGGGTTTTGGGAAGTTTGTGAGGGGGGTGGGGATTTTGGGAGAGGCAAAGGAAAACTAGGGTTTCATTGCAATTTTAGACAACATGAAACACAAACACAAGCATAAAAATGAATATGGAGGGAGATATAAGGGTTAATTTACTTTTAAAGGTGTAGAAACAACCTTGAGGTGTCTGGAGAATTTTGGGAAATTTTTGGCCCTGTGCGCAACACCTTACCTAGGTGCGCAATGCCCTCTCTCTATGCGCAGCACCATTTCACCCTCAACTTGCAGGATGTTTTTGACTTCCTTCCTAGTATCCAAATTGTATCCATGATATCTCATTGGAAATATCTCTAAGTATAGTTTCCAAAAATACCTCAATTTTTCAAAATGGTGCTCATTTTCCCTGTCAAAAACCTATTCTCCCAAGACTAGTCAAAAAGCACAGAATGAGGGTGAAGAAATGCAGAGTGATGTTGCAGGAAACGTTTGGAGGCCTTCCTCAACTCAAAATTTATCTCATGATATTTCATTGGAAAGATATTCTAGTCTAGTTTTCATTTTATTTATCAATAAATTCATTTGGACACTCGAGATAGGAGAAAAATTGTTTTTCCCAAGGTCACTCCAGAAATGCAGCAAACCTCTTGTAGCACCTATATTTTTAACATTTCTCAAAAAACATGATACCTGTGTAAAAAATGAAGGAGGTTTTTCTTCCTTGGCCTATTATGGACAAAACAATCTCTTACTTTTGTCAAATTCACCTATGTTTGGTTAGAAACATAGTTTGAAGCGAAATTGGCCCTATGAGTGGAAAATGGCTTGACTCTTGGAATGATTTCATGGAAAATGACAGAGACATGATGTTTATGAGTTTGGAATGAACTCACACTTACTCATATGACCTACCTTATTCCTCCTCTACTCATATGTCTCTGATTCCATAGAAAACCCTATCTCAGTGGTAGAGGAAATTAGGGTTTAGTGCTTGTGGAAAATGATGACTTAGGCACCCTTGGAAAAAGAAAAATCCCTTTGACATTTGATCAATTGCTAAAGTAGACACTTTTTTTATTTGACACTTGATGTGTTGGCATGTGGAACTCTGAGTTGGCAGCCTTGGAAGAGTGAGTATTTATTACATTTGAACTGACATAAAATTACATGAATAAAAATAAAATTACATCTTGGAATGAAACTCACACTTGAAATCAAATTAAAACTTTTGAAACCATATTGGAGATCATATTTACATGGTAAAGAGACATTATTGGGATCACTCACACACCATTTTATGACCTTATGAAAATGAAACAATGCAATTATTTGACCTAATGAAACCCTAGTGACCAAATGAGAAATGAAAGAAACTGACTCAATGAGTGACTTTGACTAAAAGTGGAATGAGAGCAGACTTTTTTTCATCATGATGAAGACCTGGAAGAGGGTCAATAGGCATATACTTGTGAAGGAAAATGGGACACTTTACAAGGACGACCACTAGTGGAACAATTTTATATCATGACCTAATGGAATGATTGAAAATTCTTTAGAGTGGGACAACTAAGATGCACATGCAAAATGTGTTTTGATCCCTAGTGGAAGTATGCAAATACTGACACTAACATTAGCTCCAGCTGGGGATGGTAGCTTCTTCGGAGGTGCCAAGAACACCGTAGACCAAGTTCCTATTCAATGGGCAATGGAGTCAAAATCTAAAGACTAACTGAATACTAAAAACTTGAATCAATAACTGACTCAATAATGACTCAAGACTCACTGAAAAAGATGCTCGGAATTGAGCTTATTCAACAAAACTTACTCTAACTGATCCATTCATCACTTGATCAAGTAAAATGGAACAACCAATGCAACCATGTAAGCATTCTAGCTGTTGTTTGAATTTTCCACAAGTGCTTGCTTATGAGCAAGAAGAAAGAATTAATGAAAGGCAACTCCCATGAAAATGTTGAGATTCAACAAGATGATGATCATAGTGAAAATTAACCACCATCACTAGGTGGGCCCCGTAGGCTATTTTTAGGTGTATGTGTATTTTTAGAATGATGAGCATATTCTAAAATTAGCAGGATTCTGATTCTAGATGTTTGAGCAAATTCTATCTTTAGATGAGTTTCTATTTATAGATCATGGGTGAATTCTATTTATAGATCACATATCTAAAAATAGAATGCATGTCGATTATTATTAGCCCTTAATGATAATCAGACAATAAATAATAACTTATTCTCTTGAAGCACTTGATTTCAGTTAACTGATGTGGCAAACCAGTTAGCTGAAGGAATTACACATTCCAAGGTTGGTTGGTGACTCATGCATGATGGACTTCATTGTAACTGAGTGTGGCACAATTGTAATAGAGTTGGAAGAGTAGTTATGTGAGTTTTTATTTAGTTTAACTTAGTTAAGTGAGTTAAACTCAGTTGTGCTAGGTGTCACTAAATATACACTAGTGAAAGATGAGTGAATTAATTATTTAATTAATTCACAAGTAGTGTCTTACTTGCAACTGAAGAAATACAACATTTAACTACTTGGATGTCAGATCCAGTAGAGACCCAATGGAGAGATAGGTGAAAGGGTGTGTTTTAATATTAGTTGTGACTATAGTGATGCATTCAATGCATCTACACACACATTGGAGTTTCAAATGAGGATTGCGCAGTAAAGGAAAGGCAAGATTGAATTCATTCAGTGATCTTCTTCAGCAGGGATTGCGTAGTGGAGGGAGGCCATCAGGAGGCAGTAAAGTGGTGCATGTGTGAAACAATTTTTGGATGACAGTGTAAGATGATTGTATATTGTACTGCGACCTCTATGAGCTGAGCTTTGTATGAGATTGTTTCATGATTCCATGATACACATAATATATGATAGTTGGGGTTTTTAGCTTTAAGCCTTCCCAGTGAAACATCTTGTTATGTGCGATTGATTTTTCTTCATGTGTTTGCAATTGGCGATTTAATTTCCGCAAAGAATTGAGTAGAAGGATTATGTATTTAACAGTGGATTTAATTTTTATCATGGGAGTCACGAAATAAATTATTGTGTTTATAAATTTCTTCATGGTATCGGAGCAGTGTTAATCACTGAAGATTGCAATATTGAAGCGGTGCTGAGTTGTGTTGGTGGAACAATTTGAATTTGCTGCAATAATTTCTTGGTGCGACAGTTGAGTAAACATTGAAATGGCTTTCAATGGGTTGCGGTTGGAGTATGCACTCAAGGGAAGCTCAAAATACATAGTCCGAAAGGACAGGATGGAGGTGGTGCTTGAAGATAATGGCTTGAAGGAGTTCATCGATAGCGATGTTCCTAAGCCCACTTCGATGGATGTTGCATTACTTGACGCCTGGCAAAAGAAAGTAGCGAAGACAAGAAGGATTCTGTTGGAAGGTGTGAAATAACATATTCTGTCAATACTTCATCAGAAAGCCACTCCATTTGCAATGTGGAAGGCTTTGACAGATATTTTCCAAAGCAGCAGCGACCATAGGAAGTTGGCGCTGAAAGATAAACTCAGAAAAATCAAAATGGGGAAGGGTGAAAATATTCCAAAGTATCTCACGAAGTTTTTCCAATGTAGGGATGAGCTAGGGAGTGTGGGAATTACAATTGTTGATGATGACTTGGTGATATTTTCTCTCCTTGGAATTCTGAAGAGTTGGCACAATTATCAAGACTCTGTCAATGGATGGGAAAAACGGTCGGATTGGGAGCGACTTTGGTCAGATTTAGTGCAGGAGGAGATAAGGCGGAATACCAGGGATGTATCTTCATCAAAGCATGATGATGAAGAGGATTGTGCTTTGGCTGCCAAAGCGAGGAAAGGGAAGGGGAAGGAATCCCATTCAAAATCTGAGGCTAAAGGAAAGAAGCTGGATTTGTCCAAGCTGAAGTGTTTTCATTGTCACGAACATGGGAATCTCACCACTAACTTCCCACAGAAAAAGAAGAACAATAAGGTTGCTGGAGATGCAGTCAGTGAGGCCCTTGCCTCGAAATTTTAACTTGGTTTCTCCTTGATCGCATGCTTGGTTTCAAGCGCAATGGGATCAGTGTGGTATCTTAATAATGGTGCTTCCTTCCACATAACGGGACATAAGGAGATTTTCAACGACTTAGAGGAGAAATATCTCCAAATGAATATAGAGATGGGTGATGATGGAAGATACAGTGCGACCGAAATTGGTACCATTAAATTTGAGAGGGATTCAGGAAAAC
The DNA here is from genome assembly GCA_034641835.2 of Pinus albicaulis. Lineage (NCBI taxonomy): Eukaryota > Viridiplantae > Streptophyta > Pinopsida > Pinales > Pinaceae > Pinus > Pinus albicaulis. The sequence goes on from CM076569.1 coordinate 832,784,036, forward strand.
CATTTCTGTTGAAATATTTTATGCATGTTCCAGATCTAAAGAAGAACTTGGTCTCAGTCGCCATGTTGGAGGACAGAGTTTATGACGTTGTTTCCAGTGATGGAAAAGCCTTCCTTATACATAAAAAAATGGGTCAAACCAGGAGGATAGGGATTTGAGTTAAGAATCTCTACAAGCTGGAGGTATATGGTTGCGCTGCAATGGTGGGAAAAGAAGAAGAAGTGGTGTGTCGAGATGAGGGCGAATTATGGAAGAGGAGATTGGGCCATCTTCACCATGGTGCCCTGAAGATTTTGCAACAGATTTCTACTGGACTTCCCAAGGGTACACTTGCATAGATAGATCAGTGCAGGGGATGTACTATGGGTAATTTTGTGAATACCACCTTTCATGAAAAGGAGAATCGCGCTTCGGTGATCCTGGAGAGAGTTCACACATACGTGTGTGGGCCATTCTCGGTTGCTTCAACAGAAAAACATAGGTATTATGTTATTTTTTTTATGAATATTCTCGTAGATGTTGGATCTTCTTCATGCAGAAGAAGGATCAAACATTCTCAAAGTTCTGTGAGTTTAAAGCATTGGTGGAGAAAGAGTCGGAGAAGCAAGAGAAGGCTCTGCGGAGCGATAATGGTGGTGAATATATCTCGAATGAATTCAAAGACTTTTGTAGCAAAGAAGGAATTTGAAGAGAACTCATACTGCCTCATAACCCATAGCAGAATGGGGTCGCAGAGAGGAAAAACAGAACGATCATGGGTGCTGCACGAGCTATGCTGCATGATCAGGGCCTACCAATGCACTTGTGGGTGGAAGCATGCAACACTGCGGTTTATGTGCAAAACTGTTGTCCTCATAGAGTACTTGGCATGAGTACACCTGAAGAATATTTTACTGGTAAGAAACCAGATGTTCCTCACTTTAAGATTTTTGGCTCATCTGTTTATGTTCATGTGACCAAGAACGCTAGGAAGAAGCTGGAGTTGACTGCAAAAGTTGGGATATTTGTGGGGTACACAGAAACACCCCATAATTATCGTGTGTATTTTCCAAATAGTTGAATGACTGTGGTGAGACGTGATATAAAATTCAATGAAGAGAAAGCCATGAATTTGTCGCTTGAGAGGGAGCTACACTTGCATGCAGAGGAGGAACTGCTTGTTCCCAAAGATGAGCCTCAAGATGTGGATCAACCATAGAAGGAGGATCATCGAGTGGAGGAGTACACTCACACAGAGCCAAACATCAGAACTGGCAGAAGGCATACCATAGAAGTTGGGAGGCTAAATCTTGATGCGGCACAGAATGTAGGAGCCCCTACTTCACAGCGGAGATAGAGACAATCTCCTGATCGATATAATGGATACATGGCTCTCATGAGAAAATGTATTGTGACAGAGCCATATTATTTTTAGGAAGCAGTGTAGGAGCCCACATGGGTAGATGCAATGGTGGAGGAGTATGACTCCATTATCAGAAACAGTGCTTGGGAAATTGTTCCAAGGCCGATTGATAGATTAGTGGTAGGTTCAAGATGGATATACAAGGTAAAGAAAGCTTCTGATGGGAGTGTTGAGAATTATAAGGCAAGATTTGTTGCTCGAGGCTTCTCATAGATCGAGGGGATTGATTATGAATAAAACTTTGCACTTGTCACATGGTATTCTTCCGTAAGGACCATCCTTTCTCTCTCAGCACAGATGGGTTGGAAAATTCATCAGATGCATGTGAATACTGCGTTCCTTAATGGGATCATTGAGGAAGAAGTGTACATTGAGCAGCCTAAAAGATTTGAGATCTTCAGCAGCAAGTCGCATGTGTTAAGACTCAAAAGAGCGTTGTATGGGTTGAAGAAAGCACCCCATGCTTGGTACACTCAGATTGATAGCTATTTCACTGGGCTTGGCTTCACCAAGAGTGAGGAAGATGCAAACCTATACCATATTGCGGTGGAGGGTAATATTTTAATCATTTTTATTTATGTTGATGATTTAATACTGAATGGTGATGAGCGACTGATACACTCATGCAAGGAGGACCTTGAAAAGGAGTTCGAGATGAAGGATATGGGCCTCCTTCATTATTTCCTTGGATTGGAAATATGGCAGCAAGAAGGTGAACTGTTTGTGTCTCAAGGAAAGTATGCAAGGGAGATACTCGGTAAGTTTCACATGGAGGAATGAAAACCCATGGATACTCCTCTTCCAGGAAACTGGAGGAAAGAGGATGCTACATCGGCAGAGGTAGTGGATGCTATTTTCTATCAACATTTGGTGGGTTCGCTCATGTATTTAGTTAATACAAGACCGGACATATGCTATGCAGTGAACCAGCTTAGTCAAGCGATGGTTAATCCTACCAAACTCTTTTGGAAGGCAGGAAAGCATGTCCTGAGATATCTCAGGGGCACATTTGAGTATGGATTATGGTATAGATAGACGGATGAGGTGAAGTTTCATGGATTCATGGATGCAGATTGGGCAGGCAACCTAACAGACAGAAAGAGCACATCGGGAGGGGATTTCAGTATCATATCTACAATTGTTTCTTGGTATAGCAGGAAATAGAGATCTGTGGCACTCAGTTCAGCGGAAATGGAATACATGGTGGAAATTCAAGCTGCATGTGAGGCTATCTAGATGAGGAACATCTTGGTTATTTTGTTCGGTTCTCATTTAGATCCTACAATTATTCATTGTTATAATCAGAGTTGCATTAAAATCTTGATTAATCCTATGTTTCATGATAGATCTAAGCATATAGATATTCGGTATCATCATATTAGATATTTTGTGCAGCATAATATCATGTTGCTTCAGTAAATTCCTACGGAAGATCAGGATGCAGATATTTTGATGAAGACGCTCACCAGGAGCAAATTAAAATACCATAGAGACAGGATTGGGGTGAAGGATAATCCCTTTCTTGTTGAGAGGGAGTGTTGAGATTCAACAAGATGATGATCCTAGTGAAAATTAAGCACCTTCACTAGGTGGGGCCCGCAGGCTATTTTTAGGTGCATGTTTATTTTTAGAATGGTGAGCATATTCTAAAATTAGCAAGATGTTGATTCTAGATGGTTGAGAAAATTCTTTTTTTTTTTTTTTCCGCAGAAAAAATCGGTAACATTTTATTTATAAAAATGAAAAGTTACACATAGCATATGCATTGAAGCATTTTCATAAATTTCCCATTGGGCTCATGTGCTTTCGCACACAATGCAACGTAGCTAGGCTACCTTGCATTCAAAAATAATGAAAGAAAAAGAAAGAGAAAAGGGAAGAGAGAAAGAGACAGAAAAACTAGAAGCTTCTAGATCGTGGGAAAGGCGTCCCACAAATCACGTTTTTCTCCCTTTCTTCTTCTCAACCTTGCGCCATTCACCCTGAGATGGCACACAAGTGGCGAGGACAATCTGATTTTCTACATTTTGAGTTCCTGTATCCTTGTCTGAATCTGAAGTTTCTGATGTATGGTATCTTTTAATCCCTCCGCTGCCCGTGTCCATGACGTTCCTGTTTGTTTGTTTCGTCAGAAAGTGTGGATCCATCAGTACAGTCGTGTCCTCTGTTTGCACCTCTGGTTCCTATGTAGGTTGCTTACTTTCTGGTGGAGATGGTTCCTCTTCTTCTTCTGACTCATCCTCCTCTGAATCAGGAGGGGGAAACTGCCAACCTTTCCTATGCTTCCTATTCGGTTTCTTTTTGTTGTTTGCTCTCTTAACTTCTGGGCATGTATTTTTTAGATGTCCTGTCATCCTACAATTCCTGCATCTGAATGCAGTATTCTCATAATCAAGTGATTGCAACCAATTTTTTTGCTTATAAATCAGCATGATGTTCTCCGGTAATCCTTTTCTTAAATATACTTCTACGCAGATCCGGGCAAAGGTGAAAATTCTTTGTTCTAATCTTTCCATGTCGGTTTTAATATACCGCCCAAGGCTGTTCCCAATGCTCTCTAGAACCTGTTTGTTCCAAAAATGAAGGGGCAGGTTATGTAGTCTCACCCATACTGGTAATCTGGAAACTGTGATGGTATTGGGGTCAAAATATGGAAACCATGGGGTGATAAACAGCCCCGTGGACCCCCAGAACCAAGGCCCCTCTCTGATTATAATATCTCTTTCCTCCAAGGTTTGAAATTTAACAATAAAAAACCCCTTGGAACAAAGATGTATTTCACATTCCAGAGACCATTGGGTAAAAATCCAATGAAAAAGGTCCATGGGTTTGGGCCAGAAATAGTTGAAGCGGCATATTAATGCCTGGGCTTCATATGTCTTTATATGCTCCTCTGTTGTTGAACTGTTGATTTTGAGTGCTGGGGTTTGATCCTGTTGTTCTACTATGTAGGGCCTCGGAGCATTTACAGCCTGTTCTGGAGATGAGCCTACTGCTTTTTTTCCCTGTAGGATATTTTTGTAGGAGGGGCCTCCATTTGTTTGTTGTTGGCTGATTGGTGTTTTCCCTTTATCTCCCCCTGCGGATCTTGGCTTGCTCTAGTTTACAGCACCCCCTTGCAGACGCAAATTTAGGGTAATGGTCGTCTCTGCTTTTATGGTGTAATCCTTTAAGAGCTTGCAATCCTGGAGAGAGTTGTGCCCATTGACCAGATGTTGAATCGGCACTGGGTACCCCGTCAGTCCCCATATTTTATGCTTGAGATGTAGAATAGAGGTGTCATCGTTTACCCAGACTAAACGAGACTTACCCACAAGAGGTCTTATGAATATTTGAAAAGGAGGAGAGTTCAGCAGAAAAGGGTTCTTACCTATTGATTGTGGTTCAGAAAATGATTTGGTTGTTGAAAATAGAGCAAAAAGCGCTCCCTGCTTATGCTGATCCCTCCTTGTCTCTGCCTCTCCTTTCTTCTAGTTCAGTAGAGGGTTCTTGCAAATCTGGCGTACCTGAGCACAACCGTCCTTTTTTTTGAGTTTAATTTTGACCCCGGCAGCCAGCGTGGGCGTGGAGCTGTCCTGGCCCATCTGCGTTCGTTCCAGTTTGGCAGGGTGTGGCCCATGAAATGGTAAGGGCACATTTTCGCTGAAGGGGTCAGAAGCTGGGGAGTCTTTGGTTTTCCAGGCATCGAGTCTCTGTGACGCTGGTTCCAGATCTGCCTTTGAGGGTGATGCAGGGCCGCCAAGGGGCCAAACTTCAACCTTCCAGGCTCTGTCACCAGGATCAGACCCTGTAGAGTGGGAATGCATGCGTGACGGTGGCGATGGGAGTGATGTGTTCTCGTGGCCCTTGGGGCCGAGTTGCAGCATAGAGGTGGCCAGCGGAAGAAAAGCGGGAACCCTAGCAGCGTCCATCCTCTCTCCAAGTCCATGGTTGAGAAAATTATATCTTTAGATGAGTTTATATTTTTAGATCATGGGCGAAGTCTATTTATAGATCGCATATCTAAAAATTGAATGCATGTCGATTGTTATTAGCCCTTAATGATAATCAGACAATAAATAATAACTTATTTTCTTGAAGCACTTGATTTCAGTTAACTGATGTGGAAAACTAGTTAGCTGAAGGAATTACGCATTCCAAGGTTAGTTGGTGACTCATGCATGATGGACTTCATTGTAACTAAGTTTGACACAGTTGTAATAGAGTTGGAAGAGTAATTATGTGAGTTGTTATTTAGTTTAACTCAGTTAAGTGAGTTAAACTCAGTTGTGCTAGTTGTAACTAAAGATACACTAGTGAAAGATGAGTGAATTATTTATTTAATTAATTCACAAGTAGTGTCTTACTTGCAACTGAAGAAATACAACAATTAACTACTTGCATGTCAAATCCAGTGGAGACCCAGTGGAGAGATAGGTGAAAGGGCGTGTTTGACTATCAGTTGTGACTATAGTGATGCATTCAATGCATCCACACAAACATTGGAGTTTCCAATGAGGATTGCGCAGTAAAGGCAAGGCAATATCGAATTCATTCAGTGATCTTCTTCAACAGGGATTGCGCAGTGGAGGGAGGTTGTCAAGAGGCAGTAAATTGGTGCATGTGTGAACCAATTTTTGTATGACAGTGTGAGATGATTGTATATTGTACTGAGAGCTCTATGAGCTAAGCTTTGTATGAGATTGTTTCATGATTCCATGATATACATAATATATGATAGTTGTGTTTTTTAGCTTTAAGCTTTCCTGGTAAAAAATATTGTTATGTGCGATTGATTTTTCTTCATGTGTTTGCAATTGGCGATTTAATTTTTGCAAATAATTGAGTAGAATGATTTTGTATTTAACAATGGATTTGATAGTTAGATCAAGGGATTCCAAAAATACATTATTGTGTTTAAAAATTTCTACAGAAAACTTGTCAACAAATTGAATCTTGATGAAATTGCAAAGCATGAGCCCACGGGCTGACCTCGAGAATGATGCGAAAGTATCTTCATAGGAATACATATTGATTTCCAGCCCATCTAATATGTTACTACTCTGCTCTAGGTAGTCTTCGTACCTTGGTTTTAAAATTTTCCTAAAATTTTTTCTTTATTTATTTGATGACTACAAAAAGTTGAAAAAAGGATCCTGAAACTCGTGAATGACTAATTTTTCTTGATGATCATCAACAAATCAAGAATCTTCTTCATTACTCTCCTGATATGACTGCAAATCTTGGTATGAGATTTGTAATGAAACACCTGTTGAACAAGACAATGAAGTTGATTTTCGGATCAAGTTTATATCAACACTCTTTTCAGGCTCACAGTTCGCTAATGGAGAAGGACTTTTACTACAGATATCATCCAACACATCAGCTATTGGGTCATGAAAAACTTGAAAATACTGCTAAAACATATCCATCGGTTTTAATGAGACTGCGTGACACTCTACAGGCTGCTCATCCTTTTCTTTAGAGATGTTATGAAAATTTTGCCTTAAAAATCGAAATTCTTCAAAACATAGTGGTACAGAATCATATTGCATCATTTTATCATGTGTTTCAACTTCCAAGCCTTCATTTGCAACTTGACATTCAATGGCATTTGGTGGCAGCAAATTTGGAGCTAAGGAGGATTCGATGTCGCAAATGATTTTCTCTACCAATTTAGGAGAATGTTCATCATTTATAGTGTTTACCACTCGCTTATCTTCTTGCTTGTATTTTTCTCTTATTTTTGTAAAAGAGGAGAAACAAAAGGGTAAGGAGCTCTGATCAAAAATTTGATTATCCTCTTGATTGTTAAGATCAAAACTCAATGAGTGTTGATTTATGATTACATGAAAGTTATCTCTAATGTACTGAAATGAAGTAAAACAAAGAGGCAAATATCCTTCACTTACTTCCAAATTTTCTAGACTTTCCTCATCACTGTCATCGTTGATATGCATCAGCTGATCATTGTTTTCGAGCTGTTGAAACTGAACTTCCTCCCACAAATCAATAGCTAATTGCTCTGCAAGATTATCTTCTGTTTGGATAACATAATCATCATCATACTGATCAAACTTTGGCAAATAATCAATATAATTAATGTCACCAATCATACACATTATATTATCATATTGTTTCTCCTCGGATTGATCTACAAATCCATTTTTTGATCTATGGTGGTTGGGATTAGCAGGAAAATTTTTAGGGCTTGCAATCTCTTATTTTTCTAAGATAAGTGGGTCATGATGATCTTGAACGGAAAATACATCTCTCATGGTGATATTTTGCATCATTTCCTCTATTGTACTTACCAAAATGTTAAGCTTTACCTCTGAAGATGTCAAGTGCTCTGCAATGTTCTTCTCTTCTTCCTTCAGCTTTGCCCTTCTGATCAACCGATTAGCCTCTACATCTATTGCACTATTCTGCATCTTTTCAAGTGTTGCAAGGTTCCTTTCTATCAACTGAAACTCCATTTCCGGATCAAAGGCATATGGGTAATGTAAAAGAGCTGAGCCAGGAGGGGGTCTTATATCAGCAGGTATAAAATAATAGACTTGATTGAATTTGGCAGAAAATTGTTGTACTGTCTCCCCGAGTTGTCTTTTCAGCTGGTCATACTCTTAGAATTGGGAAAGGGTTTTGTTTGACCACCCACCTACCGAGGAAAACTTTGACGAACTGCGGGAAATCTGAGATGCTCATGACAGGCAAGTTTTTAAACCAACTCTTGACTTTGCCTTGCAAAGAAAGAGCAAATAGCTTGATACTGACATCCTCTTTGTCAACTTCAAAAAGGTCTAGGAAAGTCTCAGAATTCTCCATATGTCTCTCAGTAGTGATGTTTTCATATTCACCATCAAACCTCGGCAGATATAGGTAATGATTTTTAGGGAAAGCATGGAGTATAGGAGGTAAGATGAGTGGTTTGTATCGATCTGGAATTTTACAAGGCGTAGGAGTATGTACAAAAGTTGTAGGATCAGTCTTTATCTCTTTAGGCTCGTCAACTTGAAGATGGTCATCATAAGATTTAGAAAAAGGATGTGGACCAAGATCGAAGGAAAACTGTTAGGTCCCTATATTACTAGTATAGTCCCTTATTTTTGTTAGTGTAACCCCCATATTGTTATTATTGCACCCCTGTAACCCCCATATTTTTATTATTGTGCCCTTAAATTATTATTGTTAGGTCGGCTAGGATTACACTGTGGCCCCATGGACTCCTATATATAGAAAGGAGGTTTTGTAAATTGTATCATCCAAGAATTGTTCATTTATGTAATGTATTGGAGGTTTACCCCTTGAAGTGGCTCATTTCTAAGGCGTTGATATCTCTTTTCTTCTATTTTTGGAGCTGGTTACACGCCATTTGGTATCAGAGCTTTGGATTCTAGGGTTTCGCTGCTCCAAACAGGTCATCGTGGCATTTTCGCTATAAATTTTTTTCTACAAAGTTTCAGAAGCTGAAATTTTTAGGGTGTGAAGCAGATATCCTAAGGAAGATTTTCTAAAACTTTCAGATCTTGGTTCGCAACATTTTCGGAGATATGATCTGTGGAAGTTAGGGATTTTTGCAGGCTACTGAATTTCAATTAAAACGGTCATTTCGATATAAATTTTTTTCTAAGAAGATTCAGAAGATGAAATTTTTAGAGCGTGAAGAAAAAATCCTGAGGAACATCGTCGCAAAATTTCAGAGCCTGGTTCCCCATATTTTCGGAGATATGATCTATGGAAGTTAGGCCTTTTTCAGGCTCCCGAATTTCATCTCAAAGAGGTGATCGTGGGAAAATCTTCATAACTCTATCTCGGAGCATCGGATTGGAATTCTATAAAAACTGACTGGAAGTATATGGACTGTGGTTTCCCGTCTATAAATTTTAGAGCCAAAGGAGCAAAAATTGACACGTGGCAAGTCATACAAGTTTCCTCTACTGAACAAGTCCATAATTAGGTCATTGTGGGAGATCGGACATAACGTTGCCTTGAAGAATCCAAATCAAGTCAGACCTGTGGCATTTCAAATAAGCTTCAGAGGACTACTACAGGGCTGAATTTAAAATATTGAGGATCTGAAATTATAGATAGAAGTCAATTTCAATATCGAGCTCCTCAAAAGCAAGTAAAATGTGTGTATTTTTTTTTCTGAATTGCATAAGTCTTGTTTGAAGAATCAAGTTGAATTGATTCCAAGGGCATATTGTAAAATAGATATCAGTATTGGATTCTAAAATGGCCCCTAAAAAGAATTCAACACCCATTAAGCCTTTAGAAGGCTCTACTATGACTCATGAAGGCGAAGAATGGCAACATGACATATCAAAATTACAAAGGCAAGTGCAACAAATTTCGCTCTCACAAAGAGCAACAAAAAATGACATGGAAGTTTTGAAGAAAGGTGTGGAATCTAAGATGGATGGTTTGAAGAATGGCATGGAAGCTAATATGGATGGCATGGAAGCTGGCATGGAATCTAAGATGAATTACATGGAAGCTAAGATGGAAAACATGAAGAATGATCTAAAAGAAGACATGGGAGGTTTGACAAAGTTGATACAAGAAATGTTTCCTAATGGTGAAAAGATAGTAGAGGAAACTCATGATGAGAAAAAAATAAATGTTAATCATGATTTCATAAACTCTAATATTGGCAAGAAGAACCACCATATTCCATAAATGGATATGAGGAATTTTGATGGAAAGGATCTTTAACATGGATACACCACAAATGGAGCTGGACACCACAAATGGAGCAATATTCTGATCTCAATAATGTGCAACACACAAAAAAGGTACGCATTGCAACTTTACATTTAGAACAAAATACATTTGTTTGGTATCGATGGCTTTGCTCCTATAAAAAAATTGTCACTTGGTCAATTTTTGCGAAGGAAATGATAGCACATTATGAGGATAATAAGAGAAACACTTTCTTTAGCCAATTGATAAATATCAAACAAAAGTGTTCAGTGGGGGAGCACATTGAGGACTTCCAAAAATTGAATATATAAGGAATGCTTGATATTCTAGAGGAACACAGATTGATCTCTTCATAGGTACTTTAAAGGATAACATCCAACATGAGAGTTCACGTTTTGGAACCCGATTCATTGGAGAAGGCACATTCGGGTTGACGAAAGAATTGAATGTAAAAATTATGAAGCAAGGCTTCTGCTACATCTATAAAGATGGAAGTGTTGCTACTCCTAGATTTCCACAACCTACAAGGTTGACACCACAACAATTGGAAAAAAAGAGAGTAAAAGGGCTTTGCTACAGTTGTGATAGAAAATACACTAAAGGTCATAAGTGTGCTGAGAAGAAATTATTTTATATAGATTGTGAAGAGGGAGAAGAAAATGAACAAGAGTCTCAAAAGAAGAGGATATACACCAGGAACCAGCCCTAGAAGAGGAAGGAATTAGTCTAACCATATCGTGTAATGCATTGGCAGGAATTACCACTCCTCAAACTCTCAAGATAGAAGGACATATCAAGAAGAAAAAGGTAATAGTTTTGATTGATTTAGGTAGTACCCATAATTTTATTCATTGTAAGGTAGCCAAGGAATTGAATTGTTTCCTATACCCAGCACCAGAATGTCAAGTGATGGTTGCAAATGAAGGAACTATAAATTGCTCTGAAAAATGCCATAATATCAAGCTAACCATGGGGGAATATGTATTGAATATTCCAATGCTTTCCATTCCTATGGGAGGTGCTCATGTTGTACTAGAGTACAATGGTTACAATATTTGGGGACGACAGCTTGTAATTTTCAAGAAATTTTCTTGAATTTTTTTTCAAAAGGAAAGGAAGTATAATTGCGGAGTATTGCAGGGAAGCCATGAAATATAATAAGCTCTAATGTCATGAAAAATATTCTAAATAAAGAACAACGAGATGTAATTGCACAATTATGCTCACTAGAAGTTCCAACATCAAAATCATCTATTTCTGTAGATCTCCAAAAAGTCTTGGACAATCATTCCAAGGTGTTTGAAACTCCCAAAGGACTCACACCTATTCGTGATCATGATAATGCTATTCATTTGATTCTAGGAAGTGTTCCTCCAAACATCAGGTCTTATAGATATCCTTATGTCCAAAAGAGAAAAATTGAACGTATGATTGCAGAAATGTTAGAGGAGGGTATAATTCAACCTAGTCAAAGTTCTTTCTCTGCTCCTATAGTATTGGTACACAAGAAGGATGTATCATGGCGCATGTGTCTGGATTATAGGGAGCTCAATAGGGTCACCATTAAAGATAAATTTCCCATTCTTATGATTGATGAATTACATGGAGCAGTTTATTTTATCAAGTTGGATCTTCGTTCAGGATATCATCAAATAAGAATGAACACTAAAGATATTCTAAAAACAACATTTCGAACTCATGAGGGTCATTATGAATTTTTGGTCATGCCTTTTGTCCTTACCAATGCACCTTCTACATTTCAAGGGTTGATGAATTCCATTTTCAAACCCTTCCTTAGAAAATTTGTGCTAGTATTTTTTGATGATATACTAATCTACAGCAGGTCTTGGAAGGATCATGTTGAACATGTTGACAGGGTGCTCAAACTATTGCGGGAGAAACAATTATATGCAAAAACATCCAAATGTTTCTTTGGAGTACAAGAGGTGGAATATCTGGGTCATATTGTATCTCACGAGGGTGTTAAGGTAGACCCTAACAAAATTAAAGCCATTAAGGAATGGAAAGTCCCCACAACCATAAAGAAGTTGCCAGGATTTCTTGGGTTAACAGGGTATTATCAAAAGTTTGTTAAGAATTATGGGAGAATAGCGACACCTCTAACAACATTATTGAAGAAATATTCATTTTCATGGACTTGTGAAGCAACTAAGGCCTTTGAACATCTTAAAGAGGAAATGTGCCTAGCACCATTCTTAGCTACACTAGACTTCACAAAAACCTTTATTGTGGAATGTGATGCCTCCAGAAATGGAATTGGTGCTGTTTTAATGCAAGAAGGAAGACCCATTGATTTTGAAAGCCATCCAATCAAAGGAAAGTATTTATAGAAACCAATTTATGAGAAGGAAATGTTAGCAATATTGCATGCACTAAAGAAATGGAGAACTTACCTAATGGGAAGACACTTCAAGGTAAAAACTGATCATGATAGTCTTAAACACTTTTTGGAATAAAGACTATCTTCAGAAGAGCAGCAAAAATGGGTCACAAAGATGTTGGGTTATGACTTTGAAATAATCTACAAAAAAGGAAAGCTTAATGTTGTTGCGGATGCACTCTCAAGAAAGAATGAAGAGGTGGAAGCATTGCTTTGTGCCATTTCTATTATCCAACCAGATTGGATAACCGAAGCAAGAGATGAAGGGAAGAAGGACAAAGATGTATGGACACTCATTCAAAAGTTGCAGCAAGATCCTAGTACATCTGATACATTTAGTTGGAAAAATGATTCCTTATGGTACAAAGATCGCTTATATCTTTGTAAGAATTCCCAACTAAAACAAAAGATTCTTTTGGAATCGCACACTTCTCCTTTAGGAGGACACTCAGGATTTTTAAAAACTTACCACAGGGTGAAGAAAGATTTTTTTTGGGATGGCCTTAAATCTGATATTCAAAAGTTTTTGGCGGAATGTTTGGTTTGCCAGCAGAATAAAGTGGAGACAATTAAGACCCCGGGACTTCTACAACCTTTATCCATTCCAAGTCAACGTTGGGAGGAGATTTCAATGGATTTTATCACAGGTTTACCTAAGTCCGAAGGAAAGAGTGTGATCATGGTGGTAGTTGATAGACTTACCAAGTATGCACACTTTTGTGCATTATCTCATCCATTTAAAGCAAGTACAGTTGCTACTACATTTATGGACACAATTCAAAAGCTACATGGAAACCCAAGGTTTATTGTGAGTGACAGAGATCCCATTTTTACTGGAAATTTTTGGACGGAGTTATTTTCTTGTTTGGGTACTCAATTAGCTCATAGCTCATCTTATCATCCTCAATCAGATGGTCAAACTGAGATAGTAAATAAATGTTTGGAAGGATATCTTCGTTGTTTTGTATCTGATAAACAAACACAATGGGTCAAGTGGTTACCTCTCACAGAATGGTGGTATAACACTTCCTTCCATACTGCAGCAAAAATGACCCCATTTATGGCACTTTATGGATATCATCCACCATCCATCACATCATCTTTAAGAGAAAATTCAAAGTTTCAAGCAGTGGAAGATCACATCGAGCATCAACAAGAAGTTCTCCAACTCTTAAAGGATAACCTGAATTTGGCACAAAATCGAATGAAACAACAGGCAGATCAACATCGCATCGAGAGAAGTTTTGATGTAGGAGATTGGGTATTTTTACGGCTACAACCATATAAACAAATGTCCCTCAAGAAAGCTAAGAAGGATAATAAATTATCGCCAAAGTACTATGGTCCTTACAAGGTGTTGCAAAAGATTGGTACTATGGCATACAAATTGGAGCTTCTGGCTTCTTCGCGAGTGCATCCAGTTTTCCATGTTTCATGCTTAAAGAAGGTTATAGGTGAAAATCTTCCAGTTCAAACAATATTGCTAGAACTTGATGAGGAAGGAAAAATCATATTGGAACTTGAAGCGGTCACGGAAACAAGAACTCGACAGCTACAGAATCGATCAATTTCAGAGTATCTCATCAAGTGGAAGAACTTACCCACTGAAGATTCTACATGGGAGGATGAGAATTTTATACAGAAGCACCCAGAGCTACTCAAGCGTTGAGGACAACACTTTTTTGAAGGAGAGGTGCATGTTAGGTCCCTATATTACTAGTATAGTCCCTTATTGTTGTTAGTGTAACCCCCTTATTGTTATTATTGTACCCCTGTAACCCCCATATTGTTATTATTGTTCCCTTAAATTATTATTGTTAGGTCGGCTAGGATTACATTGTGGCCCTACTAGGATTACATTGTGGCCCCATGGACTCATATATATAGAAAGGAGGTTTTGTAATTTGTATCATCGAAGAATTGTTCATTCATGTAATGTATTGGAGGTTGCCCCCTCGAAGTGGCTATTTTCTAAGGCGTTGATATCTCTTTTCTTCTATTTTTTGAGCTGGGTTCACAACAAAAACTCGGTATTTACACTTTTCGAATAGGTAGAATCAAGATTTTGATCATATTTATCACAAAACAAACTCCATAAAACTTTTAGGATAGTTTCAGGAAAAGAAAAGAATTAATTTACAAGAAAGCATATTAGATCTTGAATATGATTCCACTTTGAATACCTGATCTTTGTGTAAGATCCTTCCATTTTCGTGCTAACAAGGTCGATCCTCCACTGGAGTCTTTACATCAAGTTGGAGTCACCAGGTGAAGAGTTCAGCCTTCATATGAATCTGATTGCTATCCACCATCAACAATCAAATCTAAACTTTGTTGTTCTTTCCCAGGGAAGATATGATCTTTTTCTTCCCCAGTAAGGTCACCAATATGTTATCACTTGGATTGAACCTCGGGCTGAAGAAGGCAATTCCAAGGTAACCACAAACCACACTTAGCCAAGTAGCTAGACCTACTAGGAAAGGAGAGGGCTCTCTCCATAAGGATAACAACCAAGATGTCTGAATAAGAAGATATTAGGCTAGGTATAGTAGCTCAGGGTTTTTATTTTGATTGTATAGGGTTGTGCTAGATCAGAAGGAGAAAAACAATCAGGGCAGGTCAAAATTTACAGGGTGTTCTATGGGGCAAGGTAGGCACAATGATTTAGCACTTTAGGATTTCAATGGGTGGGATGATCAAGATAGGTGAGGAGCTAGAAAGAGCATGGTGAAATCATGGGTTCTTTCTAAACTAAAGAAATTTAATAGACTGTGAATGTCTACCCAAAACAGAGCATATGAGAATGGATTTTTCTTATCTAACTTGCATACATTCACTTAGAAGTTATGAATCATGAATAAAATTAAAAATACATTTCAACACATGAAAACAAAAGGAGAAATTGAACTAAACACCATACCATAGGGATCCCATAAAAATACCTGCAAATCTGATTAATATTCCTGCTCAGAACTGATACAAAGTGTGTCTCTTCAAAGGCCAAGCATCCAACTAAGTCCAACCCTTGCTAGTGAGAAAGAAGAAGAAGATATAGACCTCAAAACAACTCATCCTAGTCTTAGGGGTTGAATTCATGAGATGAGGATCAATTTCCACCAAATGTTGAACAAGAATTTGAAGACAAGGAAGACCCAACAACTTGCCTCTAAAAGAGAGGAAACTAATTCATTTGACCTCTAGAGGACTCAAGCTAATGAATCTACCTATAGTAAACTAATCCCCATCATAATTACATTCATATTTATCAATTACATCAGTGAAAACCCTAACTAGTGAGGTAAAACTCAAAATTACGTGAAAAATAGAGAAAACTCCAAAACATGTAGAATTTGTCCTATGCACAGCGCCAAGGAGGAAAAAATAACCCTTCTTGCAGGTCATTTTTTACTGACTTCCTGGTGTCCAAATTGAGCTCATGATAGCTCATTGGAAAGCTATTCCATTCTACTTTCCAGAGCTTCTTGTATTTTATGATTTTAAGCTCTTTTGAACCATCAAAAGTGAAATCTCCCAAGACTACCTCTATGCGCAATGCCAACTTGAAAAGAGGTAGAAACATGATTTTTTTGGGTATTTTTGGCATTTTTTCTTGACCATTTTTGCTCCAAATTCTTAGAAAAAGTACAGGTAGCATGTACTCATCATTATGAACTAACTAATGTCTTCCATTTTTCCATTGGATTCCCCAAAAGAGTGTGCAACACCAAGGCACTGCGCATAGAGCTAGTTTTTCTGTGTTTTTCAAAATTTGCCCAAAAAACTCGAAAATTTCCAAATTTTTTCAAAATTGTTCAAATTTTATGGGATAGGCTCACAATCACATGTCAAGTTGAGCTAAGGAGGAATCAGCAAGTATCTTTATTTTTTCACCTCCCTTCTTACCCTTCCAAATCTCCTTCAGTTTATCCTTCATTTGTTTGACCTTGATATTGCAAATTTTTGTTCCGAGTCTGATAGTGATGGGCCATGTGCTTGAGCATCTGATTGTCTCTTTTGGCCTTCATTAGCAGCTTCTACAAGTGAATATTGACTCTCTCAAGCCACACTTCTCTGTTATCTTCAATCTCCTTTGCTAACTGCTGGTCAAAACTCAAACTTTTGGCTTCTTGCTTTTCTTTCTCCAATGCTCTTTTGAGGCCTCTTGTCTTTGGCCTTTTCCTGATGTTTTCAGCCTCCCTTGTGTGGCCTTCTCTGTTGTGAAATATCATCTTCCTAAAACACATCATCACTGTGTTCTTCCTCCCTGTAATCTCTGTCCTCTCTCTCCATGCTTGTTCTTGGCACTTTGGAAACCCTAGGGGGAAGGAAAGAAAAGGGAGAGTGAGTGAGGAGTGAAGGGAACGGGAGTAGGGAAGTAAATGATGAAATGAGGGTTTTAGGGGATAGGGATAGGGCCACAAAAATTAATGGAGATGGGGAAAAAGGTTATGAAACCTTGTGAGGTGATGGGAGGTGAAAATATTAAGGGAGATGAAAATGAAAATTCAATTACAGGTCAAAGGTAGGGAGGAATCTAAGAAAAATAGTGAGATTCCTAGAAATTAGGGCTTTTATCGAAAAGGGTGTAGGTACTTAGGGATGAGAATGTATGGATAGGTTTAGTGTATTTATAGGTATAGGGTGATGTAGTAGGGTTTAGGGACAATCAATTGGGACAAGGAGGATTTTTGGAAGTTTGTGCAGGGGATGGGGATTTTGGGAGAGGAAAGGAAAACGATTTCCTTGCAATTTTTTCCAACATTAAACACAAACACAAGCATAAAAATGAATACAGATGGAGATATAATGGTTACATTACTTGTATTTGAGGTGGAGAAGCAGCCTTGAGGTGTCTTGAGAAGTTTGGGAGAGTTTTGGCCCTGTGCACGGTGCCTTACCCAGGTGCGCAGCGCCATTTTACTCCCAAATTTCAGGATGTTTTTGACTGCCTTCCCGGTGTCCAAATTCGCTCCATGATAGCGCATTGGAAAGATATCTAAGTCTAGTTTCTATTGGGGTCCTTTGATTTATCATATTGGCATACCAAATGACAAGGCAACATCATAACCACTTTGGAATCCTAGGATCTAGCCCTCCTAGATTCAGAGAGGGATCTCTCTGTATGTGTGTTAGAATGATATGCTTTAAGGCTTATGATATGATATTAGGCTAGTATGAATCACAAAGGGATTTGTTTTTTTTTGGTTGGGAATCATTAAATGAGAAGGTCATGTGAAGTGAAGGAGGAAATGAGTAGAAGGATGTTTCATCATGGGAAGATAGGTTAAGAAACAATGCTAAACCATTGGGCTATGGAGTCATAAAAGGGTTTACTTACACAACAACTATTCAAGGGTTTCCATAAGGAAAGTCATCTATATCAAAAGATCTCTTTAAGTTGAGTTGGTGGTATGGAACATTAAGAAGTGTGGTGAAAGAAGCAAACATATAAGATAAACAAAGGGCAGCCTAAGATCAAGTAAGGACTTTTAACCTATCTTGCTTTTAGCATGCTCTCAAGGGAAAACATTTAAGATAAACATAAAAATTAGCCTAAGATCAAGTAAGGGCTTTTAACCTATCCTGCTTTCAGCATACTCTTAAGGGAAATCTTCAAAACAGTTTTTTAAGACTAAACAAGGGACAGGGCTAACCATAAACTTCCTTAATTAGGACTCTACTTAGCATGCAGTGAAAATATCATTCAAGAAAAACATCTCAAGTTCTACTCAGCAAAACATGGGCTCACCAACATTCCTTGACTGGTTATACTCTATTGATTCGTTCTTAAACACACATTTAGAACAAAACATAAAGATAAAGCTTCACAGTCAGAATTAGGGTACTTTAGAAGTAAATCCTAATCTATATTTCCTACTCTTTATTAGAGAATATGAACAAAGTGGAAACATAAGGAGAATAACAATTACAGTAAGAATAACATCACCAATGATTTATATCACGATCCAGTGAATCTGCTTGTCTATTTTATGTCCAAGACCAGTTACATACTTTGAGTCCAATGGCTTTCTACATTCCAATACTTCTCTTCCTAGCCTACTATATTACAAACTACTCAACAACTTCTTACTCAATAACAATTCAACAATTAACAATTTTCCAACCCTTTACAATGAGTTTTCTGTGAATACATATAGGTGAATGAGGAGGAGAAGTAAAAGAAGTGGTTTTAATGATCATTTAAGACAAAATAGATGTGCATCAGATGCTCCATTCTGCTCAATGAATGTTATATTAACTTGTGAACCACTCTAGCTGCTTTTGTTTGACTTTGAGGCAGATCTGGTAGGCTGGTAATAACTCCGAAGTATGTCTCTTATGAGATATTTTTTGAGTGTAGTAACTTTGTTTTGGCTTCAGGGACAAGTTAGGTGAAAGAGTGGGCTTTGAGGCTTTCCCATATTTTCACAATAACTACTCTGACAGTTGAAATGTCTCTGTTTGCAGTAACTGCCAGTTTTGTCCTTGGTAGGTAAAATGCAGATCATGGTGGCGGTGAGACATTCTGACTGAATTAACTGCTTTGCTCTGACGTGCACGAGGCCTTATGTCTTGTGATTTTTCCTGGCTGACTGATTTATATTTGATCTTCTTGTTGTGTTTATATTTTAACTATGGATTAAGCCTTTGATCTTCATACTTATTGTTTAAATCCTTTATCTTTAATCTCCTTTCTGGTCTTCATTGTTTCGTCTTCATCTGGTTGTTGTGTACAGGTGGCTTGCACTAGAGGGTCTTGCTATGTAGTCAATATTCATGACCTATTGATTATAACCTAGAATTTTACCCTTTATGTCCCTTTTGCATTCAATCGGGCCTTCGAGGATCGTCACCCTCGACCTCTGTCACTAGATTTGCTACGAGACAACTTTTTATTTTAGAACCGCCATTAAACCTGAAAACAACACTAAAACCTGTTAAATAAAACCTGCACGAGGGCTTAAATTGCATCATAGGGCTTGGCGGAGGTGGAGGAGCGTTTGCAAAGGAAGTGTGAATGCAACGATGGAAGGTAAAACCATAGCAGAGGTGAAAACCAAGGCTTAAATTAAAATATGGCGCGGAAATATGATGGGCGGTTTCATGGAAAACCACGAGTGGTTTTCACGCGGGGTCGAGGTGGTTAGCGGTAATGGTAGGGGGGAACGCGATCAGGTTTAGGGGTTGATGTGTGTCCTCCTAAAACCGCCCATTTCACGTTGAGAATGTATGATGGAGGGGTTGGGTGAAATGGGCGCAAAATGGAATGTTGATCGTTGGATCTAGGGAAATCAATGGTGGAGATTGAACGGAAGCACGATTAAAATCCCAGCGCGATCGGGTGGGACCGCTGGGATTATATGGGAGGAGAGCCGATGGTCATCGGATCTGGAGAAGGTCGACGGCTGAGATCAAACACGGGGGGATGGAAGGTACGTACGGGTTTGCAGGCCGGGTGCCTCCGCAGTGAATATGGACCATTGGATGAAGATCTTCCACAGTCAAATGAGTCAACTGTAGAGGCACTGGGGAGTACGGGCCACTTTGGTCGGGTTCCCCCGCAGTGAACCTGCGCCATAGATTTGGGTTAATCAAGAAGTGGAAGATGCATCGCGGAATAGCACAAAGGCATGAATGGTGCGAGGGGAGGGGTGAAAGGTGAATGTGCGATGAAGCGAGAGCTATTAGATCTTGAGGATCAATGGTGGAGATACGTCGAGGAGAAACACAGTCGGGGCAAAAAATCATAAAGGGAAGGGGCCGAGGTAAGGTTGAATGGGAGCTGTTGGATGGCGAGGATCAATGGCCAGGGTTCCATCGGCGGGGGATGAACATCGGCGGGAAAAAAAGGGAAGTGGAAATGGGAATCACCGAAGTGTGATGCGCCGATGCGATGGAGTGATGCGATGGCCGATAGAGTGGAGCGCGGAGGGCGATGGTCATTAGATCTTGGGGAATGGACAGTCCAGATCTCCTTAGATGATCAACCATCGGAAGAAAAAGGAAAATGGAAGCAAGAACTTGGAAAGTGCGATGTCCAATCGCCGATGGGCTTAGCGCACGGTCACGGAACCTGGTTGCATGGCAGAAAAGGGGCTAAGGTCTAAGCGAAAGGGGCTTAAGGCCTGATTTTTTTAAAATGAAGGTTTTTGAGCTGAAAATGAAGGTTTTTTAGGATTTTTAGTGTTTATGATAGGGGGAAAAAAGCGATTCAAACCTTAATAAAAGGATTTTATCAGGTTTAAAAGGGATTTTTGAGGAAAATAAGGGGTAAAAATGGGAAAAATGGGTGAAATGAAGGGGTTTTTAGAGGGATTTTCCAAAGGAAAAAATGATGGAAAATGGGTCTGAAAACAGTCTCTTTTATAACAGCAGATCTTTGTTTGAAGGTTTTGAGTGAAGAGATCAAATAGGTGGATTTTTGAAGGATAAGGAACACAATAGACTTCAAGAACTCACATATTTTCTTCAAATTTGTTTCTTGAAGGTTAAAGACATGTTTTAGCCATCTTTGAATATGTCAAAATTATGGATGGCTAATAGTGGCTCCACTTGGGGATGGCATCTCCTTGGAGGTGTCAAGAACCTCAGAAATTCATCTCTGGAATGTAGATCAATGTCCTGCACTTTGAAAATCCTCTTTCTTCTTTGATCATGCTGCTTGAAAAGATGATCAATCATTAGATCATAACAAATCAATTTTCCCCAAACAACTACCTACACAACCTACTTTCCTAACATTTTTTTCTTCATAAGATGCATTTGGACTTGAAAACCTTTTGACATCAACATTTTATTCTTTTGAAAACAGGAAAAAATAATATAAATCTACCCTTATAACTTCCATGAGTTCAGATTAAACAGTTGAACTCATTAGCTTCTCTACCTAACTACTATCTGTCAGGATTAAGCTGTCTGACAGATTTCATTCTCTATATTCTAAAACAAAAATTGAAAACACATCCAAACCAGGATTAAGCTGTCTGATTTGTTGTGATGACTATGACATCAAAAAAAACTACACATAGACCTTTATTTGCAGAAAAGTAAAACAAAACTTGGAAGGCTTAAGATCTGAAAATAATGAGAGTCCTTCCTTCTTTCTTTCAGCTCTGATTTTGATCTCTTTGAGCTGTCTTCTTCTTCTTTTTCTAGTTCAAGTTTCCAACATGTTAGAACCAGTCTTCTTTGTATCTTTGGCTGAGTTTTTGATCTGATTAGAGCCATTCTTTTTGTGCTTTCTTGGTTTAGGTTTTGAGCATGTTTGAACCATTCTTTTCTATCCTAATCTAATCTACTGATAAGCCAAAATTAAACAGTTTGGAAAATCTTCTTCACTAACCTATCAGCAGTAAATTGAAAGTCTATTTAATCATGATTAGGCTATATGACTAAATAGCAGTGCTCTTTCAAGTAGTGGCATTTAGGTGCTCTTTCAAGTAGTGGCATTTAGGCTTGCACACTTTCAGATTTTCCTTTTCTTTTTGGGTATGGGGTTGTACCTTTCTTCTTTCATATCTACCCTCTCTTCTCTTTTTTTATTGTTTTTGTATTTTTTCAATTTTTCTTTCAAAGAAAAAAAAAAAAACTAACTAAATACTCACAGGCTAAGCTTTATTGATGTTCCTACCTACCCTAATCTAACTCTGAAATATTTACATGTTTAGTTGACAAATTCTCTTTTCTAATACATCCAGTCAATTAGATGGTTCCATGACTGGTATTTGCTCATTTATTTGAGTAGGAAGATATAGTGCATCAATTTGATTGGTAACAAAAATGAGTAGAACATCTCACCGCTTGTCAGAGATAACCATGGTATTCTTTGAGTATGAGACTTTAAAATCAAGGTCACCATAGATGGTGACAGCCTCTGCTGCGTTGGGCTTTTGCAAAGAATCCAAGCTTGTGAATCTGATTCCATCAGAACCTCCATGTATTCTAATATAGGATCAACAAAAATTTTATGTGGAATTTCTTCTTCTGGGCCTCCCGTGACTGATCGAGTATCTGCATCCCAGACAGCTTGGTTCATTGCTTCTTCAGTGTGGCTCTTGAAAGCACAATCATCCTTTTCCTGCACATCAAAAGGCGGTGAAATTTCTTCTTGCTTTGGGGGAGGGAGATTTTCCAAGAATTGTTTGGGACTTTGGAAAGTATGTGACTGAATTTGAGAATCCAAAAGCTCAATTTCAGTTTCCAATTTTTTAACCACTATCTCCAGAAAATTTTTCTTACTTCCAGGATTAAATTTGGGTGACCTCACAATTTGCAAGAAAAATTTAAGGAGATCATCATCAAGCTGTATTTCTGATAACTGATTTGAAACTTCATCATAGAAAAGGTCTGCTAGAGACCTTGACATTTTTTTTAATCATTCTGAGAAAAGGTCACTGTATCTTTACAACCTATCTGGAGTCCTTCACCAATGGAGTCTTTTGGTCTATTGAAGGTTGTGGAGTCGCCAGGTGGAGGATTTCAAAAATTTTAAGATGAGTTGTTGTCCACCATCATCAATTGAATACTAATCTAAGGATGTTGTGGGTATTCTGAGGCCTTAAGGATGTATAAGATGAATTCACTCAGAAGTCCCCAGCGGAGTCGCCATTATGTTGGGGTCCTGTGATTTAGAAGATTGGCATACCAAATGAAAAGGCAACATCAGAACCACTTTGGAATCCTAGGATCTAGCCCTCTTGGATTCAGAGAGGGATCTCTTTGTATGTGTGTTAGAATGATATGCTTTAAGGCTTATGATATGAAATTAGGCTAGTTATGAAGCACAAGGGATTTGTTTTTTTTTGGTTGGGAATCATTAAATGAGAAGTTCAAGTGAAGTGAAGGAGGAAATAAGTAGAAGGATGTTTTGGCATGGGAAGATAGGTCAAGAAACAGTGCTAAACCATTGGGCTATGGAGTCATAAAAGGGTTTACTTAGACAACAACTATTCAAGGGTTTCCATAGGGCAAGTCATCTATATCAAAAGATCTCTTTAAGTTGAGTTGGTGGTATGGAACATTAAGAAGTGTGGTGAAAGAAGCAAACATATAAGATAAACAAAGGGCAGCCTAAGATCAAGTAAGGACTTTTAACCTATCTTGCTTTCAGCATGCTCTCAAGGGAAAACATTTAAGATAAACATAAAAAGTAGCCTAAGATCAAGTAAGGGCTTTTAACCTATCCTGCTTTCAGCATACTCTTAAGGGAAATCTTCAAAACAACTGTTTAAGACTAAACAAGGGACAGGGCTAACCATAAAATTCCTTAATTAGGACTCTACTTAGCATGCAGTGAAAAGATCATTCACGAACAACATCTCAAGTTCTACTCAGCAAGACATGGGCTCACCAACATTCCTTGATTGGTTATACTCTATTGATTCGTTCTCAAACACATATTTAGAAGAAAACATAAAGATAAAACTTCACAGTTAGAATTAGGGTACTTTAGAAGTAAATCCTAATCTATATTTCTTGCTCTTTATCAAAGAATATGAACAAAGTGGAAACATAAGGAGAATAACAATTACAGTAAGAATAACATCACCAATGATTTAGATCAGGATCCAGTGAATCTGCTTGTCTATTTGATGTCCAAGACCAGTTAGATACTTTGAGTCCAATGGCTTTCTACATTCCAATACTTCTCTTCCCAGCCTACTATATTACAAACTACTCAGCAACTTCTTACTCAATAACAGTTCAACAATTAACAATTTTCCAACCCTTTACAATGAGTTTTCTGTGAATACATATAGGTGAATGAGAAGGAGAAGTGAAAGAAGTGGTCTTAATGATCATTTAAGACAGAATAGATGTGCATCGGATGCTCCATTCTTATCAATGAATGCTATATTAACTTGTGAACCACTCTAGTTTCTTTTGTTTGACTTTGAGGCAGATCTGGTAGGCTGGTAATAACTCCAAATTATGTCTCTTATGAGACATTTTCTGAGTGTAGTAACTTTGTTTTGGCTTTTGGGACAATTTAGGTGAAAGAGTGGGCTTTGAGGCTTTCCCTTACTTTCACAATAACTACTCTGACAGTTGAAATGTCTCTGTTTGTAGCAACTGTCGGTTTTGTCCTTGGTAGGTAAAATGCAGATCATGGTGGCGGTCAGACATTCTGGTTGAATTAACTGCTTTTCTCTGACGTGCACGAGGCCTTCTGTCTTGTGATTTGTCCTGGCTGACTGATTTATATTTGATATTCCTTCTGCGTTTATCTTTTAACTATTGATTAAGCCTTTGATCTTCATACTTGTTGCTTAAATCCTTTATCTTTAATCTCCTTTTTGATCTTCACTGTTTGGTCTTCATCTGGTTGCTATGTACAGGTGGCTTGCATTGGAGGGTCTTGATATGTAATCAATATTCATGAACTATTGATTATAAATTGGAATTTTACCCTTTATGTCCCTTTTGCATTCAATCGGGCCTTCGAGGATCGTCACCCTCAGCCTCTGTCACTAGATTTGTTGCAGGACGAATTTTTATTTTAGAACCGCCATTAAACCTGCAAACAACACTAAAACATGTTAAATAAAACCTGCACGAGGGCTTAAACTGCTTCAGAGGGCTCGGTGGAGGTGGAAAAGCGTTTTCAGAGGAAGTGCGAATGCAGCGATGGAAGGTAAAACCATGGTAGAAGCGAAAACCAGGGTTTAAATTAAAATATGGCGCAAAAATATGATGGGTGGTTTCGCAGAAAACCGCGAGTGGTTTCCGCGCGGGGTCGTGGTGGTTAGCAGTAATTGTAGGGGGGAACACGATAAGGTTTAGAGGTTGATGCGTGTCCTCCTAAAACCACCCATTTCGCGTTGAGAATGTACAATGGAGAGGTTGAGTGAAATGGGCGCGAAATGGAATGCTGACTATTGGATCTGGGGAAATCAACGGTGGAGATTGAATGGAAGCACGATGAAAAGCCCAGCGCGGTCGGGTGGGACCACCGAGATTATATGGGAGGAGAGTTGATGTCCGTCAGATCTGGAGAAGGTCGATGGCTGAGATTAAACGTGGGGGGATGGAGGGTACGAATGGATTTGCAGTTCGGGTGCCTCTGCATTGAATATGGACCATTGGATGAAGATCTTCCACAATCAAATGAGTCAACTGTGAGGGCACTAGGTAGTACGGGCCACTTTGGTCGGGTGCCCCCGCAGTGAACCTGCGCCATAGATTTGGGTTAATCGAACGGTGGAAGACACATCGCGGAATAGCACAAAGGCATGAATGGTGCAAGGGGAGGGGTGAGAGGCAAATGTGCGATGAAGCGAGTACCGTTAGATCTTGAGGACCAACGACAGAGATACGTTAAGGAGAAACAAAATCGGAGAAAAAAATTATAAAGGGAAGGGGTTGAGGTAAGGTTGACTGGGAGCCATTGGATGGCGAGGATCAGCGGCCAGGATTCCATCAGTGGGGGAAAGAGAGAAGTGGAAATGGGAATCGCCGAAGTGCGATGTGCCGATACGATGGAGCGATGTGATGGCTGATAGAGCGGAGCGCAGACGGCGATGGCCATCGGATCTTGGGGAATGGATGGTCCAGATCTCGTCGAAGGATCGACCATCGAAAGAAAAAGGAAAATGGAAGCGAGAACTTGGAAAGTGCAATGTCCGATCACCGATGGGCTTAGCGCTCGGTCACAGAGCCTGGTTGCATGGCGGAAAAGGGGCTAGGGTCTAAGTGAAAGGGGTTTAAGGCCTAATATTTTTAAAATGAACATTTTTGAGCTGAAAATGAAGGTTTTCTAGGATTTTTAGTGTTTTTGATAGGGAAAAAAAAGGATTCAAACCTTAATAAAAGGATTGTATTAGGTTTAAAGGGGATTTTTGAGGAAAATAAGGGGTAAAAATGGGAAAAATTGGTGAAATGAAGGGGTTTTTAGAGGGATTTTCCAAAGGAAAAAATGATGGAAAATGGGTCTGAAAAAAATATCTTTTATAACAGAAAGGATTTCTTTGAAGGTTTCGAGTGAAGAGATCAAATAGGTGGATTTTTGAAGGATAAGGAACATAGTAGACTTCAAGAACTCACAGATTTGCTTCAAATTTGTTTATTGAAGGCTAAAGACCTATTTTAGCCATCTTTGAATATGTCAAAATTATGGATGGCTAACAGTTTCCAAAACTACCTCAAGTTTTCAAAATGGTGCTCATTTTCCCTGTCAAAAACCTGTTCTCCAAAGACTGGTCAAAAAGTGCAGAAATGCAGAGTGCTATTGCAGGCAACTTTTGGAGACCTTCCTCAACTCCAAATTGAGCTCATGATAAGTCATTGGAAATATATTTTAGTATATTTTTCATTTGACTTATCAAGCAAGTCATTTGGACACTCTAGCTATGAGAAAAACTGTTTTTCCCAAGGTCACTCCAGAAATGCAGTAAACCTCTTGTAGCACCTGCATTTTTAACATTTCTCAAAAACCATGATACCGGTGTAAAAACTGAAGGAGGTTTTTCTTCCTTGGCTTATTATGGACAAAAAAATCTCTCAATTTTGTCAAATTCATCTCTGTTTGGTCGGAAACATAGTTTGAAGCCAAATTGGCCCTATGAGTGGCAAATGGCTTGACTCTTGGAATGATTTCCTAGAAAATGATGGATACATGATGTTTATGAGTTTGGAATTACCTCATACTTACTGATATGACCTACCTTATGCCTCCTCTGCTCATATTTCTCTAATTCCATAACAAACCCTAGCTAAGTGGGAGAGGAAATTAGGGTTTAGTGCTTATGGAAAATGATGACTTAGGCACCCTTGGAAAAAAACAACTCCTTTTGACATTTGATCAATTGTTGAAGTAGACATTTTTTTATTTGACACTTGATGTTTTGGCATGTGTAACTCTAAGTTAGTAGCCTTGGGATACTGAGTACTTATTACATTTGAATTGACATAAAATTACATGAATAAAAATAAAATTACATCTTGGAATGAAACTCACACTTGAAATCAAATCACAACTTTGGAAACCATCTTGGAGATCATATTTAAATGGTAAAGAGACATTATTGGGATCACTCTCACACCCTTTGTTGATCTTATGAAAATGATACAATGCAATAATTTGACCTAATGAAACCCTAGTGACCTAATGAGAAATGAAAGAAACTTACTCAATGAGTGACTTTGAGTAAAAGTGGAATGAGAGTAGAATTGTTTTCAGCATGATGAAGGCATGGAAGAGGGTCAGCAAGCATATACTTGTGAAGGAAAATGGGACACTTAACAAGGAAAACCACCAGTGAAACAATTTTATATCATGACCTAATGGAATGATTGAAAATTATTTAGAGTGGGACACCTAAGATGCACATGAAAAATGTTATTTGATCCTTGGTAGAAGTATGAAAATACTGACACTAACAGGATGTACTTCCACTACACGAAAGTAGCCATCATTGTCACTGGCGACACTAGCCTAATTTGGTGTTCATTATTGCATCGTACTCTGAATAATGAACCAAACTATCTTGGTAGTGTCTCTGCCTCGTTTCATCAAAACCTGGAGATTCAAACTTCCATAGGGCATCTCACTTTGAAGCTAGACTTCCTCTAATTCTATAAAACCTCCACTAGCTCACACTATTATTGAACTTGTGTGCTACAAGGCCAGTTTTAGATGCAGTTGAATATGGTCCACATTACCACCGCAACCCAACCTTGCAAGAAATTTCATCCTCCTGGGTCAAACACCACACCTATACATGGCTCCAATATTGGTTGTGAACCATCACAACCCACTGAAGGAACTATCCTGCCAACATATTATCCATCACACGAAGCCAACTCTTTCATGGTAAAGAACCTCTCAAGCAATCCCAATGATCCATGACAATTCATAGGAAGTCAACGATCTGCAACCCATCAAATAATAAATTTTTGCTCACTAGGTTCTCCTTCGATCCACCAGAACTCCTAGTTCATCTCACCATGTAGCCTATCAGGACCACATCTCAATGTCCTCAGATGAATCCTTTGCTCCATGATCTAGACAATATCATCTCCCTGTGATATACTTTCCTGTTCACACTCTGATCCACTAGCCCTTCAAAGTAGCTCTTATACCATGTTTATTTTTCCACTGCACTCAAGACTCGATTTTAAGTCTAAATCATGATAATAATAAAAACACTCAAATTCCACAACACTTCTACTTGGCACAATTAAAAATACACAACATTGAATCAACTAGTACAAGAGAGAAATTTATCCCAACACTTGTTATATTACAAATCTTTAATACAACAATATTAGGGTTCCTGTATCAGGGATCATGTCCCTTACAATCAAGCTTTATATAAGGCAACAACTAGGGCTTGGTATCAAAAAATATGATGACAATATACTCTGAACAAAGTAAAATGTACCTATTTTCGGATGTAGCACTTTCAGATCCCTTCAGTCCATGTACCTTGAACACATCTGGTAGGTACTTTTCCTGTGCTTTTGATGATCATGCAACTTATTATTCCTCATAAATTGTGCATTTCTATCTCAAAAATATGCCACTATTAATCCTCCTACTACTACAAGAGTGACTGAACTTTGGCCCAACCAAATCTACCGACTAGTTTCTTTCCTCATCCTTCAGGACGCTAGTACATAGGGACTTCACAGCTTCCCACTTCTTGTCTCTATACTGGTCCAAAGATGATAGGACTTAGGGCTTGGAGGCTACCCTATTTTCTATTATTTGAATCACTAACAATCACTAAACTAGGGTGTAATGCCCAACCCTCTTATAATTAATCCTACACCCTTGAGGTCATTGAACTAGAGCCGAAACAACCAACCCTCTTAATAGTGACAATATTTCCCTTTTCCATTGTACCAATGCACTCCAAGAAACCACTAATAGGACTCCAAATCATTGTACATGGGCTATTATACCATTTTCCAAAACCATACCTACCAATCCTTAGCATTCATCAACTTGGAATAACAAGAACATACCTTTACAAGATGTCTTCTACGACACTGTAATCAAGAAGGTTTTGAGCATAATCCATGAGGTATAAAACCCTATTTTAGGACGTCTATAACACACACAAAACAACCCTAAACACATACTATACAACTCCTCAAATCCTTGGTAAACCTCCCTCTAAAATTTTGCACTAGTTCCTCAACATATGTGACTAAGCTCCAAAAGTAGTCTAGCCCTCTCGAACCTCCAAAATAGGCCTCATGACCTTCTCTACAATAAGGGTTCATCCCTAACTTAGGAACCCTAAAAATTTTATCCGGATACATAGAGAATATTTACCCAAAACAAGTGCCCAAAACTTCCTCTGCAACTCAGCCAGTAAGCGACCGAAACTCGACCTTGTCCAAACACAAGAGAATTAAGATCTTTGAATTCTTCTTCACTTGGAAAAAGATCCTATAGGCCTGTGGCAACCTCAGATGTATTTCTCCAATGATGAATGCACTTGGATGGTTGTGGAATGAACCAATCCTTTCTTCCTTTTTATAGAGTTCTAGGTGGGTTCACTAGCCACCTAGGGTCACCATATAACATCAATGTTGACCCTAAAAAAATGTTAAAACTCCATAAAGCATGAGAACAAAAAATATTTTCATTCATCTAACATCAACACATTGATTCCTTTGGTGCCCCTTAGTCTTTCAAAGGTGCCCTACATGCCCTCAATGATCAACCATCGAAAATACCTCTTGGTTTCATGCCCACAACCTTGGGTGCAAAATCCACCGCTTGGGTAATTTGCCCACAAATACTGTGCGGGTCAACCCTCTCACAAACCCAACAATTAAGGTTGTGGAGTACCTCCCATTCTATACAAATCAATAGGAATCACATATAATGATGCCTAATCTTGATTCATTAGAAACACCTATCTTTAAATTTTATTACAAAGTGGCATCAGGGTCATGTTGTCCTTATGGATCAACCAATTGTTCTTATCACTTTTTTTTGTTGGGATATTGGTTGGTTGACGAAGCTAGGTGATTTGTTGGTAATAATTGTGTGGCTCAAATGATGTGTTGTACTAGCTATTGATAGTTGTAATAGCTTTCCCAAATGGTTAACCGATTGAGAGTCACAACGACAACATCTTAAGAGTCACAACAAGGAGGAGTCGCAACCCGTCTGTTAGCACCTCAAAGTTTCAACATGAGTGTCAATAGCTAAGATCCATAACA
Source organism: Pinus albicaulis (assembly GCA_034641835.2). Lineage (NCBI taxonomy): Eukaryota > Viridiplantae > Streptophyta > Pinopsida > Pinales > Pinaceae > Pinus > Pinus albicaulis. The sequence continues at coordinate 832,814,704 of CM076569.1, forward strand.
CTTTAGAATTGTAGCACTACGCTAGAATGGTGGGTCACAACATTGTGCTTGAACAACAAGTCATAGAAACCAACAATAGGGAGTTGTAGTACCTACCAACCTAGAGTTGCAACAAGTACCAATTGGGAGTTGCAACACCTACTAAACATCGATTGCAACACTTGGAAAAGGGGAGTTACAAAAACCATCCATGGTGAGTTGTAGTGTCTATGTCTTGATTCTATCTGAATGTACTTGTGCAACTCTACCTCTTGAATATCACTAGTTAGCATAGAAAACTAATTATCTTTGTAAACACATAAGAATAAACATCAAAATAGCATATTAAGGAAATAAATTTACCTTGACCAAAACACATTTATATATGAAAAAATGTTGTTAGGATGAGGTGAGAATAGAAAAAAAAATATGCTCAAAAAGGACATCTTACACAAGAGTTGTAAAGATGCAAAATAAGGTGCATGCTAGCTCCCCGTATTCAAGACAGTTAGATGTCCTATGGTGAATGTGAGTGGGTGTAACATCCATGGAGGTTACTGATATTGTAGTCCACCTCCCATAATTTGATTGAGTTATTAGTATTGATTTTGGCATCATTAACCATACATAAAATGTAAATCACTTAGTGTCTTTTTGTAAATATTGTATAAATATCTCATTTTTCTTTTAACAAATTTTTTCAAAGTCTTTTTACATGAATTAGAAATCTTTAAAATACAATAATGAAAAATTGCCATAAATTTATAAAAATCATTAATTACTCAGTCAATTATAAATAACTATAAATAAAAAAAATTGTATATATAAATAAATAACAGATGATAAGGAATATATGGTAGAACATTTTCAAAATATAGCCTTGGGGTTGATAAGTTCAATTCACTTTCCCCTTCCCGTGTGTCATTTCACATTGGTAATACAAACTGATCTACAACGCACGAGATATAAATCCCAACATAATATTGTCCAAAAACTAAATTAATCAAACAAAAACAATTTGTAATCTAGCGTCAATTTGTAATCTAGCATCCCATGGTTGGGTGAGCCATCTCACGCAGAAATAACTCTTATTCTTGAGGGATACTATATCATGAAACCATATACACAAAAACTATTTTTTTATATAATCATATACGAAGCAAAGATTTGTCGAGGTGGAGCAGATGGAGATGGAGATGGAGATGGAGATGGAGAGGTGTAGTTGGAGACATGGTATCAAGACCGGGCGTATATAATGTAAATATATTTGCTTCTAAATATTTTTGTAATTAACTTTTATATATATATATATATATTATATTATATTATATTATATTATATTATGGAAGAAACAATATATTTTTTATTAAAAATGAATTTTTTTATTAAAACATTGTAGAGAAGGGTAATTTCTATATTGTAAAAATTGTAAAAAAAATAATTTTTTATTTTTATTTTTATTTTTAATAATTGTTTTGGATGATATTAGGTTGAATTATTGTTATTATGGTTCATTGCAAAATAGAGGATTATTAGTGTGGAATTCAATTAGAGGAGTTTATTTTAGGTGGTTCACTATTAAAAAATAATTTGTGCAGACACTTGTAGTTAAATAAATTTGGAAATCATAAATTCTCTTGTATGTGGAAATCACTCTAAACTTATTTTTAATATTCAATATTTCATTCTTTATATTGAACTTCAGTTTGAGATTTTTTTATTCATGTTATTAGATTTTACTTACAAGTTTTCTCTCATTGCAATACTAATAAATTTAATGCATTTTGTCTTTCATTAATTTTAATTTCTAAAAATTTTGAATAAATAAATAAGTAATGTTAATTTTTTAAGATGTATATTCTCTAATTTTTTCATATTAAATTTTAAATCATCAATTTTTTCTCTATCAAATTGAATCCAAAATCAAATTTGATAACTATAGCTGAATGAAAATAGATCAATTAGAAGAGGTGAGGTAGTTGGAGGTGCACACAGAGAGGAAAAAGTTAAAAAGATGGAAGCTGAGTTGGCAAAGGAGTTTGAATTGTAAGAGTAACAGTGGAAAAGAACAGAGAAATAACATGTAATATTGTAAGAGGAATCTGGTAAAAATATTCGAAAAATCAGTTTGTTGGAGTGTTTGAATCGCAGTTTTGATAGTGGAAATAGATTCAACGCTATCAAAAACCTTTGGAGCATCCAAAATACTGAAGTTTAACCATTGTAAACAAAATTCTGATAAATCTTTGCCAGAATTTTTCAAAATCTTATCAGAATTTCTGAGTTATTCTGTAAATTTTTTTAGACAACAACTATTGGAAAAAAACTGTAACAACTAAAAAATTAATTAAATTTCTAGAAGTTTGTGCCCGCGTCATAATTCTTTGTTTTCATGATTAGCGAAATTCTTTGTTTTCATGATAGATGGGTGGAAACGAGGTAGAAGCAATCCAACTATCGTTGATTTTTATGAATTGACCTAAAACGTGTGGGGTACAATTATGTATAAATTTGAGGGCACTTTACTCATCATGAATTAATGATATTATAGATGTTTATGTTTTGTATTTAAAAATGTCAAATGGTTATTATTTTTTTAATATATATTTAATTTGGCCAGTGGTCGAGGGTTTATATATTTTATTTTACTAAATAAGAAAAATAAAATTTTATTTGAAAGGTTAATTATTTTGATTAATTAAATAATAATAAAAAGTAAATTAAAATTTGATTCAGTTTTGATTATTGAATACTTATTTTTATTTTATTATATTATTTACTATAATTTTAAAGTATATTTTTAGTTTTCCTAATTATTTTTTTTTTATGAATTAAGTTTGGTTGGGTCCATTGTCCTACAAATCAACATAGATCCATTTTAATTACAGATTTAACATGAGCCTAGAGGGATCAAATTTCTTTACATACAAACTTATTTTAAAGTGTAAAAAATAATGTGTACTTTTTTATTATTTAAATTGTATTTTTGAATGTTATAGAGATTACATAACATGTGTATTGAGCCGTTTTATTAGCCCACATTAAATTAGATTTTTTATTATTAATATATTTTTAAATATAAGTCAATATTAATTCATATTAAAATATGTGATATCTTATTCTATATGACATTAATTTTTTTTTTTAACATTATTTTATATGTAGATATCTATGAAGTTAATATTTTACTTCTAATTACTTTACATGAAATTATATATTTTTTTCTTTAGTGAAATATCAACCAACTAAGTAGAATGAAATTGAAATATCAACTAATTGTTGTATTAATCCATTTTTAATTGTTTATTTATATGGCTATTTTTTTTTTTACATTAGTGAAAATTATTTATATTTTTTTTTAGGATGTGACATACTTACACATGACCCTCATACGGGATTGTAAATGAGCCTCTAGGCTCAATTACTAGAGTGTCTGGCTTACTCTTGACATTAAAATTGGATTATTATTATTATTAAAGTCATTTCATTGTAAATCACATCTAAACATCTAGTTTTCTTACCAAATTTATTTACTATCACTAATAATCCTTAAAAAACACAATCCATCTTTAAAACTAAATTGAATCCCATCCCTTAATATAAATTGAGATCTAACAAATTTGGTGAATGTACAATTATCATCACACATATTGAAATTCTTAACAATATTTATTCATTTCATTGTAGATCGCATTAAGACATCTATTTTTCTTACCAAATTTATATACCATCACTAATAATCTTCATGAAACAAAATCCATCTTTAAAATGATGAAATTGAATAACATCCCTTAATATAAATTGAGATCTAAAAAATTTGGTGAACGTGACATTCATTGAAATTATTTGAAATTATTAACAATATTTATTTACTATCACTAACAATCGTCACAAAACACAATCCATATTTAAAACGATAAAATTGAGTTGCATCTCTTAATATAAATTGAGATCCACTAAATTTTGTAAATGTATAACAATCATCACACACATTAAAATTATTAATAATATTTATTCATTGCATTGTATATCACATGTAAACATCTATTTTTCTTACCAAATTTATTTAATATCACTAATAATCCTCACAAAACACAATCCATCTTTTAAATGATAAAATTGAATCACATCACTTAATATACATTGATATCTAACAAATTTGGTGAATTGTACAACCATCATTCATCCCTTAATATGAATAGTTATCTCAAAAATATTGATAAATGTCACACTCCCCCCAAAGAAATTCCACATCTATACATTCTTTTTGTGTTGTTATTATAATGTGTGGTTGTTATTCTATTAAAATTAATGGTTGAGATTCTATTAACTTCAAATATGTTTTATTTATTCACTTTCTTGTGTTGGGAGATTGGCTGGTTAATGAAGGATCTCGGTGATCTATTGACAACAATTTTGTGGCTCAAACGATGTATTGTACTAGCTATGCTTAGTTGCAATAGCTTTCCCAAATGGTTAACTGTTTACAACAATAACTTCTGGAGTGATTCACAACCAGCAATCATAACAAGTCTCTTAGCACCCAACATGAGTGTCAATAGCTTACAACCCCACTTCTGAATTGTAGCACTATCCTCGAATGGTGGGTCACAACATTATGGTTGAATAATGAGTCATGGCAACCAACACCATGTAGTTTTAGTACCTACCAATTGGGAGTTGCAACACCTAGCAACTCGGAGTTGCAACAACTATCTATGGTGAGTTGCAATGCCTATGTCTTAATTCTATAAATACTTGTGTAGCTTTGTGTCCTGAATTCTATTAGTTAGCATAGAAGGATAAATATCTCGATATATGCATAAGAATAAGCATTAAAATAACATATATTAAGAAAATTATTTTACGTTGACCAAAATGCATTTATATGGGAAAAAAATTTGTTAGAATGAGATGAAAAGGATAATTATCTTTGTATATGCATAAGAATAAGCATTAAAATAACATATATTAAGAAAATAAGTACACGTTGACCAAAATGCATTTATATGGGAAAAAAAAGTTGTTAGGATTGGATGAAAAAGATAATTATATCCATATATGCATAAGAATAAGCATTAAAATGACATATATTAAGAAAATAATTGTACCTAAACACTTATGCAATAGAATGAATGGTGCTTACTAGGCGCGATGGGTCTTTCGGTTTAAGGACTGCTATAGGACTGTCCTTAATGGGCTTCAAAGGAAGGTATCTTACTGGTTGAAATGTCACAAGTGGGACCGGGCAGGGAAGGAGTACCATATCGATCGGAACGGGACATGTTTCCTTCCCAAAACGGTTCTTGGGTCTCATTGGTTAAAAGCCTTGTAATGTGAAATCAAATTGTAACGAAATCAAAGATATTTGAATGGTTCTAGTAAAGTTTTTGGGACCAAAATGCGTTTATATGGGAAAAAAAGTTGTTAGGATGAGATGAAAATGGAAAAGAAATGTTCGAAAAGGTCTTATATAAGAGCTAGAAAGACGCCAAATAAGGCTCCAGCCGACCCCTCCTAGCTAAGACTATTGCATGTCCTTATGTAACCAACCATCAGTTTGAGTGTGAGCAGATGTAACATCCATCGAAATTACTTATACTATAGTTCACCTTCCTTAATTTGATTGAATTATTAATATTGATTTTGGCATGATTAACCATGCATCAAATGTAAGACTTAGTGTCTTTTTTGGACATTGTATATATTTGTCATTTAAAAAAAAAAATTCAAATCTTTTATACCTGAATATAATTTCTTTAAAATACAACAAATAAACATAACCATAAATTTTATTTATATGAAAATAATTAATTACTCCACAAAAAAATTACAAATAGCTATAAATTTAAAATGGTATATATAAATAAATTGCAAATGATCACTGTAAACATGGACTCATCAATATCATGGATGCAAGATTTGAAGCACATTCCAAGTAATCATTGAAACAAATAGTATTATAAAGCTGAGGAAGAATATTAAGCTGATCTATACCGAGATATAAATCCCAACATAATATTATCCAGAAGCAGTCACAAGAAGTAATATCTCCAACTAAATTTATCAAACAAAAACAATTTGTAATCTAGTATCCCATGGTAGGGTGAGCCATCTCACGGAGGAGGAACTCTTATTCTTGAGGGATACAATATCATGAAACTATATGCTCAAAAACTAATATTTATATACTCATATACGAAGCAAAGGTTTGCCGTGTGGCCTATTATTTCCCTAACCTAATGCAACGGGACAAACCTCTCCTTTACAGCATCCAAAAGACAAAGAGAGCCATGGAAAGAAGAGTGTGAGCCACGCCCACAGCAAGGGCAAGCCCATGTGAATCAGTTGGAGTTGGAGTTGGAGATGAGGGAGGGGGTGGTGTAGTTGGAGATGGAGATGGAGATGGAGATGGAGATGGGGGAGGGGGTGGTGTTGGAGTTGGAGATGAGGGAGGGGGTGGTGTAGTTGGAGATGGAGCAGTTGGAGGGGGTGAAGTGGTTGGAGGTGCAGGTGGAGATGAAGAAGTTGAAGATGGAGATGGGGTGGGAGAAGGAGCTTGGATTGTAAGAGTAACCACAAGGAAAAAAGAAGTGAGGAATAAGTACATCTGATATGTGTTACCCATATTGGCAGAGAACTGCAACGGCTGCAAAATATGATCAGGGTTGCAGTTGGTTACAAAGGATTCTGCTCTACCAGAATGGGTGTTGCTGTATAAATAGGAGGCTGCTGCATTGAAATCATTGACCCGATTTACCCGGCAATTAGGGTAGACTAACAAAAGGACTTGTTGGCCATTTGTGAAAGTCAAGATCGGACTGTGGCTCTAATGAAATGGGCACCATAATTCTTTGTTTCTAGGTTTATGAGAAAATTTTGGAGCGCTTCAAACACGGCAGAGAAAGTGTATCCTCATCCGAAAAGCAAGGTAGAGAAAATGAAGACAGGTACGGCCGATTGATTAATGGAAAGGAGATGGAAACAAAGTAGTAATCCAACTCTCAGAGAAAATGAAGATGAACGTTACAATTTTTTTTTTGAGTTATTTATTTAATAATGCACGATCAGTATATGTTACTGGTTGGATTTTGTAAACAAGGATCAACCAATCCAAGTCTCAGATTTCTCGGAATTAACCGAAAAACGTGTGGGGTACAATGGCATTCCAATTCCGTAAAAGACACGGCCGAGAAAATGAATACAGATACTTTTCATGAATCCATGGAAAGGAGATGGAAATAATTATGAAAGAATGCATGATGCAATTCTAACTGATTTCGGGGAAATTACCTAAAAGTAGGATGGGGCACAATGGCATTCCGGATCCGTAACCTAATCAACTGATCATTCGAACGTGGACTGGAGGAGAGTTTTTTCAACACGATGCAGGTTACAAAATATTTTGTGATCCCGATCTCCAAATAGGAAAAAAAACACGTTTTCGTTTCTGTTAAAAGGATGCTCCACAAGTTAAACCAACGGTGAAGTTAATAAAATAGATGTTCCACAACGTAAACCAACGGTGAAGTTAACAAATATTTTGTGATGCCAAGTTCTAAACAGAAGAAGGAAAAACAAAAAAAGTTTTACTGTTCGAGATAGATGATGCTCTTCAAGCTAACTTAAGTTAAGGATAGGGCATCCTTAGTTTGATTTTGCAGAGATAGTCAAATTTCTTTAAATCCTTTTGCTCTTTATACATTTTCAAAAGATACTTTATATTTTTTTACTCTTTGTATATTTCCAAAAACAACTATTTGTTGTAATTTTTAACAGTGATGTGATCTAGTTTTTAAAATGGAGTTTAAGAGTAGTTTTTATAAATACAATTTGAGTGGGCTTAATAGTTAAGAACATAGTTCAAAACTAGAGAGTAGAATAGATATGCCTTTGTAAACTTAGCAATCAAATAGTTACCTTAAAATTGGATGATAATAATAATAATAATAATAATTAAACCCATTAGGTATAGAGGAGGTGTTTTATAATTAAGAAAACAAAAATTATACAAGAGTGTTTTACATTTTTTTTTTTATATTAATTTAATGAGAAAAACACAACCAACAATGTGCACAAATACATATAGCTATATATGTAAAAAATTGTAATAGTTCAATCTCTATTTACTAACAAAAATAGGAAGACAAAAAAATGAGTGAAGTTGGCACTCCTCAGGTGGGAGGTCCCTGAGGCTGCCTGCAACGCTGGCTCAATTCATTGAATAAAGAAATCAACAATACAAATCTTATACGATTGCATTTAGTTAGGGAGATGAAACAACCTGCTAGAAAATAGGAACTAACTCCTAATTACAACCAAAATACTAACTATTACCGTTTATTCATTATTTTCAAATCTCTCCCTTAATGGAGAAAGGATTGATTACCAAAACTAGCATCTCCCTAAACAATTCAAATTTCATCTTCCCTAGGGGCTTTGTGAAAAGGCCAGCAACATTTTCACAAGTGTTACAGTATTCAAGAAAAAACTCCTTAGACTGTATCTTTTCTCTAATAAAATGAAACTGAGCATCAACATGTTTTGTCCTTCCATGAAAAATTTTATTATTTTCCAGCTTGATTGAGCTCTGGTTGTCACATTTGATCACTGTAGCCTTGTTTTGTTCTTCTCCAATATCTTGAAGAACTTGAATCAACCACACAACTTCACAAGTTGTTGCACACAAAGCTTTATACTCTTCCTTTGTAGATGACAAAGATAAAATAGGTTGCTTCTTGCTTCTCTATGAAACAATCCCGGATCCAATATTAAATGCATAACTTGTAGTATATCTTCTATCATTCGGATTATGAGCCCAATTGAATCCCAGTAACCTGTCAACTCAACGTCAAATGAATCAGTATACTTAAGACCAAAATCATTTGTTCCTTTAAGATACCCGAGTACTCCTTTTGTTGCTTTCCAATGGCTTTCTAGAGGTCTCGCCATAAATTGACTTAACACACTAACATAGTATGTTAAATTAGGTCTGGTTGTAGCAAGATAATTCAATATTCCCACCAGTTGTATATACAATGTACCATCTACCTCATTTAAGCCATCATCAAAATGTAGTTTCACATTCTTCTACATTGGAACAAAAACAACTTTGCACTTATCCATATTAAACATTTTAAGAACTTCTATGACTTACTTACCCTGAGTAAAAAAAGTCTGGTGTGCATATCTCCACACTTCAAGACCTGGACAGTAATGTAACTCACTAAGATCTTTCATCTCAAATACTTGTGACTTCTGCACCTTAATTTCATCAATCAATTTGACTAAATTTCCTATAACAATTAGATCATCAACATATAAAGAAATCAGTACTACATGCCCCTTTGCATCAAATTTGTTATACAGATTTGGATCTCTTTGACTCCTCATAAAACCATGTTGAAGAAAGAAATAATCTATCTTTTCATACCATGACCTAGGTGTCTGCTTTAGTTCATACAAGGCTTTGTTTAATCTGCAAACTAAATGTTCTTGCCATTTTTTCACAAACCCTTCAAGTTGTGTCAAATACACCTCCTCCTTTAAATCACCATTCAGAAAAGCATGTTTTACATCTAATTGGTGCAAATTATAATGGTACTTTGTAGCTAATTCAATTAACAATATAATAGTATTCAATTTAGCTATTGGTACAAATGTTTCTGCATCAATGCCCTCCTTTCATGAGTACCCTTTTGCCACCAATCTAGCTTTATATTTACATATACTACCATCTTCTTTAAACTTGGGTTTGTACAACCATTTACATCTTATGGGATCTTTTCCTTTAGGTAGTTCAGTCAATTCCCAGGTTTTATTTTTAATTATAGATTCATATTCTTCCTCCATTGATTTTGTCCACTCATCATGTTCACTAGATTCATTAAAACTGATGGGTTCTATGACATTCAAAACACTAGTCATAAGAGGATAGTCCCTATCACTTTCAGGTAGTCAAATATGTTGAGTAGATCTCCTTCTCACTTCATTGTTTACACCTTTGTTCTCTGAAAGTATTTCTCCACTTCTGATTGGGCTCTGATTATTGGTGATGTCCATATCATTTTTTCTTCCCTAGGTTCCTGTTGCTCATTATCTTCTAATTTTTCTTCTACTTTATTGTTTTCAACTTCAGGAAGAATGTGCCATATTTCATAGTTGTTATCAATGTTGCGTTCATCTGCCTCCTCATGGAAGATTACATCTCTACTTGCAAACACTTTTTGAGAAGAGGGATCAAACATTTTATAAGCTTTAAATTCTGAACAATATCCTACAAAAATGCATTTAATGGCTTTAGCATCAAGCTTGTTTAATTCTCCTTCGGAATATGTGCAAAGGCTTTGCAACAAAATACCTTCAAATGATGAAATGTTGGTTTAAACCCATACAATTCTTCGAATGGGGTCTTAAGGTCAAGATACCTTATTGGACTCTCATTCTTTAAATAAACAACAGTACTAATGGCTTCTACCCAAAAATACTTTGAAAGGTTCTTACTTTTGATCATACTCCATGCACACTCCACCAATGTTTTATTTTTCCTTTTTGAAACACTGTTATCTTGTGGAGTGTAGGGTATTGTGAACAGTTGGAATATTCCATGATCCTTGCAATACTTGGTGAAGTTACCCAATATGTACTCTCCTCCTTGATCTGAACATAGGATCTTTATGAACTTCCCTGTTTTATTCTCTACCATGTTTTTGAATTGTTTGAAATATTAAAAAGAATCACTCTTTTTCCGGAGGAAGTACACCCAAGTGTACCTTGTGCAATCATCAATAAAAAATAGAAAACAATAGGCATCTCCTAGGGATCTGGTCTGCATGGGTCCACAAACATCAGAATGCACAAGTTCTAATATATCTCTTCTTCTCCTATCTTAATTAGAGGGGAATTCATCTCTGTGAATTTTTCTTAATGCAAAACCTTGACAACCAACATATTCATTCTTTAACATCGGGAGTCTTTCAACCATACTTTATTTTTGTATCCACGATAAATCATGATAATTGATGTGACCATACCTATGATGCCAAATAATTTATGTTGACATAGTTGTAGAATTCAATATTTGATGAATTTTTCTTGTAACATCAAGCTTGTACAAGCCTCCAACTCGGACTCTTGAAGCAAAAGGTTTGTTGTGATCCAACAAATCTTTCACTATGCATTGTGTTCTGAAAAATTCAACCTTCAAATTTTGATCTGTAATTATAGAAACAAAGATCATTTTTTTCTTAATATCATGCACATACATAACATTATGAATGTGCCTAACATTTCCATTTGGAAATGTGATAGGAATGTCCAGACATCCCTTAATCTGATGCGGGAAATCGTCTCCAAGATAGATATTAGCATCATTGCATACCTCCTTCAAATTCTCATACAAACTCTTGTTACGTGTCATATGAATTAAAGCTCCAGAGTCCACAAACAATGTATTTGCATCATCCATTACAGTAGCCAATGCAACATTAGACACAAATAGATTAAAATTTTTGAGGTCAAAATTTAGGGCTTCTCCTTCAAAATGTCCTGATTGTCTTCTATGTTTATGCCTATATTTGTCATTTTTCTTATTATAACAATCTCTGGCAAGATTCCCACTTCTACCACAGTAAAATAATTTTATTCCAGATGACATACCTTGATTTGATTTCAGAAATGGAATTTTATGAGATGAACTTCCACTTTTTTTTTCTCCTCCTTGTTTCCCTTTGAAGAATTTCTTCTTCACCACAAGTGCCAAATTTGGATTCTGAGGCTTCAAGTTCATGTGCCTCTCTTCTTCCTACAACATTATACCTATCAATTACTCAAATTTTGGCACTTTCTCCCTTGTTACAAGACCCGCAATGAACATATGATAGTCCTCTAACATTCCATTTATAATGATTGTCACAAGATCAGTAGCAGGTACTGATTCTCATAAATCTCCCAACTTATCTTTCAAATATTTAATTATGGAAATAAATGCACTAATAAATTCATGCTCTTCCATTTTAATATATACGAGATTACTCTTCAGAAACATGACTCGATTTTTATTCATAATTTCATACAACTAATTCAATGCATTATAGGTTGCATTAGAGGCCTGACAATCAAGAATATAAGGAATTAAATTATCTTTAACAGACATCCTTAATAATACCTTTTCTTTATTCTCCCGCTTCTCATAGTCCTGAATTGATGTAGTTGTTGAGCCTGCAACAATCTTTGCTTCTTATCCCTTTGTGATGGTCAAGCAACATAACCTTCCAACAATGTTTGGAGCTTGAATTTGTTGTTGATATAGTTTGTGCCATCAAGTTTATTAGCTTCATTATGGTATGTCTCTGCGAGGGTATTTTCCATTTTCAAATGTATTTCAAGAGCACTTCTAACGCCTTCAAATAAATTTGAATGGAGGCTAAAAAATTTATTGGGTTCAATTATCCACTAAAAAAAATAAAGCCCCTTCCCATTTTAAAAAACACAAAGTATATATGAAACCCCTTTTTACCAAAAAAATATCACAATGCCTTTTTAAAATAAAATATTCAAATTGTTTCTCCCCCTTGAAGCAATATAAAAACTTTGTCTGCCTTCTAATAAAAAAAAGGTGCCACTTTCCAATGGACGACCCCACGGTGGGCCCCACTCCACATGCTCCTTTTTTCAAAAAATATATGTAAAAAAAACTCATGTCCTTGTCCTCTTTTCTCCTTTAATAGGTTATGACCTTCCTCCTTTGAAAACGCTTTTAACCAACCTCACCACATTTTTTGATAGGACCAAGCAGTGTTGCAATCCAAATTTTTGGAAATTTATAAGGTTTCCTCCATCAACACACCTTCTCCCAGTAGTTACAAGTGGTGATTAAAAAAAAATATATATCAAGTCACTGTTTGCAACATGAGAAGCTAACGTAACCCCTGCATTGCAACCTCACTGATTCACTGTCTCCATGATCCGTAGCTCTGATCTTTGGATCGAGGTCTTCTTGATGGAAATAGAAACATGATTTGTGATAAATAGAGTTATCATTTTTCAATTAATTAACCAATTAGACCATCTGTTCACATCCCTTGCATGTGTTTTTCTCGCGAACGCCATCTTTGGGGGTTCGCGAAGATGAATGGATCACCTCTCCTAGATGACCAACAAACCCAAATATAAACCTAGCTCAATACTAGATTTCGTTGCAACAAACCAGTTCAGAGAAAGGTCTGAATTTCAACCTTTCAAAACTTCGATTACGGTTCTGATTGAATAATCTTGCGAGTAACCACGACTTCAAAAACACACGGATGTTGGCTCTTCGCTCTTGAGTTCTTAGATAGATCGAACCATCCTTAATTGATTAATCAACCCAGTCGGCCTGTACATACTATTCACATTGGATTAACAAATCAACTCACAACACGAGCTAGGGTTGATGATAAAAATGGAAATATTAAATTAATGAATGCATTATTGGTTAGCTATACTTTGAGAGGCTACACCAGGAGGGACTGGGTCTGCAAGTTGCTCTGCATTCTCATTACGGATCAAAAAATATATAGCTTACATGCAAATAGGTAAGTTAGAACCAATACCTAAGAAATAGGAACAAAATCCTAATCTAAGGTTCTGATGAACTGAATCTCTCTAATTAAGTTTCTCCATTATATTCAACACTCCCCCTTAATGGAGAAAGGGTTCACAAATATTCCTAACATTTCCATAAAAATTTAAAATTTAATTCTACCAAGAGGCTTAGTAAAAATATCGGCGGCATTATCACAAGTATTACAATATTCAAAATGAATTTCTTTTAACTGAACTTTCCCCCTGACGAAGTGGAACTATGTATCGATGTGCTTAGTTTTTTTATGAAACACCAGATTTTTTACAAGTTTGATGGAGCTCTGGTTATCACATATGATAACTATTACAACCTTTTTTTCTTCTCCTGCATCCTGGAGAAGTCTCCTTAACCAAACTGCCTCATAAGTCATTGCACACATCACTTGGTACTTTTATTCCACTAAAGACAAGGAAATTGTGTTCTACTTTTTACTACTCCATGCAATAACCTGGGACCCAATGCTAAATGAATAGCATGTTATGGATCTCTTGTCATCTACATTTCCAACCCAATCAGAGTCTGAAAAAACTATCAATTTAACATCACAAGAATTAGTATATAAAGTACCATAGTCTAAGGTTCCTTGTAGATACCTCAAGCCGCCTTTTTTTGCAATCCAATGGCTCTCAAGTGGCTTGGACATAAATTGGCTCAACGTGCTGACTACATAAACCAAATCCGGTCTAGTAGTAGTCAAGTAGATTAAACTCCCAACCAACTACCTATACAATGTTGCATCTTCCTCCCTTGAACCATCATCACTCTGAAGTTTGGTATTATTTTGTAGTGGCACTGTTGTAGCCTTACACTGATCCATCTTAAACTTTTTTAGCAAAATCCTGACATACTTACTCTGTGCTAGAAAAGTATGTCCTGAAACTCTCCAAATCTCTCAACCCAAACAGTAGCGAAGCTCACCAAGGTCTTTCATCTCAAACATTTGTGACATCTACACTTTAATTTCTTCAATGAGTTTATTTGCATTTCCTGTAATGATGAGATCATCTACATATAAATAAATTAAAACAATTCGCCCCTTTTCATTAAAACAATGTATAGATATTGGGGTCATTTTTGCTTCTATTATAGCTTTGTTGTAAGAAGAATGAATCAATTTTATCGTACCATGATCTTGGAGCCTGTTTTAGTCCATATAAAGCTTTCTTTAATGTACAAACTAAATGTTCTTTTCCCTATTTGAAAAACCCCTCAGGTTTCTCTAAATAAACTGCATCTTTCAATTCCCCATTTAAGAAAGTAGATTTAACATCTAGCTGGTGCATATACCTTCTTTTTGTGAATACCCCTTTGCAACCAGCCTATCTTTGTATTTATCTATGCTCCCGTCTACTTTAAAATTGGGCTTGTATATCCATTTGCAACCTATGGTTTGTTTGCCCTCAGGTAATTCAACTAACTCCCAAGTTTTTTTTTTAAGAATTGAATCACGTTCCTCTTCCATGGCTTCCCTCCATTCATTATATTGACTTGCTTCTTTATAACTAGAGGGTTCAAAAATATTTAACATGCTAGTTATAAAAGAATTCTCCCTATATCTTTTTGGCAGGTGTGTTTTCCTACTTGATATCCTGGGTGTTGGAGTGGCATCAAACATGTTCATATTATCCCTTGATGGACTTGGTTCCATGACTGTATCTGAAAATTCCGCTTCTTCCTTTTTCTGCTGCTGCTATTGCTGCTCATGGCTTTCTCCTATTTCACCATTCCCTTCTTCCACCAACAAAGGAATATCCCATTCATCATTATTGTCTACATTGTTTCCATCATGAACCTGTTCATGAAACACTACATCTCTACTTTATGAGTAGAGGGATCAAACAATTTGTAAGCTTTAAATTATGTACAATACCCAACAAGTGCATTTGATGGCCTTTGAATCCAGTTTCTTTCTATCCTCCTTTGGTACATGGGCAAAGGATTTGGATCCAAAAATTATTAAATGCTTAACTGCAAGTTTAAATCCTAATAAAACTTCAAAAGGAGTTTTAAATTCAAGACTCTTTGTAGGAATCCTATTTTTCAAATACACTACAATGTTTATCGCTTCAACCCAAAATCCATTATAAATATTCTTACCTTTCAGCATGCTTTGAGCACACTCCACGAGGGTTCTATTTCTCCTTTCTGCAACCACGTCTTGCTGAGGAGTGTGGGGTACTATAAACTGCTGTAGTATTCCATGGTGTTTGCAATATTTTCTTAAGTCAGCCTTCCTGTACTCTCCCCCTTGATCTAAGCAGAGGATCTTGATGAATTTACCTATCTGCTTCTCAATCATGCTTCTGAACTACTTAAAATATTCAAAAGTATGAATCTTTTTGCTGAGAAAATATACCCACGTAAAACTAGTACAGTCATCAACAAATAATAGGAAATAATATGCACTTCCTAATGACCTGGACTGCATTGGCCCACAGAAATCAGTGTGGACTAACTCTAGTATATCTCTCTGTTTTCTGTTTACATTAACATGAAACTCATCTCTGTGCATATTCCCAAGAGCACATGCTTCACAATCAACATGTATATGCTTTAAATCAGGAAGACCAGTGACCATACCTCTTTTCTGAAGTAACAAAAAATATTTGAAATTAATATGGCCAAATCTCTGATGCCATAAATATTTTGCTATCATAGTTCATGATGTCAACGCTTGATGTGGCGCACTTCTCACATTAAACTTGTAAAGACCTCCCACACGAATCCTTGTTGCAATGGTCTTCATACTATCTAGAAAATATTTAACAACACAATATGATTTATAAAATTATAACTTAAGGTTCTTATCTGTTATCATTGAAACATAAATTAGACTCTTATTAATTTTGGGTACATACATCATGTTCTGAATGTGCCTAATATTTCCATTAGGCATAATTACAGTAACATTACCATGTCCTTTGATTGGGTACCCTCTGTTTTCGCCAAGGTAGATTTTTGCACCAGTGCTGGTTTCTTTGAAGCCTTCAATCCATTGTTTGTTACCTGTCATGCAGGTGGATGCTCCTAAATCCACATGCCACGTATATGCTTTTTTCTTCTCATCAGAGTCAGCCATAAACAGTCTGAGGTCCTGGTTATGGTCATCATTTGCGAAGTGCCCTGCATGTCTCTTATATCTTTGCTGACCTTCATCAAATTTCTTCTTTCGACAGTGCTTAGCCATATGGCCAATTTTTCCACAATAGAAACATTTTAATTGTGAATCATTCTTATTTGGTGACATACCTTGAGATGGATTCGACCTTTTATGTGTTTCACCTCCACCTCTTTGTCCTTCGTTTTATTTCCCTTTGAAGGGCTTCTTTTTCACCATTAAATCTAGATCTAAATTCTTGGGTTTCAAGGTCATCTGCCTTTCCTCCTCTTGCATGAGAATCCCTGTCAATTCTTCGAATTTGGGAGCTTTCTCTCTCACATTCAAGCCTGTTATAAACATATGGTATTTGTTACTCATACCATTATAATAGTAATTTTTTCCAGATCAGTATTACTAACAACCTTTCCAATGTCGCCAAGCTTGTCTTTAAGGTCCTTGATGCGTGAGATGAATGCAGCTGCTGTCTCATTCTCCTCCATTTTTATGGAGAGAATCTTGATTTTCAGTAACAATAGGCAATTTTTTTTTTATTTTTTTTTTTTTCCTGATTTCATACAGATCTCTGAGAGTTGTCCAGATTTTGTTCGCTAACTTACAATATTTGATATAAGGGACGATGCAGTCTTTGACTGCCATCTTCAACATTGTTTTTGCCTTGTTATCCCTCTTCTCCCACTCTTGTACTGTCGCATCTGTTGTGCCTGCTACAATTCTAGGTTTCACCTCATCGCCATTCACGATCCCCCATACACTATGCCCTTCTATCATAGTCTGTAACTTGAATTTCCAATTAGAAAAATTAGAACCGTCGAGCTTATTTCTCTCGTTTAGTATACTTCCATCATATTATTCATATTGAAACTTAAAAAAAATGACTTCCAGCAATTGACAGAAAATTGGATCTACACACAGATCTACCTCAGATCCACAATAAACAACAATGTCAAGAAATAGATCTACTTGATCTTCGAACACTCTGGGAGGCTGCTCTGCGCCCTGCACCATGGGCTTACAGGCTCCTCTGCGAAGACCTCTTCTTCTGTGAGCTCATGGGCTCCTTTATCACGAATCACGCTTACAACGATCCTCACACTTCACCAGTGATCTACTATAGCCTCTACTGCCACGACTCTCTGGATCCTCTGGCACAATCTCATTGGATCTGCAAGCACAAGCTCTCTAGCTCAACAAGCAGAATCTCTTTGGCTTCAATTGGTGATCCGCATCACGAGCTCTCTAGCTCCACGGCGATCCACAACATGAGCTCTCTGGATCCTCCAACACGAGCTCTCTGGTTCAACAACGCTCCTCAGCACGAGATCTTTGGCTCCTCTAACATGAGCACACTGGCTCCTTCAACACTAGCTTCATTGGCTCAGTCGACGCTCCACATACACTCAAATTCCGCGCTGGGAAAAATCCCTGTAAGGAAATCACAGATCAACGTTGTTTCTCCAAGCTTGTCCATGATCATTTTAGAGATCAACACTCTTCTCTTGCACGAGTCTGTGCTGATTGGCGCATTTTTGTGTCAGACGAACGTGTTAATCGGATTTTCCTCTAGAAGAAAAAAAAAACTTACTTAGCCTCACTCGGGCTACCCTTAGGTCATCAAGGGCTTCTCTTCTACTACCTGGATACTCACAGGGATCAAAGCACTATGGCTTTGATTCAACCTTGAAGCTCTTATACCATGATAAATTAATGAAAGCATTACTGGTTAGCTCTACTCCGAGAGGCTACACCAGGAGGGACTGCATCTACAAGTCTCTCTACATTCTCATTATGGATCAAACAATATCTAGCTTACATGAAAATAGGGAAGTTATAACCAATACCTTAGAAATAGGAACAAAATCCTAATCTAAGGTTATGGTGAACCGACTCTCTCTATTTAAGTTTTTATAGTATCTTCAATAATCGAACCTTTGACAAACTGGACAGGTCAACTACTTCCTCGTGATAGCTCCTCATGGCCATAAAGACGAGTCAGTAGACAGTTCAAACAGTCGACACTACACCAATCAAATCCAGCTCAAATGAACACAAATTCGATGAGGTTGCATCCACATGACACGGCTCCTTAGCATTGGTCATTTGGATAAAATCCTTCCAACAACGATTATGCACGATAAAATAAACCCTCGCCCTCGCCTGGTGCTCCGATACAAAATTAAGAAGATAAAACCAATGAATGAACCTGAAAGTCCTCAAGTGAGGGGTTCCCAAGGCCACCCACAACGTTGGCTCAATTCATTGAATAAAAAAATCAACAATACAAATCTTATACAATTTTGTTTATTTAGGGAGATGAAACAACCTACTAGAAAATAAGAACTAATTCCTAATTACAACCAAAATCCTCACTATTACCGTTTCTCCATTATTTTTTATTTGAGAAATTTTGTCAATAATATCTATATAGAATATTATTTAGATAAACATTTAATACTGATGGCTATACTTTACAAGATAGTTTTTATCTTAATTTCCATGTAATAAGATTTATATGAGTATATTATGAGTGAGCTTAATGGTTAAGAGCATGCATTTCCTCCTAAATAGTTACAGGTTCAAATCCAAAGTGAGACATATTGTGTATATTTTAAACTTTAATAAACAAATCATTACTTAGAAGTAGTTCCCTTGTCTCAAAAAAAAATAGTCAACTTATTTACTATTAACAATCATATTCACAAAATAGAACCTCTTTATGAAATTGAATAACATCCCTTAATACAAATTATGATACAACAAATTAAATAAAAATACATCCAACACCATGAAATTGAATAATATCCCTTAATACAAATTGTAATACAAGAAATTAAATACAAATACATCCAACACCCCCACACATTTAAATTCACAAGACAATTATCTTATCGAAATTCATAAGACAACTATCTTATTGTATTGATAAGTGTAAATAATAAAAATAATGGAGATTCTATTAACTTCCAATATTTGTATTTGCACTTTAAATTTATATTAAATAAGTGCATTTAAGCTCAAAATATCATAATATAATTACACTTATTATAAGTGCATTTAAACTCATAATAATGTGTATTTTGCATGCACGCTCCAACCTAGTATAATATAATATATTTAAGATGAGAAAGATATTAATATTGTGTATGTTTGTATATTATATAATCTTGAATTTAGAATATATATTTTTCATTTAAACTCAGACTATAGTTGTAGTTTTCGAAAGTATCTCTAAATATAAAGTATTCAACAAATCATTTTATTTTGGAGGATTTTTATTTTTTTGGCATTAATATTTTAGAAACAATTTGCTCAAAAAACATGGCATCCTTAGAAGTTGGACTTTGAGATCATTGAAGATAACCAGTGTCTCTATTATGATAGGTATATTGGCTTTCCGAAAGGTTGATCCTCACATTCTCAAAATCAATCATTTCTTTGAGTACTATTACAAAGTGTATAAGCGAATTAAGGATGATCATGTGAAAATCTCGTCACGTACTTTATATTAGCCTCCATGAATGATTCATTCAAGGCCTCTATAAAATAAGTTAAAATATATCCCTCTAAAATCTTTAAAGCACATGAGAGGAAACAAAATTACATAATTCATGATAGTTCTTTGAAAGTTACTCTAGTTCTTTGAAAGTTACTCTCTATTAAATACAAATTGGATTGATTTTCACTAGTTTCAAAATTAACTACTTGCCTTATTTTCAAGAGTGTTTTAAGGGAAACTAAAACTAAAATTTGGTAAATTAATTGAAAGAATGAATTCTAAGTCGAGTTCAAAGGTTTGATTAAGTTTTTGAAGTGCTCTAAAAGCTTTCAATGCCTAGTAATTTAGCGAGTGAGAACCATGTTAAATGGAGTGATAACCATATTAAATGGGAAGGGTATATTATAAGGTGAATTAAAAACACTTAGTTATGTATAAGCTATCAATGGAACTTGAAAGTTTGATTGATTGGTTAGCATTAGTTTCAACAATGATATAATATAAAATAATAGAGTGCATTGGTTTTAGTGATAATATAATTAAAAATGATTTAGAGCAATTAAGTAATTGCATTGATCTAAAAAAATGACATAACCGTAAACCAATAAGGTGCATTGATTTGAAAGAAGATACATCAGAAAATAATTTGGAGAAATCAAATTGTTACGTTAAATTCAATAATTACATAACATAAAATAATATATAGTGAAATGTGATTAAAGAAAAAAAGATAAACAATATTTATTTGGTACTCACAAACTTTTTAATTGTCTTTCTAATTGCTAAAAAACCCAACAAAAAATTTGTGCATTTAATTGTTGACTAAGGCTCATGTTGAACTTGTGAAATATTGTGCACCTTATATGCTAGTACAATATGTAGTTGTAGATACTAAGTGAATGTCATAGAGAAATATATTGAGACACTTTCACAAGTCACCAAAATAAATCCATACCACACTTGCAATCAAAACCATTATTGTAGGAAAGTAAACATGGTTGTAGAAAAGTAAACACACTGGTAATAGAAGGTGACTTGTTCAAGTGCTTTAGGTGATCTTGAATTATGTAACAAGAATGCACATGAAATGTAATAGATGAAAAATATATAGTAAATCATAGCCTATACGATATTGAAACCAAGTTGTGCTATAAAAAATCACACCACAAGGACAATTGT
The DNA here is from genome assembly GCA_034641835.2 of Pinus albicaulis. Lineage (NCBI taxonomy): Eukaryota > Viridiplantae > Streptophyta > Pinopsida > Pinales > Pinaceae > Pinus > Pinus albicaulis. The sequence goes on from CM076569.1 coordinate 832,836,100, forward strand.
GATTTCTGGACAATAAGGTAAAGTGAAAAGTAAATCTTAAAATAGAGTAATTAATTAAACCTACAAAACAAAGTATTGTAATGTTAATTGCAGAGTTGCAACAACGTGATTTCTAACATTTACTTAAATTGTGAACTAAAACTATATTTGCACATGAATTGCAACAAACTAAATCACACGTTATAACTATAAGATTTGTCATTGTGTATATGTTCAAGAGTTGCAACACTACATAATTAACCAATTTAAATCTGAGAGTTGCATCATGTTGTCGTGTTAGGTCCCTATAATACTAGTGTATCCCCTTATTGTTATTGTTAGTGTAGCCCCTTGTTGTTATCATTGTGCCCATGTACCCCCCATGTTCTTATTATTGTGCCCTTACGTTATTATTTTTATGTAGGCTCTAATTATATTATGAACCCTTAGACTCCTATATATATTTTTTTTTCCAGAAGAAAAATCAAAACTTTCCATTATATGTAATAAAAATTTTACATAGTACATGCAGAAAGCATTCTATCTCATAGTGTTTTACACAGAACACAAAAAAAACCAGCTCCATGCAGCCGTTTTGTATACAGCCAAAAACCACAATAACCGCAGAAGTACTAGACCTCTACCTGAGCATTGCTCGAAAGAGAAATCGGTCATCTTTTTCCATGCCAACCCACTAGTTCCAGGGCTCCTCAAAATAGTAAAAACTTCGAAAGGTAGGGTTAGTAAGGAAAAAAGAAAAAGTCAGAATCGACCAGGAACCCAGGCCCTCACAACCCCACAAGGGAAATCAAGAACCCCTAATGGGTATCATGAAATCCACGGGCATAATGGCGAGAGGAAAACAAACCCAACAACTAGAGACCATAGCTCATCTGCTAAGGCTTTGAACCAAAGAAACTGAGCAGATCCACACCCATGAGCAGCATCAGGGGAAACCACCAACCATCATCTGCAAGAAAACGCCCCCAGTGCCATTGAAGTGCACGCAGAGGGCTGCAACGGTGGAAGAAGACTCTGAAAACGTAGAAAATAGTGGGAGGTTCACTGGGTAGCAGCCGCTCCCACGAAACAACGACAATCTGGCAGAAACCCCCTATGAAAAACCTGGGCAGTAAACGTCCCATTAAACAACATTTGATGTCGATCCACCGACGTCTTCAGGGAGTGCGACCTAGCCTCATTGAACCAGAAATAAATGAGGGGTCATAGCAGCAACGCAGTCGTTGGACCCCCCCTCAAGCAAACCCTTGAGTTTGTCGCAGAAACCCTCGTCGTCGAAAATTTTCCTAGGGCCTCTTAGACTCCTATATATACCAAGGAGGTCTTATCATTTGTATCATCCAATAATTTCATTTATGTGATTTAAATGAGGTTTTACCCTCGAAGAGGATATTTCTCAAGTCGTTGATCCATCATTTCTTTTATTTTATGAGTAGGTTGCATAACATTTGGTATTAGAGCTTTGAATTCTAGGGTTTTGATGCTTCAAATAGGTCATCTTGGAATTTTTGTTGTAAATTTTTTTCTATGAGGATTCAAAAGATGAAATTTCAACCACATGGAACCAAAAGCTTGGTAAAAATTGCTTAAAATTTTCAGATCTTCGTTCTCTATAGTTTCTAAGATATGGTCCAAAGAATTTAGGGTTTTGCAGACTCCATAATTCATTCCCAAACAGGTGACCTAGGGAAAAGCGTCATAAATTTCACTAAAAGCATCGAATTTGAATTTCATAAAAACCATCTGAAATCACGATGACTATAGTTATTCTTGTATCATTTTCAGGTCCTAAGTTAGAAACAGTGACACGTGGAATTTCATACAATTTTGATCTACTGAACTATTCCATAATCAGGTCATCATGGAAGATTGGGCATAACTTTATATTGAAGAATCTAATCTCAATATCACTTGTGGAATTGGAAAGAAGATTCAGAGAGCTACCACAGAACACAATTTCATACCTTAAAGAGCCAAAGTTACAGAGGTACAACCATTTCAATATCAAGTTCCTAAAATAAAGAAAAAGGGGAGTAATTTTTTTTAATTTGCATAAATTTTGTTTGAAAAATAAATTTGAAGTGATTCCAAGGGAATATTGAAGCATAGATATAAGTATTTGGTTCTAAAATTCATCCCAAACAAAATAATTCTACACACATCAAGCCCTTAGAAATAATTACTATGACACATGAAGAGGAATAATTGCAACATGATATATCAAAATTATGGGACCAAGTGCAAAAAAATTCGCTCTCCCAAACAGCAACCAAAGATGAACTAAAAGGGGGCATGGATGGTTTAGAAGGGGACATGGAGCATTTAAAAGTAGAAATAAAAGTTGATATGGATGGTTTAAAAGCCTAAATAGAAGGAGACATGGATGGTTTAAAAGTTGACATGGAAGCAATGATGAATGTCAAGATGGGAGGGCTGAAAAAGTTGTTGCAAAAAAGACTAGCCAGTGGTGACAAGGTAATCCATGAAAATCATGATGAGTAAAAAAGGAAAATGAATTATGATTTAGAGACTCCAATGTTGGGTTTAAGACACACCACATTCCAAAGATCGATATGAGGAAGTTTTATGGCAATGATTCGGTAACATGGATACTACATATGGGGTAATATTTTTATCTCTGTGATGTGAAACACACATAAAAGTTACGTGCTGAATATTTATTTTTAGAACTCAATCAGTTTTTATGGTATCAATGACTTTTTTCTCGTAAACCACTTGCTACTTGGTCAATTTTTATGGAGGAAATGATAGCACATTATGAGGATACAAAGAGCATCACCTTCTTTAGCCAATTGATAAATCTCAAACAAAAGTGTTCAATGGAAAAGCACATTGAGAACTTCCAAAAATTGAATGTCAAGGTAATTGATATTCCATATGAGCATAGGATTGATGTATTCATATGGACTTTAAAGGATTTTTAAAAACTTACCACAAGGTCAAGAAGGATTTTTTTTGGGATGACCTTAAATATCACATTCAAAAGTTTGTGGCAGAATGTTTGGTTTGTCAACAAAATAAAGTTGGGACAATTAAGACCCCATGTGTGTTACAACATTTAGCCATTCCAAGTCAACGTTGAGATGAGGTCTCAATGGATTTTATCATCTGAAGGAAAAAGTGTCACCATGGTCGTAGTTGATAGACTTACCAAGTATGCACACTTTTTTGCATTATCTCATCCTTTTAAATCCAGTACATTTTCTATTGCATTTATGGAAACAATTAAAAAGCTACATAGAAACCCAAAGATTATTGTAAGTGACAGAGATCCCATTTTCACTAGAAATTTTTGGACGAAATTATTTTCTTGCCTTGGTACTCAATTAGCTCACCGCTCATCTTATCATCCTTAATCTGGATGGAAAACTGAGATAGTGAACAAATGTTTGGAAGGGTGTCTTCGTTTCTTTGTATCTAATAAAAAACAGAATGGGTTAAGTGTTTACCAAGTGGTTACCTCTAGATGAATGGTGGTATAACACTTCCTTCCATTGTACAGCAAAAATGACCCCATTTATGGAACTATATAGATATCATCCACCATCCATCACATCATCTTTAAGAGAACATTCTAAGATTCAAGTAGTGGAATATCACATTGAGAAGCAAAAACAAGTTCTCCAAATCTTAAAGGGTAACCTCACTTTGGCGCAAAATAGAATGAAACAATAGGTAGATCAACATCACAATGAAACAAGTTTTGATGTGGGTGATTGCATATTTTTACAGCTAAAACCATACAAAAAAATGTCCCTCAAGAAAGATAATAAGGATAATAAATTATCACCCAAGTACTATGGTCCTTACAAGGTGTTGCAAAATATTGGTACTATGGCATACAAATTGGAGTTTCCTGCATATTCCCATGTACACCTAGTTTTCCATGTTTATGCTTAAAGAAGGATATCAGTGACAAGCTCCCAGTTCGAACAATGTTTCCAGAACTTGAAAAAAAGGAAAAAGCATATTTGAGCCTGAAGCAGTCATGGAAACAAGAAACCAACAACTACATAATCTATTAATTTATGATTATCTAATTAAGTGGAAGAACTTGTATGCTAAATATTCCACATGGGAGGATCAAAATTTTATACAGAAGCATCTAGAACTACTCAAGCATTGAGGACAACACTTTCTTGGAAGGAGAGGGGCATGATATGTCCCTATAATACTAGTGTATCCCCCTTATTTTTATTGTTAGTGTAGCCCCCTATTGTTATTGTGGTGCCCCATAGAAGCCCACCATTTTTATTGTTGTGCCCTTATATTATTATTTTTATGCAGGTTCTTATTATATTGTGACCCTTTAGACTCCTATATATACCAAGGAAGTCTTATAATTTCAATCATCCAATAATTTTTCATTTATGTGATGTAAAGGAGGTTTCCCTCTCGAAGAGGCTATTTCTCAAGTCGTTAACCTTGAGTTAGTTGCATAACATGTTGTTGTGATCAACACCCTCCAAATTTTTTCTCATACTTGAATTTTGGAGCCTATAGAGTATCTTACGGTCAATCTTCCTATGGCTACTCCATGGTTGTTTGATGTTTTGAAAAGCATTTAAGTCTTCAAGTCACTGGCACACACATGCTAAGTCTTTGATGAATTCATGAGAATGCTTCCTTTATGCAAGCTTGAATAGGAATAGCACCATCCATCAAGACATTGCATGTGCGATGTTCAACTTATGTTGACAATCAATGAGATTTCATTGACAACCCCCTTCACTTTGTTGTGTTTGTACTTCTATGTCGGTGATTTTTCTCAACTGTCATATTTTGCTCATTTTTGCTTTTATAAGTGTCGCTTTCACATTCGTGGCTATCATTTTGAATTTATTTTACTTCAATAAGTGTCATTTTCATGTTATATTCTCTCTGATACGTGTCACTTTTAAGGTCGTTCACATTTTGCAAGTGTTGTCTTCATGTTTTCCTCCTGTCACAAGTGTCACTTTTGTGTTTTCACTCCCTCATGTGTCACACCTTTGCACATCACCAAAGTTAGCTTTGGCCCACTCTTATGCATTAGATGGTCTTGCATATCATTGAAATATGTGACAGATACAATCCTACAACTTAGCACACCTTTTGGTCATTGTTGCCATAGTTATCGTAACTTGGTTTCTAAGTTTTGTAATTTGTCGTTTCTCCTTATGCACTTAGAATTAGGCATCATTTCGTTGTTGTTTAAGGTGTGACTATTGTTCATGATTCCTATGCATTACATTGGATTGTATTGATGGTATTTATATGTGTGACCTATGTTTGAGTCATATTAGGATGCATTTATTTCTCCTACTCTGTCGATCCCACACTTAGCCATTATGAGAGCTCTTCTTGGTCCTTCAGCCCAACACAAGTTATAAAGGCATTAATCCTCTTACTAGGTTATAAGCACAATTTATTTATGGGCCTCATTGACATATATTTCCTCCCATACTTGTGAAATAAGTATTTTCTAAGGTCTCCTCCCTCTCACAATGCATTAGTAATTCCTAAGGGTAAGTTACCTAGCTTTATGCTTCTTCCCTCAGTGAAAATCACATTCCATATGAGAAAGTAGCCATTGTTAGAGAGAACTATGCCCTTCCTAGCCTAAGCGCACTTCAAACTCTGAGTGAAAAATCACACTTCAGAATAACAAGGACCTTCTCTTCTCTAAAAATCACACTCTGGACAAAGAAGGACCTTCTTTCATTAAAAATCACACTATGAGAGCCTAAGCATGCTTCAAAACAACGAGCACACTTCGGGACTATGAGCGCACTCCTTCAACACGAACAACTACGCCCTCCTTGAACACATGTCTCACTCATGAATAATGAATCCTTAAAGCACATGGCATGATCACAAAGCACAAAGCTTCATCCTTCCATTTGAGCTCATGGCACATCACAAATCGTAAAGCTTGAGACCATTCCTTCGACATGAAGAACTGCACCCTCTTTGATCACATGAGCACATCCTTTAGGCTTGAGAGTTTCTCCTTTGTCTCTTTGGCATGCACCCTTGCAACTCCTTATTCTCATGAGTGCATGAGAACACCTTTAAGGAATGAAGGCTTGAATCCTCACTCCTTCGTCTCTTCAAAGTGTGCCCTTGCACCCTCTTAGTATCTTTGAGTGCATGTGATCAACTTGAAGGCTTGAAGGCATGAAGCCTCACTCCTTCATCTCTTCATAGTGAGCCCTTGCACCCTTGATGTTCTCTCTCTCTTACTTGAGCACAAAAACACGCCTTGAATGCCTCTTGTGAGCCTTGATGATTTTGCATGTTCCCTCCTAATCAAGCATTCTTGTTTTAACCCTCTCATAGGCCTATCATGAGTTGATCATTTCATGAGATAGGTAATGATACAATAGATGCTTTTAAGACTAATTTTTCTTTGTCATGAATTATTTTCATTTGCAGGAGTACCTTCTTAGCATGACAAGGTGATTCTCAAGAGTAGATAGTAAGGAGAAATCATAAAGAAACACCTACAGAGAAGAAGAACAAAATAAATTTATCATGGACACATGAAGCAAATAATGGACCTAGGCTAAAAGAAGACATTGCATGATGAATCAAAAGATTCTAATACTGATCAAACACCCTTTGAAGGGTGAAAATGAGGAAAAAAATAAATATTTCATGAATATGAAGCATAGATCATATCTATCATCAAGAATCCAAGATGAAGTACAAACGAACACAACTTGGAATCACCACCTCATCATGAAGTCCATGCCATCATTGTCAAGTTGTAACTTGTAAATGTGCCATCATGATGGTCAATATGTATTCATGTGTCATTTCATGTCATCATGTGGAATGTCATGATGTATATTCAAGGAAAAGCAAAAAATGTAATGTATGGAATTCAAGAGTCATATGTGGAATATGCAAAGTCACATAGTCATATATGGACAAAATTCATATAGTCCAAAAGTAATTTAGAAATCCAAAGGTCATAATATAAGTCCAAGAGTCACGAGGGTAATCTAAGAGTCATAGGAGATGAAAAAGCACCCCTCTTGTTATAAATATAACCTCATAACTCAAGAAAGGGATTTTTGAAGGCTTAAGCTTTGGAGAGCTAGTCTTGAGTTCTCTACTTGGCATAGGAGAGAAAACTATTCTTTGGAGAAGCAACAAGTGACTTAATGTTCCACTATTGGAGCTAGTGTCTCAATATTGTAACTATGTACTTGGATCTTTCACCTCACATTAAAGCTCAATGATATGACACATTTTCATGCATGTATTGAAAATGTCTTAGGACTATTCTTTAGATGTTTGTTATATATGTTTCGTTCATATGTACTAAAGAAATTGAACTATTTTGATGGCTTTGGTACTCATCTTGTTGAATATGTGTTATATTCATTTTAACATCATTATGTGAACTATTTTTCTAACGAATATTTTTATGCTCTTGTGTGTCTCTCTTTGGTTAGTACTATTACTTTCCTTCCAGAGACTCACTTTTTGTCTCCCAATCGTGAAGGTCTCCTTTTACACATTGCAATTGGTGTTTCACAATGTCAACTTGCTTATTCAAGTTTTATGTATATAATCTCTTATGTTATCCATTGAAACCAAGAATAACCTTTGTGTTATGGTGGCTGGGCTAATACTCCAGATGGGGCTCCTAATCCAAACTATGTGAGGTCTAATTGGGACTTCACATCGGGGAAATCCCCTGTTTTTTGGTAGTATCTAGCATCGTCAACACAACAAAATGGTAAAAAAAGGAAATACTGGAGATAAAAGAATGCAAATCAAACTACAACTACACTACAATGTTACAGACAACACCTGGCTAATGAGGGGGAACTACCTCCTTAGATGAGACACTATTTAAAGGAACAAAAATGTGTTATCTAAAAAACACACTGTCAATTCGAGTTAGAAAGGAGAATGAACTTATATTGCAAAAAATAAGTTACAATTGACGACTAGTTGAGTCTTTTCAGATTCTAATTAATTGATTATTACGATAATATCTTATTCTAATTATATATCAATATTTGAACCAAATTAAGAGTTCGGTGAAAATTCATGAAAATATAAGTGTTCCATTCAATTATAATGAATTCATTAGAACATAGAAAATCAGAAAATTCCGACTCGATTAGTTGTGCAACAAGTGATAGATGGGTAAATTTTTACTTGTGGATTGAACAATTTCTCTTGTCACTTATTGAGTTGAAAGATTGGTTGGTTGATTGATTAAGGTGATATACTGGTGACATATGTAGTTGTAGTAGCTTTCCCAAATGGTCAACTAATTGCAGCAACGAATTTTGGAGTGAGTTTCGGAAATTATTATTAGTTGATTTGCAGCGACGAAGAGTCATAGCATGATTGTAAACACCTTGGAGTTGTAATACAAGTGTTAACAACTCAAAGTTGCAACACTGCACTAGAATAGTGAGTCACAAGATTGTGTTGGAATGATGAGTCATGGAAACCAGTAATAAGGAGTTGTAACACATATCAACTGGGAGTTACAACTCTTAAATACTAGGAGTTGTAGCACCTAGCAACAAAGAGTTACAACACTCGGCAACAGGGAGTTGAAGCCTTTGTCCTGCTTATGTCTAAATGTACTTGTGCAACTCTACCTCCTAAATTCTATTGGTTAGCATAAAAAGATAATAATCTCTGTAAAATTAATAAGAATTAGCATTACAATGGCATATTAAGGGAATAATTATACATTTAAAAAAATGCATTTATATGGACAAAAATGTTTTTGCAATGAGGCGAAAATGCGAAAAGGATGTGTAGATAGGTCTTATATGGGTGTTAGAAAGAATCCAAATTGGGTGCCCTTCATCTCCCCAAGCCAAAACTATTACATGTCTTTATGTAACCAATAATAAATTTGAGTCTTAGTGGCTATAGCATCCATGGATGTTACAAATACTACAGTGCACCTCCCTTGACTCGTGATCATGGTAATAGCCTTTCCTTTCCTCAACTTCCATATAACAAGCAATTTCTTCTTTTAAGTGTATATTATCATCTCTTTGATACTTGGTAAATGGCTGCCAAATTTTTGGATAGTGAAAGTTGAGGTTAAGCCAATGGTTTTGACTACATTTTACACACTTGATGTATCATTGTACCCTCATTAGATCCACTGCAAATTTGATGGGGTTGGATGGATCTCTTTTGCAAATATATTTTGTGGCTTGTTCCATGTGTTATGTACACCCTTTCACAATTGTTTTTGGCATTACTTGAATCTATGTATTACAATGTTCAATGGCATCTTGTCTGTTTTAGGCCATAGATTTTGCATGTCTTGGATATTTTACCCTTTGTAATATACTAAGAGTGCATCATTGGGTTTATATTACTCCAATATAATCCACAAATTTCATTTAAAGTTTTTTTTCAACCACAACAAGGATTCACAACACAAGTGTCAATACCTCAGAGTTGTAACATAATTTTCAGCAATTCAAATTCAACATCTTGGAATAGCAACATTGCAATGGAACTATGAGTCACAACATTGTGCTAGAACCTTAAGTCATAGAAACAAAAAACATGGAGTTTCAACGCGTATCTAGCTACATGGATATGTGGCATCTATCCATGGTCAGTTGTAGCAACTGTGTCTTGCTTCTATGTGACGGTATCTTTGTAGTTATACATCCTAAATTCCATTGGTTAGCATATAAAGGTAAGTATCTTTGTAAATGTGTAAGAATAAGAATTAGATTGACATATTAAGAGAATAATTCTACATTGACCAAACTTCATTAATATGGTAAAGATGTTTTTGGGATGAGATGAAAATGGGAAAAATATGTGTAAAAATGTCTTAGATAGGTGTTGGAAAGAAGCCAAATTGGGCGCCTATCAGGTACATTTATTTCAATAGAAATAAAACTCAAATTATCATGCAAAATGATTTTAATAATAACATAATGCAAACCAATTGCAAAAATAAATATTATGATGATGGGAAAGAAATTCCCGCGAATAAGTTGAAGCCTACCAATTTGTTTTTCTTGGTGCACACACACACACACACACACATTCACTTTCATGGAGATGATGGCCTCAAAAGTGGCAATGAGGAAATCACTAATGTTCTCATGGAAGAATGGGTGCACATTATTAAAAAGCACATGTTGTAAAATTTTTTAACTAAAAAGATATAATTTACTTAGAGGAACATTAACATTACTAATAATAACAAAGCACACGAAACACAATAAACACAATTTTTACTCTAAGAAAACCCAGCTAACAAAATTTCATTAGATCCCTTGGCCAAAACCCTGGCCAAGTTGACCAAGTGAGTCTCCACCACTCACCTCACTAGATATTATTACAGTGAAGTATTATTAGCCTTTTAACGGCTCCATTACATAAAATCCATGGGAAAATTACCATGGGAAACCAAAAAACTATGGGCCCAAAACCCCTACTAATGACTTGGTCAACTTTGACTCTTTCCCCAAGTTAAGTTTACCTAACACACATGTTCAATATTATATAGATTTGGTGCCACTTGAATCACCATGCATGCTTGCCAACTTGGGTTTTTTATGAATGTGTTTGTGCTTTCAAAAGTGCACGCACGCTTTCAAAAAAATGTGCGTTCTCAAAAGCACATGTGAATTTTTGACAGAACATATGCATTTCTAAAAGAATGTGCACATTTTCAAAAGTGTGCGCATGCTTTTGAAAGCGCATGCATGTTGAATCAAGCATGTATGTATTTTTATGTCTATAATCTTTAAGAAGATAGTAGGGATGGAGATATAGAGCTATGGGGATTTTTTTGAAGGAGGGACTAAGGCAGGGGGTAGAGATAGAGGGAAAGAAGCCGGGGGGGGGGGGGGGGGGGTAAAGAAAGAGAGAGAGTTAAAGAGTTAAAGGGGAGATAATGTGGAAGGGGGAGAGAGAGAGAGAGATAGAGAGGAGGGAGTGGTATGGGGAGAGAGAGAGATGGAGTGACATAATGTGTGTGTGTGAGAGAGAGAGAGATAATAAATAGAGAGTGGGTAGAGAGAGATGAATAGTGAAAGCGGGGGGATTTTAAGGAAGAAAGAGAAAGGGATATTGGTGGAGAAGTGTACAGTTAGAGAGAGAGGAAGAGGGAGACAGACTGAGTGATCATGAAAAGGAGAGAAATTTAGTGGTGGGAGATAGAGATGGGAGAAAGATATGGGGAGAGAGGGAAGGAGGGTGAGAGAGACTGAGAGAGATGGGGAGTGAAGCAAAGAGGGCTAGACAAACAAAAACACACACACACACACACTCACACAGATAAAAAGAGAGATATGGACGATAGGGAGCGAGGGAAGAGAGGTGTAGAGAAAAGTGAGAGAGAGGAGGGGAGGGTGAGGGAAAATAAATAGAGGAGGGAGACAAATAGAGATGGAGAGCAAGAGGAGGGGGGGACATGGAGGGAGAGAGATAGAGGGGGTCAAGGAGAAGGGAAGGTAAAGAGTTAAATATGGAAATAAGTGGGGATATTAGGGGAGGGAGAGATAGGTAGCGTTAGGGAGAGAGCCTCGAAAATGGGGATTTGGAAAGAGATTAAGGGATTGTGCATAATGGAGAGAAGGGGAGAGGAATATATATAGAGAAGAGGGGATAGAGAGAGAGAGAGAAGGGAGAGACCTTTAGGGGAATTTTGAGGTATAAATGGGCCTCCTAAGGAAATTATAAAATAATAATGGAAATAATAAAATAAGATTAGATTCCATCATCAAATTTTAGAGGGAAAAAAGAAAAAACTACTTTTTCAACCCATATTTCAACTTATCTCCCTATGGGTTTACTCAAATTTTGAGTGAGAACACTCATTGGATGCAGAATTTGATTCCTCATCCAAGGAGTACCCATGTTGTATACTTTTTATGTACCATGCTACACAAAAAAAGAGAAATACATGAAAAAAGTGATTGCAATCACGTTTTTCATGCATTTCTCATTTTTCGTGCAACAAGGTCCATCAAATGTATGCAACATTGGTACTCCATGGATGAAGAATTAAATTTTGCATCCAAGCAGTACTCCTACTCGAAATTTGAGTAAAATCGTAAGTAGATAAGTTGAAAAAGTAGTTTTATTATTTTATTATTTTTTAATCTTTTTACTTTTTTACCCCAAAAATGTTTTTATTGTGGTTGTACATTTTTCTTAGGAGGCCCATTTTAGACCTCAAAAGTTCTCTAATGAAGGAGAGAGACATAACTTTCTAGGGGATTTTTTGAAGGGAGGTAGAGAGAGACAAAGAAAGAGAGGAAGGGAGAAGGAGGAATTTGGAGGGAGAGGGGGAGTGAGGTGGAAAAGAGAGAGAGAGAGAGAGGTGGTGAGATAGGGGAGAGATAAAGAAATAGGAGAGAGGAGAGATACAATGAGATAGAGAGAGGAAATGAAAGAGATAGGGGGAGGTGGGAGAGAGAGAGAGAGAGAGAGAGAGGAAAAGTGTGATAAAGAGTGAAAGGGAGAAAGAGAGAGAGGTGAAGAGGGAAAGGGGGGATAGTGGGGAAGGGAAAGAGAGGGAGAGTGGGGGAAATGGGAATAGTGGGGAGAGAGAGGAAGAGGGAGAGAGGTGAAGAGAGTGAGTGAGCATGCAATAGAGAGAGAGAGAGACAGAGAGAGAGAGAGAGAGAGAGAGAGAGAGAGCATATATTGAAAGGGGGGAAGAGAGAGAGGTGAAGAGCGAAATGGGGTATAGTGGGGAAGGGAGAGAGAGGGATAGTGGGGGGAGGGGGTATAGAGTGAAAGGGGGGAAGAGAGATAGGTGAAGAGGGAAATGGGGTATAATGGGGAAGGGAGAGAGAGGAAGAGGGAGAGAGGTGAAGAGAGTGGGTAAGCATGCAATCAAGAGAGAGACAGAGAGAGAGAAGTGTCTCCCTCTCCCCCATCTCTATATATCTCTTTCTCTCTCCCCCCCTTTCCCTCTCTTTACCCTCTACCTTTGTCTCTATCTCCATCCCTCCCTCCTCCTCTTTCTCTCTTTCTCTTCCTCCCACTCTCTCTATCTCTATCTATCTCCCTCCCTTTATCCTCTATCTATCTTCCTCAATCCATCGCTATCTATCTCCCTCTCACCCCCATATATATATACATATATATATATATATATATATATATATATATATATATATATATATATATATATATATATATATATATATATATATACATATATATATATATATATATATATATATATATATATATATATATATATATATATATATATATATACATATATATATATATATCTATATGTATATATATATATATAGATATATACATATATATATATATACATATATATTAATATATATATATATATATCTATATATATATATATATATATATATATATATATATATATATATATATATATATCATCCCTCTCTCTACCCTCTATCCCTATCTCTGTCTCCCTCGCTATCTCCTTATCTTTGACTCCCCCTCAGTCTCTACACCTCTTTCCTCCTCTCCTTCACCATCACTCTCTCTATCTCCCACTCTTTTGCTCCCCCCCCCTCCTCTCTCTTAATCCCTCCATCATTCCCTTAGTCCCTCCTTCAGAATAACCCCCATACAAATTTATCTTTGTCTCCTTATCTCCCTCACTCTCCCTCCCTCCCTCACTCCCTTAGTCCATCCTTCACAACAACCCCCATCAAAAATTATCTGTCTATATCTCTCTCCCATAACCCACTCTCTATCTCTCACCCCTCTCTATATCCTCCACCACTATCTCTATCTCCCTTCCTATCTCCTTATCTTCGACTCTCTTGACTCCCCCCACCTCTCTCCTTCTCTCTCGCACCAGCACTCTCTCTATCTCTCACTCTTTTTCTCTCTCCCCCTCCTCTTTGTCTCTCTCCCTCCATCATTCCCTTAGTCCCTCCTTCATAACAAGCCCCATCCAACTTTATATTTGTTTGCTTCTCTCCCTCTCTCCCTCACTCTCCCTCCCTCCCTCACTCCCTAAGTCCATCCTTCACAACAACCCCCATCTAAATGTATCTCTCTCTCTCTCTCTCTCTCTCTCTCTCTCTCTCTCCCCACTGTCTCTCTCTCTGTCTCTCCCTATCTCCCCACTCTAGCTTTTACTTTATCTCCCTCCCTTCCTAATTACCACTCGCTCTCTCTCCCCCTTCTTCTATTTCTCTATCCCTCCATCGTTCCCTCAATCCATCCTTCAAAACAACCCCCTTTCAACTTTGTCTCTCTTTGTCTCTCATTCTCTCTCTCACACCTCTTCTTTCCCTCTCTCTCCCCTTCTCCCCTTCTCTCTTTCCCTACTTCCCTACTCCCTCATCACTCTCTCTCTTTACACCTCTCTCTATATCAATCTTCATCCCTCTTTATCTATCTCTTCTTTCCCCCTTTATCTCTCCCTCCATCTCCCTTGTCCAAATCTGTCTCTACTCCTTCCATTTCTCCTTCACTCTCTCTCTCTTTCCCCCTCACTCTCTCCCTCATTCCCTCGGTGACCTTCCTCAATATATATATTTCTATATTCCCCCCTCTCTCCTTATCTCTCTTTCTCCCACTCACTCCCTCTCTCTCTCCCCCTTCCTCTATTTATCTACCCCTTCCTCCTTCATAATAACCCTAGTCTAACTCTATATGTTTTTTCCATCCGAGCCTTTCTCTATCTCACTCCATCTATCTTTCTCTCTTTTCCTCACTACCTCCCCCTCTCCTGTTCTCTTCCCCACTATTATTTATCAATGTCTCACCCTTCCTCTGTCTTCCCCCTCCTCTCTATATCTTTCTCTCTTGTCTCCACTCTCACTCACATAGTTTATCTCTCTCTCCTCCCTCTCTCATTCTCTCTCTCACCTCCCTCTCCCATCATTTCTCTCTTTATCCCTCCCCCATTTATTCTTTTGTAGCAATCCCCTTCCAAATCTATCTCTATCTTCCTCCCTATATCTCCCAAAAATCTCTCTCTCCTCACCCAATCTCCATCTCTATCCCTTCCCACCCTCTTTACCTATATCTCTCACTTTCTAGTTGTCACTTGGTATCTCTCTCCCCCTCTTTTCTGTTCACTCACCTATTCATTCTTGCCCACTCCCACTCTCTCTCTCTCTCCCCCTCCCTTCCCCCTTGTTCCCTCTATCTCTCACTCTCCCTCTCCCTCCCTCCCTTGTTACCTTTATTCCCCCCCCATCCCCCCCCCTCCTTACCCCCTAACTACCCAAGCTCACCATAAAAAGTTTCTATGTATCAAAGTTCCTAGCAATAGGAACACACACACACACATTCTTCTTACTAGGAGTGCACATACATTTTTAGTGGTAGGAATGTGCATATGTTCTTGCACTGTGAATGTATGCATTTTTTTAGAACAAAAATGCATGCATATTCTTACCATTAGGGACGTATGCAAATTTTTAGTAGCAAGAACACATGCACACTTCTACCTCTAGGAATGTGTGCACATCTCTAGCACTAGAAATGCACACTTGTTTTTTTTAATTTAAATTTGTTTCCAGTGGGAAGCTTGCATATGTGGTGATCACAAGTCTGGGGGTTTGGGCTGCAAATACATCTAAACATCAATTTTTGAGAAAACACACACACAAACACACATATTTGGCATTATTTTTCTAAAGGCAAGACAAATACATTATCCATGAAACTATAAAGTTTACTATTTTCAATATATTTTTCTCTTGACATATGTCAAAATCTTGAAATACATCCCTCTTTTATTTCCGTTATAACATTTTTGGGCCTTGACCATTTGGAAATAAAAAAATTATATGGTGCATTAGAGGGCATTAAGGCCTAAAACCTAAAAAAAAAGGAGTGTTTTATAATGCTAAAACCCTTTTAGGTTGCACTAATAGAAGGTCTTGTAATTTCAAGGATATAATGAGTTTCATAATTTAAAAAATACAGAGTTAAAATAATAAATTTTGAAAAAATAGTTGTACAAAAGAGCACGTTGTTCTCTACAACTCTACAAATTTTTCTAACAAAATTCCTTGAATTAGGTACTCAAATATTGCACTAAGGGAAACATATGTATTATATTTTGCATGAAAATAACATACCAATGATAGGAAAACTTGAAATTCACATAGTTGACCACAATTTCTATAGATAAAGACTATATATTTCGAAAGCTAATTAATTTGTTTACAATTCATGCTTTTACATCATCTTTAAATTCATTGTGCAAGTACCTCTAATAATTGCTTTGTAGATTGTTGTTTTTACACGTATGCATTGTCACTAAAGTGTCATAAGAAGCTATAATTAGCTTACTCCCAACCATATATATAATGCATCCAAATTAAAAGCATGCAATAAAATGTACTCCCACCCATATATATATAATATAATGCATCAAATTAAAAACATGTAATAAAATGTAAATAGAATTATAAATAACATATAAGGTTCGTGAAATAAACTATTAACATTAAAAAGACACACATTTTCAATCCAAATCAAATCATAATGCATCCAAATAAAAAACATATAACATAATATGAATAGAATTATAAAAAATATAAAAAATTGTAAAAAAGATTACTAATATTGAAAAGTAAGAAAGACATGATATATACAATGTTATAGAATCATTAATAATAGGCTGAGCGGTCTATACCCCATTAAATTTAAGCAAGTACAAAATCCAATCCATCTAATGACATACATTGCCCCACATTAATAGTCCTATAACATTGTATATATTGATTCTATGTCATTTGTTGACGTCAAGGTCTGGAATTGAAAGACAGGTAAAGGAAATTTTGGAGCGCTTCAAACACGGCAGGGAAAATGTATCGTCCTCCAAAAATCACGGCAGGGAAAGGGGATGGAAACAAAGCAGTAATCCAAGTCTGAGAGAAAATGAAAGAATCCAACTATCATTGATTTCTAGGAATTCAACTACAAGCGAGTGGCGTACAATAGCATTTCAATTGCGTAAAAGAAACGGCAGATAAAATGAATACAGATACGGCCCATGGATCGTTAAATATAATAATGAAAATAGAAATTGTTACCAGATTCTTACTCACACTTCATTTTAAAAATTACAATAATTTAATTTCCACTATTTATTTTAAAATTTTAATTATCAACGATATCCATATAAAAAATTCATCTAACAAAATATCCATTGTTGATACAAGATAACTTTTAGCTTAATTTCCGTATAGCTATTATTTTTTGAAGGACTATGTTGTTATTATATCCATTTGACATCTAATAATTTTGAAAACAAATTTGGTGAAAGTACCGTATCAGCACAAATTGAGGTTCTTAACAAGATGAGTATTTATATGAGAAGTTGTGTGGGCTTGATAAATGCAAAAGAAATCAGGTTATATTTATACATTATATTTTTTTGGTTGATATTTTATTTAACTGTTGATATTTTATAAACTTAAATATATTTGATTTATTATGGTTTTTTTGGTAGTGGCTTATAAAAAACACATATAATATTCTTTTTCTAAATGACATGTAATATTAAAAAAAAAACGCATATTTTCAAGTTTCAACTATTATGTCCACTCAACCTATACATATTTCTATATTATATAATTTTAGATTTCTAATATATATTTAACCTATACATATTTTTATATTATATAATTTTAAATTTATATATTCTTCATTTAAAGTCGGATCGGATTATAATTATAATTTTAGGGAGTATATTTACAATATAATTTTAAATCTATATATTCTTGATTTAAAGTCGGATTATAATTGTAATTTTAGGGAGTATATTTACAATATAAAGAAACATAAAAAAAAAACAAAAAATGTATATATTATATTCAACGTAATATATTGTTTTGGAGGGAAAGAATTAAAATGGCAAACCTACACATTGTTTATAATGTCGTTTTTTTACTTTTATTCAGAAAGGCATTCATTTCCCTAATATTATCATCTTAAAACATAATTTTTTCTAATGAATAGGGAAACCTTAGAATTCAAACTTTGGGATCACTGCAAATAGTAAATATCTCATATGATAGGTATATCGAGCTTTCCTTCAGTGATTGATTTTCAAATACTTAGATCTAATAATTTTTTTTAATAATTTTAAATTCAGGTTGGAATCACATATAATAATAAGTTAATCCATGAGTTGCCAAAGATCAAATTTATTCAAGTGCAAACTTCTTTAAAATGTAAAATACAATATGCTATTTTTCATTGTTTAAATTGTATTTTTAAATGCTATATATATATATATATATATATATATATATATATATATATATATATATATATATATAAAAATAAATAAATGTTTTAACTATAAAACTTAATTTTTTCATGATATATACATAAATTTTTTAAAATGATATATAATATATGCTTAATTTACATTAAAATATTTTACATTACATCTACATCGAGACACTTTATCACACAAATTAAAATGATTTTTTATTATTAATATATATTTTAAGTATATGTCAATATTAATTCTTATTAAAATATTTTATTAATAACTTTTTTTATATATGACATTAAAATGTTTCATCCCTCTCTTTCCACCTCTCTCTATATCTCTCTTCACCCCTCTTTATTTATATCTTCTTTCCCTCGTTCTCTCTCCTTCCATCTCCCTCGTTCAACTCCTCTACTCCTTCCCTTTCTCCTTCACTCTCCCTCTCTCCCTCTCTTCCCCCCTCACTCTCTCCCTCATTCCCTCCGTGACCTGCCTCAATGTCTATTTCTATCTTCCTCCCTCTCTCCTTATCTCTCTTTCTCCCACTCGCCCCCTCTCTTTCTCCCCCTTCTCTCCCCTCCTCCCTCCTCTTTCCTCCTTCATAATAACCCATGTCTAACTCTCTTTGTTTGCTCCATCCAAGTATTTCTCTATCTCCCTCCCTCTATCTTTATCTCTGTTCCTCACTGCCTCCCCCTCTCTTGTTCTCTTCCCCACTATCATTTCTCTGTTTCTCACTCTTCCTCTATCTTCCCCCTCCTCTCTATATCTTTCTCTCCTGGCCCCACTCTCACTCACATAGTTTATCTCTGTCTCCTCCCTCTCCCATTCTCTCTCTCCCCTCCCTCTCCCATCATTTCTCTCTCTATCCCTCCCCCATTTTTTCTTTCGTAGCAATCTCCTTCCAACTCTATCTCTATCTTCCTCCTTATATCTCCCAAAAAACTTTCTCTCCTCACCCAATCTCTTGCTCTCTCGCTTCCCACCCTCTTTACCTATCTCTCTCACTTTCTAATTGTCACTTAGTATCTCTCTCCCCATCTTTTCCCTTCACACACATATTCATTCTTACCCACTCCCACTCTCTCTCTTTCCCCCTCCACTCCTTCTCCCCTTGTTCCCTCTATCTCTCTCTCTCCCGCCCCCCCTCCCTTGTTCCCTTTATCCTCCCCCCTGACCCCCCAAGCTCGCCTCAACAATTTCCCATGCGTTCAAGTTCCTAGCAATAGGAACACACACACATTCTTGTTACTAAGAATGGAGACACATTTTTAGTGGTAGGAATGTGCATGCTTTCTTGCGCTAGGAATGCATGCATTTTTTAGCGCAAAAATGCATGTTCATTCTTACCACCAGGGACACATGCAAATTTTTAGTAGCAAGAATGCATGCACACTTCTACCTCTAGGAATGTGTGCACATTTTTAGCACTAGAAATGCACACTTGATTTTTTGAATTTAAATTTGTTTCTAGTGGGAAGCTTGTATGTGTGGTGAGTTGGTTGCTTTGGATATAGGTTCAAGATCACAAATCTGTGGGTTTGGGCTCCAAATACATGTAAACATCAATTTTTGAGAAAACACGGCTCCAAATACATGTAAACATCAATTTTTGAGAAAACACACACACAAATGCACATATTTGGCATTATTTTTCTAAAAGCAAGGCAAATACATTATTCATGAAGCTATAGAGTTTACTATTTTCAACATATTTTTCTCTTGATATATGTCAAAATATTAAATAATTCTATTTTCGTTATAACATTTTTGGGCCTTAACCATTTGGAAATAAAAAAATTATATGGTGCATTCCAGAGAATTAAGACCTAAAACCTAAAAAGGAGTGTTTTATAATGTTAATACCCTTTTAAGTTGCACAAATAGAAGGTCTTGTAATTTCAAGGATATAATGAGTTTCATAATTTAAAAAATATAGAATTAAGATAATAAATCTTGAAAAAATAGTTGTACAAAAGAGCATGTTGTTCTCTACAAGTTTTCCTAACAAAATTCCATCAATTACGTACTAAAATATTGCACTAAGGGAAACATATGTATTATATTTTGCATGCAAATAACATGCCAATAACATGAAAGACCACAATTTCTATAGATCAAGACTTTAGATTCCGAAAGCTAATTAATTTGTTTACAATTCATGCTTTTACATCAGCTTCAAATTCATTGTGTACGTACCTCTAATCATTGCTTCATAGATTGTTATTTTTTCAAATATGCATTGTCACTAACTTGTTATAAGAGGCTATAATTAACTTACTATTAACATTGAAAAGACACACACATAATGCTGCCAAATCAAATCATAAAGCATTCAAATAAAAAAACATACAGCATAATATAAATAGAATTTATAAAAAATTAATATAATAGAATTATAAAAAATATAATATAAAAAAATTATAAAACACATATTGTGAAAAAAATTAGAAATATTGAAAAGTAAAAAAGACAATATATAAGATGCTATAGTCATTAATAATGGGCCAGGCTATCTATATCTCATTAGTTAGATTTAAACAAGTACGAAATCCAACCCAACCAATCGCATACACTGTCCCACATTAATAGTGCCTATAAAATTGTATATTTTTATTATATATCATTTGTTAACTTCAAGGTCTGGAATTGACACAGGTAAACGAAATTTTGGAGCGCTTCAAACACGGCTGGGAAAATTTATCGGCAGAAAATGGAGATGGAAACAAAGCAGTAATCCAAGTGTGAGAGAAAGTGAAGAGGGACAAGATCAATGGATGGGTGTAAACGAGGTAGAAGCAATCCAGCTCTCATTGATTTCTAGGAATTCAACTAAAAGCGTGTGGGGTAAAAGAAACGGCAGAGAAAATAAATGTTGTAATTTGGTTTTGACTTCAATAATATAAATTGATTTGTGAATAATTTATTCATCATATGAACACTTCCATTTTTCTTATATTGTTAAATATAATAATAAAATAGAAATAATTACAAAATTCTTATTCACAGTTCATTTTAAAAATTATAATAATTTAATTTCTACTTTTAATTTTAATTTTTTTATTAACAATATCCATATAAAATATTGATCGAAATAAATATCGATTACTAATACAAGATAATTTTTAACTTAATTTACATGCAACTATATTATTTTAAGGACTAGGTTATTATTATATCTATTTGACATCTAATAATTTTGAAAACAAATTTGGTGAAAGTACCATATCAACACAAATTTAGGTTCTTAACAAGACGAGTATTTATATGAGAAGTTGTGTGTGGTTGATAAATGCAAAAGAAATCAGCGTATATTTTTATATAATATTATATTGATTGATATTTTATTTAACGGTTGATATTCTATAAAATTAAATATATTTGATTTATTATAGTTTTTTTTATTAGCATTTTAAGTATATATATATATATATATATATATATATATATATATATATATATATAAACTTTTTCTAAATGACATGTAATATTTTAAAAAAACACATATTTCCAAATTACAACTATTATATCCACTCAACTTATACATATTTTTATATCATATAATTTTAAATTTATAATATATATTCTTCATTTAAAGTCAGATTATAATTGTAATTTTAGAGAACAAAAATTTCATATATTATATTCAACGCGATATATCGTTTTGCAGGGAAGGAATTAAAATCGCAAACCTACACATGGTTTATAATTTTTTTATATCATATAATTTTAAATTTATAATATATATTCTTCATTTAAAGTCAGATTATAATTGTAATTTTAGAGAACAAAAATTTCATATATTATATTCAACGCGATATATCGTTTTGCAGGGAAGGAATTAAAATCGCAAACCTACACATGGTTTATAATTTAGTTTTTCTTGCTTTTATTCATAAAGGGATTCACTTCCCTAATATTATCATCTTAAAACATAATTTTTTCTAATGAAGAGGGCAACCTTAGAATTCAAACTTTGGGATTATTAAAATAGTAAATATTTTTTATGATAGGTATATTGGCTTTTCTTGAGTGATTGATAGTCATTTTTTTCTTAGTAATTCTAATTCGTGTTAGAATTATATAGCTGGAATCTGAGTAGTCTATAGTGCGACTTTTTGAAGGCTTTTACGATAATTTTTTCCGGTCTATTTTCTCTAAATTCCATACATAAATCAAGATTTTACCTTATAGTATATATCTATTTTAAGTACGGATTTAATATAAGTTGCCAGGGATTAATTTTTTCAGGTGAATTTTTTTTAAAGTGTAAAATACAATGTGTTATTTTTCATTGTTTAAATTGTAATTTTGAAAGAATATATGACCAAATAAATGTTTTAACCATAAAAACTTACTTTTTTCATGATATATACATAATTTTTTTTAAATAATATATAATACATACTTAATTTACATTAAAATATTTTACATTACATCTACATGGGACACTTTATCAAACAAATTAAAATTATTTTATTATTATTATTATATTTTTAATTATATGTTAATATTAATTTTTATTAAAATAGTTTATTAATAACCCACATTGAATATTTTTTATATACAACATTAAAATGTTTTATTTTAACAATTATATATATATATATATATAAAGTTGATATCTACATAAATCAGTTAACATAGATCTTCAAATAATTTATTTATAACTCTTGTTAATTGTTTTTTGAAAATATATAACATTTAAACATTTCTCATACATTTTTATTTTTATTTTTTATTATAATCGACATTATTTTTCTATTACAAGTATAATTTTTATTTTTATTTTTTATATTGATTATAAGAAAAACACCATCCGCTCATACTAAATTGTACACTAAACCTCTCAGCTCAAAAACTCTACAAATAACTATATTAAAAAATCTTGAAATATTAACCTCTAAATGATTCATCTAAGCTCTCTACAAATTAAGTTTAAATATATATCTCTAAAACACCTAAGGCGAAACAAAATTGTACAATACAATGATGGTTATACGAAAGCTATGCCATTTTGATGGATTCTCCATTAGTTTTAATACTAGCTATTTTATTTTAAAGAAATTTCTATGATGGATTAAAACTTAAAGTTAGTAAAACAATTTTGCATAATTCAATGATGGTTATATAAAAGATATATTTTCTATTAGGTACTAGTTGGATTGATTTTTCACTAGTTTCACCATTAACTACTTTTTCATCTTCATGAATGGTTTAGCAGCTAAATTAAAACCCAATTTTGGTGAATCAATAATAAAATTAAATTTAACTTGAGCTTAAATTCTAATTAAGTTTTCATCTAGGAACTTTAAAGTGCTTGAAAAGCTTCCAATGCCTAGTAGTTTGGTGAGTGAGAGTCCTATTAAATGGTAATTGTATACTTTAAAGTGAATGAAAGAATTTTAGAAATGTGTAAGTTATCGATCAATTTAATTGATTGGTTGTATTAATTTCATTAATGATATAATTTAAAATCCAAAAGAATAACACATATTAAATGATTTAGTGAAAAATGTTTTGGAGCAATAAAATAGTTGTATTGATTTCAATAATAATTTAAAACAGATGTATTAAATTTACTAAAGATTAAAAAAAAACTTGGAGCAATTAAATAATTGTATTGATTTTAATAAGATATAAGATTGAGCGGTAATATAATAAAAAAATATTTAATCTATAAGAAATTGTTAACATTGAAAAGAAAAGGAGACAAGGTGTGGCCTTCACGGCAATATCTTGAGGTAAAGGTTTGAATGGTCTTCCTTTATCCTATGATAAATATGATTATCATATGAAAAGATAAGAAAGATAGCAAGTGTGGGAAAATAATGTTTGAAGAAGACATAATCTAATATGATTATCATAATAATAGTTGAAGAAAACATAATCTAATATGATTGTCATATGAAAAGATAAGAAAAATAGCAAGTGTGGGAAAATAATGGTTGAAGATGACATATTTAGATTAGTTATTACACAATTAATTAAGTTATTTATTATATGCATTAGTCTTTTTTATTATTATTATTCTTTTTTTAATGGTTGAATATTGTTGTTTTATTATTGATTATTTTAATTGCTATGTAAATTGTAATTTTTTTTTATGGTACTCTTTATATTATAGATAATATTTGTTAAATTTCAAAAGTTTAAATTCATGTGTTCAGAAACA
The DNA here is from genome assembly GCA_034641835.2 of Pinus albicaulis. Lineage (NCBI taxonomy): Eukaryota > Viridiplantae > Streptophyta > Pinopsida > Pinales > Pinaceae > Pinus > Pinus albicaulis. The sequence continues at coordinate 832,860,507 of CM076569.1, forward strand.
CCCTATAACCTAGTATGTGGAAGATGTCAAGCGTAAATGTTTATCATTTAATATTAAAAAAAAAAAATCTAATGTCAATGTCTGCCTTAATTAAAAATCAATATAATTATTATGTATAAAAAAAATATAAATTCGGCATTAATTTTACTGAAATCAAAGTGAAATTGGTTTCATCCCATAGTGCAAAGTGGAATTTCTTTGTGACAAAGGGTCAAATAATTAAATTAAAATAGTTAGGGGTAACATATACACACACAAAAATAAAAAATAAAAATTACTAATCCCCCCCCATAAGGATAAATACTTTAAACAGATGTATCTTTTAAAATGTCACAACATTACTTAAGTTTGTACATCACATAATTACATTCACTACACTAATAATTAATCAAATGTTCTAACCTCCATTATTTTATTATAAGGTTACATCTACTTACGAATCCAACCTTAATACCATAATTTAACATGACATATCGCTTGCAATATTAATATAAGGTCAAGTCTGGTTGATTTTAAGGTTTCAATATAAATGTTTAAAACCGGAGCCAAACCTACCGGTATGTTGACATTAAACAAATGCATGGACCATATTTCGGTTCCCATAGGCATTATAGTTGGCATAACATGGGAGTTTAATATAAAGTACTTGACATTTACTCCACACAACAACTGTAGGATCTGCAGTTAAGATTCGCGGGTTTCAATGGTACCCTGCTAGATTTTGCATCGTCGATCTCCTTGTGGATCAACGGTCCACGTTTTTGGTGGGAAAAGTCCTAAATACTCACGCCCAACCCTAACTCACTTCGTAATTTTCATTCCTTGTCTTCATGGAGAAGCTCCTTCAACTCTGAGGTATAGATTCGCGGTGTGCTGCAAGTCTTACTGCCCATGCTTTGGGGCTTTGTCACTACAGAGACAACCATGAATTTTTTGACTTGTTTCACCACGAGCTTGAGGGGGTTATATCACCCAACTAACTTGCTGCGCACTGGAGAAGAGTCTCTGCTACAAAGGGTAATGAAGCTCGACCAAGGGTAATGGTCTTCATTATGCCATGGCCATCTCCTCGAGTTTCTGCACTCTCTTCATAGACACAGTCAGGTAAGAATTAACCCTTCCCAATCTCGCTAATTCGATTTTTCACTTTTTTTTCACTGTAAGCGGAAATTATTTCACTCTGTTGGTTTAATTTATTGAGTTCATGGGTTATGCTATGTTAACATGCTGCTAAGTTTTGTTGAGTTGGAGGAACGACAGAACCTCTTTACCAGGTTAACCTCTCTCTCATTTTTCTTAGTACAATGTCTTTCCTTATCTAGTTTTATTGTTAAATATTTAACACTCTTCCTCACGGTAATCGCTTCATTGCTTTGATACCTACAAGTCAGTATTCTCGACCTCGATGGCGGAGTCCTCTGCTCCCAAGATTTGCATGTCATTTTGTTGGGCCTTCTCTAGCTTCCTGCTGATGTAATTTACTTCTCCTTCTAGGTACACTGAAGGAATTTTTCTCTTAACCGAGGTCTTTCATTCTGTGAAAAATTTGAGGATTTAATTATCAAACTGTATTCATTAGTTCTGGGTTATGATATATTATATTTTGGAACAGATGCTTCTATTGTAATGGTATTAATAGTTCTTTCCTACAGGGGTTAGACCTTGTTTAGTTTCTTTTTGTGTATACCTTATGTTCTGAGTGATTACATGTAAACGTTATATGTATATGAATCTTTTGTTTATGTTCCTTCAATACATAAACTTTGTACTTGACTTACTCCGGATGGAGATAGTTACTGAAATAAAATTCATTTTCTTTTCTCAAGTATTCTTATCTAGATAAATGCGTCTTACGAATTATATAGTGTGACTTAATGTTAATTCTCATTGCAAATGGGAGGTCTGTCAGTTAAGAAGGGTTCATCTCTATTTTTATTCCTCTTTCGCATTTAACTTATATTCCTGTTCTTTCACTTTCGTGTTTATTTTCTCAATCTTCGAGATTATACTTGGTTTCTGGTTTAACTGTACTAGTTATTACTTAACTCTGTTTTCCAGTATTTACTCTCTTTCTTTAAACTCTAGTTATAAATATTCCTAGGGTTTCCATGGTTACCGGACCGCCTATGCTTCATCCCAAGTATAGAAATGATAGGGAATAGCGATGTGTATTGGGATTGGAGTTTTACTTCGTACCCAACCAAGGGCTCATCCCACATTAACTTATTAGTAATTATGGTTTCCATGTTTATTTTCACAGTAACTATAAAATCAGTTTTCTTGTACTTAGATTTTGTTTAATACTACTTTTCTTCAAAAAGCATTCTATCAGAATGTTAAATCCTGTAAAGACTACAGTAATACAATTGATCATTTATCCAGCTTATAGATAGCAAGTCTACTGTTTGTATTCTTTCTTAGAATAGCCACAATAAATTTGTAACTTACACATGTTTATATATTGTACAATAGTAATAAACAGAACCCTGTAAATATTTGCTGAGTTAATAATTTACACTATCTTACTATTTTTCCAACATAAGACAGATTCCAAGAAAATGATAACCGTTCTCCTAAAATTAAATAACAGGTTTCCTGTAAATAAAATTTAGTAATATCCACCGGTCAATAAATAGATAAAGTAGTCAGTCACTGTCTAGATAATAATAAATTAGACAGTCACTTATCTGGAAATCGTGACTAGCTGTTGGTGTCCACCCAGCCTTCAAGAGAGGCTATTATGTCCTCTGCTTGCCTCTGTGCTCCACTCCTAAAAAGGTATGGGTTGACAATAGATTTTTTGTTGTGACCTCAGGACTCCAAGTCCAGTCAGTGCCAGAAAAACTTCAGGAATTTACTGAGTATTTTCCACTGGTCTCTACCAGCTCAGGAAAATTCTTCACTCTTCCTTCCCTCCAGAACATAACCCCCATTCCTCACCGGGATGAGTCTCTTATCCCCAGAGGAGCAAGTAACTATTCAAAACTGTCCAACCACCTTTTCAGTTCTTGGAAAAAATTTACCAACAACCTTTTCACGTTTACTTTCCATAACAAATTTTATTATTCATAATTAAAAAGAAGGAAAATACTTTTCCAGCAAAATATTAATTGTCTCAGTTTTTTTTTCCTTAAACAATATTAAAATTCATTTAACTAGTTAACAACTAGTTAGCAGTAAATGCAGTTGTCACAACTCCCCCCTAGAAGTAACACCATCCTCAGTGTTTCATTTTAACTCAGAGAAGAGCTCTGGGTAAGCCTTACACATAAATATTTCGTCCTCCCAAGTAGCCTCATCCGGGCCGAAGTGTTTCCACTGCACTTTAACTTGGGTGATGACTCGCTTCCGGAGCATAATTTCCCTCCAGTCAAGTATGTTTTGCGGCTCAACCAGAAACTCGCCGTTTGGCTCTACCTGCAAATGGAAAAGTTTTCTTGTCATAGTCTCATAAAGAAATCATATTTCAAGTTAGGACTTTTATTCTATCCTACCTGTATATTCTGCCAATGAATTACGTGCTTTGAATCGTGCACATAACGTTTCAACAAGGACACATGAAACACATTGTGTACTCGAATGTGACTAGGTAAAGCTAGTCAATAGGCCACAGGTCCTACCCTTTCCAAAATTTGGAAGGGTCCACAGAACCTAGGAGCCAACTTGGCACAAGAGGCCCACCACAAGGTACTCCTCTTGGGTTTGATCCTCACACACACATGGTCTGCCACTTCAAATTCCCGATAAGACCTCTTTTTATCTACATAGATCTTCTGCCGATATTGTGCAACCTTCAAATTTTGTCTTATCTTCTTTACTTCTGATTCCATTTCAGCAAGAATCTCTGGTCCCAACATTAATTTTGTTTCAGGGCTTCTCCAATTTATGGGTATGCGACACTGCCTCCCATACAAGGCCTCGAAGGGACTCATCTTAAGGGACTCCTGATAACCATTGTTGTAGGAAAATTCAACAAGGTGCAAATAGTCTTCCCACTTGGTTGGTTATTGCATCACATACATGTGCAACATGTCTTCCAACACTTGGTTTACTCGCTCTGTTTGTCCATCTGTCTAGGGATGATAAGTTGTACTAAAGTTTATTTTGGTCCCCCAGACCTGTGAACAAAGTCTTCCAAAATGTTGATGTAAACTTAATATCCCTATCTGAGATAACCGTCTTCGGAATACCATGTAGCCTGAAAATTTCCCTCGTGAAAATGTCTGCTATCTGTACAGTTTTGTAAGTAGACTGCACAGGTATAAAATGTGAAGATTTACTCAATCGGTCCACTACCACCATGATGGAGTCATTTTTCCTTTTTGTTTGCGGTAAACCTATAATGAAGTCCAGGGATATGACCTCCCACTTCCATTCAGGTACCGGTATGGGCTGCAACAATCCTGCGGGATGTTGATGCTACACCTTCACCTGCTGACATTCCAAACATTTATTTAAATACTCAGCTTTTTTTTTATGCATACCAGGCCATAAATATACCTTTCTAATTGCAGTCAACATTTTCTAGTATCCTGGGTGACCTGCATAATTCCTACAATGGTATTCATTCATTATCATCTCCTTTAGGTCCACACGGTTTGGTACATACACATTAATTCTAAAATTTAGCATCTGATCATCATTTACTCCATACTCAGAAGTACTTCCTTGCCTTTTGGTTTCTTCCACAGGAATTGATATTCCGGATCTTTTTGTGCTTCTTATTTTACTTGTTCTAAGAATTTACTTTGAAGCTAATTGTAATAAAGCTCATAAACACAATGCAGCTTCCTACTTAAAGCATCAGCCACTCAGTTTTCCTTACCTTTCACGTGTTGGATGTCGATATCAAACTCACTTAGAAAGGCATTCCATCTTTCCTGTCTAGAGTTTAAATCAACTTGCTTGAAATAACTAGTCAAGCTGCTATGATATGTTTTTAGCACAAAATTTTTCCCCAGCAAGTAGTGTCTCCATTCCTAGAGCGCATGTACTATTGTTGTTAATTCTAGATCATAGGCTGAATATGTTTGTTCATGCTCCTTCAAATTTCTTGACTCATAAGCCACTACTTTGCCTTCCTGGGATAGAACTGCCCCAACACCTTCTTTACTAGCGTTTATACAAATTTCAAATTCTTTGTTGGGATCAGCTACCCTCAACACTGGTGCAGTGGTAAAAAGATGCTTCAACTTCTTGAAGTTGTTCTGACACTCAAAAGTCCATTTAAAGACTTTTCCTTTTCTCTGCAAGGAGGTAATGGGAAAATAAATTCTAGAAAATCCCTCAATGAATCTCTAGTAATACCTAGCTAATCCCATAAAGGATCGAAAATCTGCCACATTCTAGGGTACTCGCCACTCCATAATTGCCTTTTTTTTCTTTGGATCAACAACAATCCCTTTTGCTAAAATGACATAGCCTAAGCACTGGATTTCTATTTTAAAGAAATCACATTTTCTGAACTTAGCGTACAACTGGTGCTTCCTTAACATTTCCAGCACAATTCTTAAATTTTCTCTATGTTCTTCTTGGTTTTTGGAGTAGATTAAGATATCATCTATAAATATAAGCACAAAATTATCCAGGAAAGGATGAAAGATTCCATGCATTAACCTCATAAAGGTTGCTGGTGCATTTGTTAACCCAAAGGGTAACACCAGAAATTCATAATGCTCGTACCTGGTACGGAATGCAGTCTTGCATACGTCTTCATCCTTGATTCGGATCTGGTGATATCCAGATCTTAAATTGATTTTAGAAAACACTTTGGCCCCCTTGACTTGATTAAACAAATCATCAATCTTGGGTAAAGGATATTTATTCTTGATGGTTAACTTGTTGATTTGTTTATAGTCCATGCACATTTGCATGGTTCTGTCCCTCTTCTTCATGAACAACACAGGTGCTCCCCAAGGGGACACACTCAGATGAATGTAACCTTTGTCCAACAGTTCCTGTAACTGCATTTTCAAATCAGTTAATTCTGGAACTCTCATTCTCTAAGGAGCCCTTGACACAGGTGATGCTCCTGACATTAAATCTATTGTAAAATCGATATCCCGTCTTGGTGGTAATCGAGGAATATTTTCTGGAAAAACATCCATAAAATCTTGTACCACTAGTATGTTTTCCATCATAGGTGCCTTTTCCTTGGAATTGGCATATCCCACCTGAATAGCATAAATCTGACATCCCTTCTGCATACATTTATGCATTTGGGATGTTGTAATTGGATGTAGCTGTAGCGGCTTCTTGATTCCATGAATCTCCTTACGTGTTTCGTCTTGCATTCTGTAATAAATGATACTTTCCTTGCAGTCCACTAAGGTCCAAAGTTTTTCTAGCCAATCCATACCCAACAAAACATCGTAGGACCCTAATGGCAGTATGTTCAGGTCTACATTTAACTACTGTTCTGAAATTTCCAAAGTACAATTTTGAATTTTGGCAGTTACCTTTCATTTTTCTCTTATGGCTAGCTATACTAGCCATGAGTTTTTGAATTTATGCTCTTTTAATGCACAAATTTCCACTATTTTGAGACTAACATAACTTACACTTGCACCTGGGTCTACCAAAATAGAAACAGATTGAGACAGTAATTTACCTTCCAACTCATCATCGTTGGCTGATAATCTTCCCGTCAATCCTCCAACGCCGCGTTGATACAAGGAATGTTTCATGCCACATCTCCTACTGTGGAGGCTTCCTACAAGTTTGCAACTGTGTCATTTATTGCTCGTTGTGGGCAATTTTTATAATAGTGTGCCTCACCACATCCCCAACACTGTAGAGGTGGCTTAGTCAACTGCCCTTGCTCAGGTTTTCTAGATGCATCTGTAGGCTTCTCTTCTGCTGGCCAATGGGTTCTTTAATTATTTCTGCCAATTTTTTTACTAACAGAACTTCGCGCATATTTTTTAAAGTTATTACTTTTGGCACTTGTTAACCACCTATAAATTTTTTTCAAGCAAACAGGTGGCTAAATATGTTTCTGAGTCTTCAAGAGATACATTTCCTCTGAAAACCCATCATTCTTGAAGCTTACATGTTTCTTCTATCCTTTAAAATACCCTCATTGTTGTTTCCATTGAAGAAACCTGCTGTTTTGTGAAAAATAATGCTTCAAAAGGCCTCTATAATTGCCCATTTTCACTCATTTCCCTTCATTTTCATTAAGCCTCCTTTCATCTTTTAAACTCCCTTTTTTCCTCTAAAAACCTCCAAAATCCCCCTAAACCTCTAAAAATCCCTTTTATTGGTTTAAAACACCCTTTTCCCCTTTACCGAAAGCCAAGAAATTCCTTAAAAAACACTGATTTTGGCTTTAAAAACCCTTTTTTTTTCATTGAGGCCTTAAGCTCCTTTCGGCCTAGCCCTTAGTCCCTTTTCTCACATATGCCCCGCACCCAGGACCAGGGGCTAAGCCTCGTGGCACTAATCGCAATCGAAACTTTCCCTATCACATTTTTCCTTTGTTCCTTCTATTTCTCTGATGCGATGAACATTCGTTCTATCAACCTCTGCTGCAATATTAACCGCCCGATCTTTACAGATCTAACGACCAGCGCTAACATCTCACCACGCCCATCACCTCTCTTCATTACCCTATCGATGGTGTATGGACCGTTGATCCCTTTCCAGATCCGACGGCTAGCGCAAAATCACATCGCGCTAACCCAGTGCCCCCACTTTTCATTTTCCCCGATGGCAGATTCCCCGATTTAATCCTGGCCATTGAATCCACAAGAACCAACGGTCGGGATTCGTTCGTGCCTTTGTTCACAGAGCCATCATCGCTCTGCCGATTTAATCTGGACCATTGAATCCACAAGAACCAACGGCCCAGATTTAATCACGCTTCGCCCCTGTGCCCTCCATCATTTTCCCTTCCGATCAAATCTCGACCGTTGATCTCTTTAACGATCAAACGGTCTGCGCCAAATCGCAAATTGAAAAATCAAAGAACTCAGGAGTTTTTGCCCCCTACCTTTCTCCGGTGTGATTACATCTCCGCCGTCCATTCCGCCAGATCTGACGATCCAAATTTCATCGCACTCCACCTTCTCCTCTCCCCGTTCCACTGTTCCGCCGATCCCCGATACAATCTTGGCCGTCCATTCTATAGATCCAACAGTCAGGATTTAATCTGCCGTTAGCCCTTACCACCTTATCGCCCATGCATCTTTCCATATCGCGCTCTCATCCCCACCATCAGATATCCTTGCCTTTCATTCAACGGCTGAGAATGCATATCGCGTGATTTCTGTGTCCAAGGTTTAATGTTTCAAATTTATGCGATGAAGGCGGTTTTAGGGGGGACACGTGTCAGGCAGCGATGTATATTGCATTTTTTTTGGAAAATTTTCAAACCTCTTCAGAGCTGTGTGAAACCAACAGTTTTTCCGCTAAAACCACCTCTTCCCCTTTGCTCCTGAAAGCTCCATCTAAAGATCTCGACTGTTGATCTGATCTAGATCGATGACTCATATTACATCGCGTTCCCATCCATATTTCTTTCATCAGAGCTTCCAAATGATTTCATCGGAAGATCTCCACCGTTGATCTCCTCCTGTGATCCAATGGTTCGCATTCAATCTCCCTACGCCCTCCTAGTCCCACCACCAAAGGCCCCCGATAACCTTCATTTTACCCTTCTTCCTTTGTATTTGCCCGAAAATTAAACTTTTGTGTTTAGCACTAAAAATTATTTGTGTTCATTTAATTCAGTCTAACCTCCCACACTGGTGAATCTCGACCATTGATCGCCACTGTCTAATCTAATCCAACGGTCTAGAACTTTCCTCGCACCAAACTTTCACGAGGCCATTTTTCTTCAATTCCACAGCGATTTTCAGCCGCTTTTCCACTGCTTCCACCATTTCCATTGTTGCAACACTGTTTCCTCGGCCCTTCAGAGAAATCCTCCTCCACTCCCAGGGATTTTTATAACATGTTTATTATGTTTTTGCAAGGTTATAGACTGTAAAATCATTCTTAGGACTTCCCTCTTCAGAGCAATCCTCCTCCACTCCCAGGGATTTTTATAACATGTTTATTGTGTCTTTGCAGGGTTACAGACTGTAAAACCACCTCTTCCCCTTTGCTCCTGAAAGCTCCATCTGAAGATCTCGACTGTTGATCTGATCTAGATCGATGACTCATATTACATCGCGTTCCCATCCATATTTCTTTCATCAGAGCTTCCAAATGATTTCATCAGAAGATCTCCACCGTTGATCTCCTCCTGTGATCCAACGATTCGCATTCAATCTCCCTATGCCCTCCTGGTCCCACCACCAAAGGCCCCCGATAACCTTCATTTTACCCTTCTTCCTTTGTATTTGCCCGAAAATTAAACTTTGGTGTTTAGCACTAAAATTTATTTGTGTTCGTTTAATTCAGTCTAACCTCCCACACTGGTGAATCTCGACCGTTGATCGCCACTGTCTAATCTAATCCAACGGTCTGGAACTGTCCTCGCACCAGACTTTCACCAGGCCAGTTTTCTTCAATTCCACAGCGATTTTCAGTCGCTTTTCCACTGCTTCCACCATTTCCATTGTTGCGACACTGTTTCCTCGGCCCTTCAGAGCAATCTTCCTCCACTCCCAGGGATTTTTATAACATGTTTATTGTGTTTTTGTAGGGTTACAGACTGTAAAATCATTCTTAGGACTTCCCTCTTAGGCCAGGGAAGTCCTAAGAACACTTTTCAGCCGCTTTTCCACTGCTTCCACCATTTCCATTGTTGCGACACTGTTTCCTCGGCCCTTCAGAGCAATCCTCCTCCACTCCCAGGGATTTTTATAACATGTTTATTGTGTTTTTGCAGGGTTACAGAATGTAAAATCATTCTTAGGCTAGTTTTCTTCAATTCCACAGCGATTTTCAGCCGCTTTTCCACTACTTCCACCATTTCCATTGTTGCGACACTGTTTCCTCAGCCCTTCAGAGCAATCCTCCTCCACTCCCAGGGATTTTTATAACATGTTTATTGTGTTTTTGCAGGGTTACAGATTGTAAAATCATTCTTAGGACTTTCCACTGCTTTCACCATTTCCATTGTTGCGACATTGTTTCCTTGGCCCTTCAGAGCAATCCTCCTCCACTCCCAGGGATTTTTATAACATGTTTATTGTGTTTTTGCAGGGTTACAGACTGTAAAATAATTCTTAGGACTTCTGTCAGGGTGGTGATTATCAGGCAGAAGGCCTGAAAGTCATTTATCTGTCTTACTTGTCCCAGTGTACAAACAAAGTACCAACTTCCAGAAAGTACTTCAAGAACATACCTTTGAAGTTATTATCAACCTGTCGAAGACTACTAATCTAGCCAAAGAGTACTGAAATTCAATACGAGATATTAAAACAGAATGGGCCTCAAACACTCCTCTTCCTTTGTTTTAATGAATCGTTTAAAGTTCTATCTACCTCTACTGCCACACTTTCAGCTATAAGAACTCATGAGAAATACATTTTGTTGGTTGGTTAATCGTGGATGGTAAGCTGTTTTCACTGAGATAGAGTTCTGTGTGTAATAGTTGTAAAATAGGCAGGGAGATGATTTCAGACTGATTCAAGCTATTGGACAATGATGTATGTGACTGGTGCTGCTCTTTAATATGACAAGCATGTTCATTGGATCCTGATCTAAATCACTGGTAAAGTGTTCTATCTTTTATTTTTTTCCCCTATGTTATGCATCACATTTCATTTCTCTGATAAGAATCAGTAATCTAGCTTAGGATATACTGTTGTAAAGTACCCTAATGCTACTTTCTCTTCTTATCTTTGATGTTTTCTACTAAGTTTGTAATCTAAGAAAAAACTCAAAATAATTTGACCAGTATAGTAGTGGGTTTTATCCATGCTTACTCATGTATGAATTCAGAGTCTTCTTTTAGATGTTCTTGTCTTGTTTTAATTGAAAGAATTGGGAAACTGGGAGATTTAGATTTATTTCTGTCTCACTAGGGTCCTTTTCCAAAAATTTTCCTTTCTAAGATCCCTTAAGTTGAATGTCAAAACCAGAGAAGCTTAAAAGTCTTTTTATGATCTTAGGCTTCACTTTGTGTCCATATTGAATGTTTTCTATTATCCAAATACTTAGCCTCATTAGGAGTTTGATCATAGACGGTTAAGGCATGCCCTATCCCTAGATTTTCTCCTAAGTGGTCACCTTGGAAGGTTTCCTTGTCATTCACATTCATTTCCTTATCATTTCATCCCATACTATCATCTTTAAAGATCCTCTGATTTAGATGACTAGCCCATTTGAAAGCCTTGGATATTGAATTGCAAGTAAACCCTTTTATGACCCCATTGCCCAATGGACTTATATTTCCTTTGATTATCTCCCCATTGCTAAAATCATTCTTTACTCACTTCTTTGCCTTATATTGAACCCTTATTTCATGTTTCCCAACCAAACAACAAAACAAAACAAAACAAAAACCCTTGTGCCCTATAACTGGCCTAATACCTTAAATTGAACCTTAGAGATATACATTTCTTTATCCTTATAGAGAGATCCCTCTCTGGATCTAGGAGGGCTAGATCCTGAGATCCCAAAGTGGTTTGATGTTGTCTTATCATTTGGTATTGCCAAATCTACCAAATCATAGGAACCACAACATAATGGCGACTCCACTGGGGAAAGCTTTGAGTAAAACACCCCTTAAAACATATCTAAGAAATCAAAGAAGACCATAGTAGCCTTGGTTTAGTAGTAAATCACTGTGGTGGACAGTAAAACTTCCTTGAAACACTTTAAACCCTCCACCTGGCGACTCCACAGTTCTTGATTGACCATAAGACTTCATTGATGATCAGTAGGCCTACTGATTATCCTTGTTTTCACAAGACTCCATTGGGCGACCAGTTGCATTACAACATCATCCATATTAAAAGAAACAAATATTATTAAGCTTCTTGGTTTGAAGATAGTTTGCCTCTTAAAGACTGTCATACCTGGCTAACTTTCTTTGTTGAGACTTAACATACTGGCTTCAAGAAAAATCCACACTAGAGCTTATCCTAATCCAAACCCACCTGAAGTAGTTGACAACCCTGACAGTATTCTTAGGAAGCATTATATGTATAGGGATCTAACTATTTTTAGACACATTAATAGAGCTAATTCAGCACCGGAAAACTTCGCAGCTCTATCAAACACTCAAATTGACTTAGAATTATCAAGTAATTTACCAAGAACTCAATCATTTAGTGCTATAGAACAGAAAGACTTTGAGCCTCCGATATCACCACCACATAGTGGTCAAAACATTAGGGACAAAGAAACACCTCCATCAACACCTCCTGATATCCATTTCATCCATAACTTGGGTCTCTCTCACCCTAGATCTGCTCAATAGTTTGGTGCTGGTCCTAGCATTTCGGTCATTCATATACCTGTTTCTCAAGCCCAAACTTTACCTCCACAAAACACCATCATGGTAGCATGGTATGCCCCTCTAGTGTTACCACAGCCTTTGGCTCCTCTACCTAATGATTATTAGTCTAAAATCCCACATTTCACTGGAAAAGAGTCTACCACAGCTCAACACCATGTAGATAGGATGGAAGATGGCTTTGACTATATGGAGATATAAGATGAGACAATCAAAATGAGAATCTTTGCTCAGAGTTTAGGAGGAGAAGTGAAGAAGTGGTTTAAAGGCCTCCCTCCTAATAGTATCCATGATCTTCCCTCTTTACATCAAACCTTCATAAACAAATGGGAAGTCAAAGGAAACCCTCTCCAAATATTAGCAGAATAAAAGAACCCTAAGAGAAATCAGGGAGAGAGTGTCCATGACTATTCTACTAGATTTAAGAGTATTTACAATGCTCTTCCACCTCACATGAAACCTCCCCAAGGAATGGCCTTATTGAAATACCTTGAAGGATTTGATGGTGATATGGCCTATCAGTTAAGCGAGAGAGATTATAACACATTAGAAGACATGCAGAAAGGAGCAGTGAGTGTAGAAGCAAACCTGATTGAAAAAAGAGCTAGAATTAGGGCTGAAAAGAAGGTAACCTACAGGGATGACACTGCAGCTTCTTCATCTGATTCCAAATATGATAGCCTAGCCAAAAACATGGAGAGGATGGAAAGAATGATGGAGAAAATGGTTATCCAAGTCAATAATCAGAGCAGAAACCAAAATCAAAACAAGAACCAAAATTTTAGGAGAAACAATCCCCCAAATAGACAAAGAGACTCTGATCAACAAGTCATACCTCCATTCCAAGAAAATTTCCTTGATGAAGACGAGGGAATAATAGAAGGGTTAGAGGGAACTACCATAAACATGGTGGAGGTGGATAATCAAGATCAAACCTTTTCTACAGAGGATAACCAGACCTTGTACTCACATTGGGATTAGGAAGGGTTAGAATCCGAAGACTATAGGTTAGGATTTCAAAATTCCATCATGCAGTTACGAGAAAAATATGATCTCAGAAGAAAAAAGAACATAGATAATTCCAAACCAAAAGCCTCTGAAATCACCATTAAGAAAAGACCTGAAAGGACTCCTAAAGTGACTACAGAAAATAACAAATCAGCAGTTGAGAGCTCTGAAAAAAACAAAGAAAAAGATGTCCAAACTACTTGTAAACCAAGTCAAGAAACTAGTAGCACTAGCATTGCAGCTAATTCTCCTGATAAAACAGCTTCAAACATTGTACATAATGAGAATCAACAAGTTGATTCTGCCAATAAAACAGTGAGCAACAAAACATAATTGAACCTTTCAAAGAGTCAGTTTCCTTTCAGTTTGGAGAGTGAAATAGCCAAAATTAAAATTTATGTTCCTTTCACTAAGTTAGCTACCCAAGATATATATAAAGGTCAAATTTTGAAAGCTTTAAACTTAGGAGAAAATAGTGATATTGTCAATTTAAATGATTATCAACCAGCTCTTTTGTTTGGCGCAAAAATTGAAGGGAAATTTCAGGAAGGGGTAGTACCTCCGTTTTATGTCAGCCTCAATATCCATGACAAGATCCTGCATAATGCCATGCATGATTCTTGGGCCTCACACAACCTTATGCCAAAAGTGATTATGGAGAAGTTAGGCCTAGAGATAACCAGACCTTATAAGGATTTATATTCTTTTGACTCTAGCAGAGTGAAGTGCCTTGGCCTAATCAAAGATCTTTGTGTGAACTTGACCCAAATCCTAGCCAAGTGCATGGTAATGGATGTTGTAGTGGCAGATGTACCTCCTAAGTATGGAATGATGTTGTCAAGATCATGGGGTGCCAAGCTGCAAGGTACAATGCAGATGGACATGACATATGCCACAATCCCTATCTTTAGCCAGCTTAGAAGACTATATAGAGAGGCACACATGAATTTTATGGTTAAAATCCTTGAGAAACCTAAAAATTCACCTCTATACTCTGTCCATACAGATCTGGACTCTTTTATCCTTTACAATGATGAACTTATGGATGAGCCAGAGCTAGAAGACATAAATCTAAACAACAGAGCAGAGCCCACAGATCTTAACACAATGGCAGCTCTGGATGTAGAGGAAAACAAGAGATAAAATTTATAACAGTGTACTGAATCAAAGGACCAGAGTGAAAAACAACAAGACTGTAAACAACAGATTACTCATCACTCTGAACTCCATGCAAATCCTGAAGAAAAAAAACATTACACAGCATAGTGCAGACCTCAGAATATTACATAAGGGTGAACATAGCATTAGGGATGAAAATTATGATAAGTCCGAAAACAATCCCTTATGGAGAATGAAATTTGATGGGTCTTGCACTAGAAAGAATGCAAGAGCTGGAGTATGGTTGCACAATACGGAAAGTAACTATGCTGAGAGTCATGCCTTCAAGCTAAATTTTAAATGTACAAACAACATTGCAGAGTATGAGGCTCTCATCCTAGGATTGAATATGTTGAAAAAACTAGGAGCCCAAAGGATAGTTATACATGGAGACTCTGAGTTAGTCATCAAACAAGTAAATGGAGAGTACACTACGAAGAATCCTAGATTAAGGTCATACGGAAATGATGCCCTGGATCTGTTGAAAACATTCATAGAATACGAGCTTGTGTTTATCATAGAAAACATTCATTGAAAATGGATTGGCCTACGCTGCTAGTTCATATCAAAGAATACCTAGTGATAAACGAATCATTATTCAAACAAAATATAGACCAACAGTGCCAGACAACGAGAAATATTGGCAGTGCCAGACATTGAGGTGCTGCAGTCCAAAGATAAGAACATACCCAGAGGATTAGCACCCCTAGAGGACCTTTTTTACTTTAATGATGTGGCAAAGAAACCCACTATAGAACACACTGAATCAGATGTTGAAGAATACAATATAGGCAGCAAAGATAAGCCTAAGATGATTAAATTAGCCAAAAATTTGCCAGCGCACATCAAAAAGAAATACATTGATTTATTTAAAGAGTTTGTTGATGTGTTTGTTTGGAGATATGAGGACTTAAAAGCCTATGACACGGAGATTATCCAGCATAAGATCCCATTGAAAGAAAACTAAAAACCCTTTAGACAAAAACTGCGTAGAATTAACCTAGTACAACTGCCTCTAGTGGAAAAGGAAATCAAGAAAATGTATGAGGCAGGAATCATAGTGCGTGTAAGGTTTTCTGATTAGGTTTCTAACCTTGTAGCTATAAGGAAAAAGACAAGAGAAATCAGACTATGCATTGATTTTAGAAACCTTAACAGAGCCTCCCTGAAGGACAATTACCCTTTACCCAAAATGGAACACATCCTACAAAGGGTAGTTGGTGCAAAGAGGATCTCTCTGTTAGATGGTTTTTCACGGTATAACCAGGTCTTAGTACTCCCAGAAGATCAACTAAAAACAGGATTCACCACTCCATGGGGCACTTTCATGTACGTGAAAATGCCTTTTTGACTAATGAACACTGGTGCAACCTTCCAAAGAGCTATGGACATAGAATTTTCAGAGGAAATAGGGCACTTCATTGTAATTTATCTTGATGACATAACAGTTTATTCAAAAACTGATGAAGAGCACCTTAAACATCTAAGAAAGGTCTTTGAAAAGTGCAGGAGGTTTGGGCTATCTTTAAATTCCAAAAAGACCGTATTTGGCCTCCAAGAAGGTAAGCTTCTAGGCCATATTATATCAGAAAAGGGGATTAAAATAGACCCAAAAAGAGTTGAGGGAATACTGCAGATTAGCCACCCAAGAAACATAAAATAATTGCAGTCCTTTATTGGGAAAATTAACTTCTTGAGGAGGTTTATTCCCAACTTAGCGAGACTCCTGAGAAATATGACAAACATGCTTAAGAAAGAAGTAGGAGTTAAATGGACTCTAGAGGCCAAAAAATCCTTCGAATTGGTAAAACTTGCCCTTACCCGAGCACCGGTTCTAATCAACCCAGATTTCACAAAGGATTTCCTTATATTCTCCTTTGCATCAAAGGATACCATGGCTACAGTCTTGTTGTAGAAAAACCCAGAAGGCCAAGAGGAGCCAATTTCTTTCTTTAGCAAGGCACTAAGAGATGCTCCCTTGAAATATAATATAATGGAAAAATAGGCTTATGCTTTGGTAAAGGCCTTAAAATATTTGGTGTATATTCTATATTCTCACATCATTTCTTATGTGCCTAACATAGTGGTGAAAGATATTTTGTCACAAGATCCAGATGGAAAAAGAGGCAAATGGATTGCAGTGATATTAGAGTATGATTTGGAGATCAAACTCACAAAACTTATCAAAGGTCAGGGCTTAGCACAGCTAATGGTTTAATATAACTTACAAGCCCTTGACATAAACATGGTAGATGCCTTGGATGAACATGAAGGACTGCTTGCTCCTACTGTTGAAGAAAAATTCCAAAACTCACCTTGATATGCCGACATCTTGTATGTGCTTACAAATCTTAATGCTCCTCCTGATTTATCAAAGACAAAGGCAAGGTTTCTAAAGTTGAAAGCTATAAATTATTGCATTTTAAATGAATGTTTATACTGGAAAAATGCAAACGGTTTGTTGCTTAAATGTTTTCTTGACGTTGATGCAGAGAGGGTCAAACATGAGTTCCATGAGGGAGAGTGTGGAGGCCACCTCTACCAGAAAGCCACTGCTAACAAAATCCTTAGAGATGGCTATCACTGGCCCACCCTTTTCCAAGATGTACATAAAATGATAGTTTCTTGCCATAAGTGCCAAATTTTTGAGGGCAAAAGAAAACTCCTCCCTTTACCATTACAACCTATCACTGTTGAAGCTCCTTTTCAACACTGGGGCCTAGATTTCATAGGGGAAATCCATCTTGCTTCATCTGCTCAACACAAATGGATTTTCACAGCCACAGACTATTTCACAAAATGGATAGAGGCCATCCCTACTAGGAATGTCACAGATTCTGTCATCATAAAATTCCTGGTGGACCACATCCTATCTATATTTGGCTGCCCTAGGAATATTATCACTGATAATGCTACTGATTTTAGTTCCAAAAAGATGATTGGTTTTTGTCACAGGTATCAGATTGCACTTGGTCATTCTACTGCTTATTATCCTCAGGGTAATGGGCTAGCAAAATCATCAAATAAAAGTTTGGTGACCATCATCAAGAAGCTGCTTGAAGAGAAAAAAAATCATGGCATAATAAGTTGGTGCATGCTCTATGGGCTGACAAATTGACAACAAAGAAGTCCATTGGGATGTCTCCATATCAGCTTGTATATGGGGTAGACGCAGTGTTCCCTACCATCCTAGGGGTACCAGTGATAAAATTGGTCCAAGAAATATAGTCAGAAGAGGACAACATGGTACGAAGGATCAATCAAACTATCCATCTCCAGTAAACAAGGGAAGAGTTCTACAACAGAGCTCAGAAAGTGCAAGAAAAAATCAAAAAATTGTTTGATAAAAGAACAAAAGCTTGTGATATCAAAATTGGAGACAAGGTACTTAAGTGGGACTCTAGGAGAGAGGATAAGGGTAAGCATGGAAAATTTGACAGTTTGTGGCAAGGTCCTTTCATCATCCAATCCACCATTGGTCCCAATGCCTTTTTTCTGCAAGAATTACATGGCACAGATCTGTTTGGGGGTCCTGTCAATGGCAGGATGCTCAAACATTACTACTGCTGAAGTTTAGAGTCTAAATTTCTCACCTCCATTGTAAATACCATTGCTGTGTTTTGTTTAAAAAAAAAACAGAGAAAAACATACAAAAAAAAGAAGAATAATGGCCCAAATCAGTTCAAAACCTGAGCCAAAAAGAGTGGAAAGATAGTTCTAATATACCCAAAACCTGAACCAGCAAAGAAAGAAAAAGAATCAGCTCTAACAAGCTCAAAAATAGAGCTAAAATGAAGAAGAAAAGTGACTCTAACAAGCTCAAAATTTGAGTCACAAGAAAAATAAGGATGCTCTATAGTTTCACAATTTCAAGCCTTCACATTTTGGTTTCAATTTCCTGCAAAGTTTAGTTCATGTGCAGCTGTCTTTATGCCATGAACCCACAGCAAACCAGACAATCTAATCCTCGTTTGACTTTTTTCAATTTCTGTTGTAGAATGTAGAGGATAAAATCTGCTAGATAGTTTAATCCTACCAGATATTAATGTAGGTAGAGAAGTTATCAGGCCAACTATCTAATCTGGTCTCATGGAGGAACAAGGGTAGAATTAGATTAGTGTTGTTTGCTTTCAAAAAAAAAAAAAAAATGATGAAGAAGGTCTGCAAGTCTAAATGCACCTTGAAGAAAAAAATTTAGGACTGTAGGATGGGTAGGTAGATTGTTTGGGAGAATAGTTTTTGCTGACTTAATATCCATCATGTTTGTAGCAGCTGATCAAAGAAGAAAAATATGGTTAAAGATTAGGCATCTGGCCTACTTCCAAAAGACTATTCTCTAAGATTCTTGACACCTTCAAGAAGATGCCATCCCCATGTGGAGCCACTGTTAGCCACCTATAAATTTTTTCAAGCAAACAGGTGGCTAAATATGTTTCTGAGTCTTCAAGAGATACATTTCCTCTGAAAACCCATCATTCTTGAAGCCTCCATGTGTCTTCTATCCTTTAAAAGACCCTCATTACTATTTCCATTGAAGAACCTGTTAGCCTCCTATATCAATAGGTTTCATCTTTCATGATTGTCTTGATGGAAGTGTGGAATATGTTCAAACCTTCTTACTTGAGCAAAGGTGTTTCCTCTTTATACAAAAACCAAAAATCAAAAAATTTAAAAAATGTAAAGAGGGGATACCCTAAAAGAAAAATCAAAGGGTAAAAAGAATAAAAATGGTCAAAAAAAGAGAAAGAAATGAACCCCAAGCAAAAATAGACCAAGGAAAGTGTGCAAGTCTAAATGCCACTACCTTTTTCATCTATTGTAATAAAATAATTGTGTGCAGCTTGTGAAACTTTTGCCACAATTCATGAATAAGTCAAACTGTTTAAACTTGGCTTAGTCATATTTCAATTTCATATTATAGATTAGAGAATAAATATCTAGCCAAACAGTTTAATCTTGGCAGATAAGTAGCTAGGTAGAGTGAATAAAAGGTGCTCAACAGTTTAATCTGAGCCCCTGGATGTAATAAGGGTAGAAATAGATAGATTCATCATGTAAAAAGAAAAAGATTGAAAAGGGTTTGCAAGTCTAAATGCACCCTAATAAAGAAGACAACATGGTAGTGTTAAGTAGATAGGGTAGGTAGATGGTGCTGCAAAGTGTTATCTGATGAATGGTGCTGCTACATGTTGGTTAATCATTTACTTTCATCAAAAGTACTGAAGCAGGAAATACACTGAAAAATCACAGCAAGCAAAGTCAAATTCATTAACCTCCCTCATCATTTTCCCCCTCAAGAGTTTTACTAATTTCCCCAAAAGTACTAAGGTAATTTGAGATCAAAGGGGCTCAAGGCATTTCCTTGACTTCTGGAGGGACCGGACCCTCGGCCTAATGATCAAAAAACCTAAGCACTTGAAATAATCCATCATTGATTATCTTCCATTTTTAACTTTTTCCTAAGTAAAATCCTATTTTACTTAGGAAACTGATGCAACATTCCATAAAATTCCTCAAGACAACTTGTTATTCTAAGCTTAAGTGTTGAAGATAAAATGTGCAATTTACTTCATAAGTTTTCACTTTCTTAGATATACAAAGATGTTTTGATTTTCCTTGTCCTTTATCATATTAACATTTAACTTTATATTAATTCCCTAGTGAAATCCCTTTTTCCTATGTATATAACTCCCTTTTCTAAAATAAATATCCCCAAAACCCTCTTATTATAATGTTTTACCAAGGTATATATAGTCCCGCACATTTAAAATAAATATCCCACTTTATAAAGCCCTTTGGTAAAACTATAACCTTATATATACATTCCGCCCCTATGATGAATTAATTATATTAATTTATTCATCGTATAATAAAATATATATAGAAAAGCGTTAGACACGTAACATATGTGTTTAACACCAAAAACAAGAATAAACTACGACGGAATCCTGCGCCACCATACTCAGCATTCCACGTGGCATCCCATATAGCCAAACTCCGCCACGATCCATTTCATAAATTCACGGGGTTAATTAGTCATTTGGACTAATTAACAACCATTCCCGCCTATTAACTTCTCCCCGGGGTGATTAGATTACACGTCAAAACTTGTTTAAACCCCGATGGGCCCGCTTTTGAAACCGCACAAGTTTCCCTTTCCTCCAGCCGTCAGATCATTCCTCCGTTGATCAACGGTCCCGATCAATCCCGCTGCCCATCCCGTATGAGTTATTTAGCCAGCGGGGAGTGGGCGGTTTTGACTATTCAGCATTCCACGTGGAAAGCATCCTGTGGAATCGCTGCCATTGCGATTTTTACCGCCTTCCTCCATAAGCGGTGCGGGCTTACCGCTTACCGCCTACCACATACCGCCGGCCCCACTCCCTTACGTCACCCCGTACGTCGAATGACGTCATCACCTCGAAAACGACAAAAACCCTTTTGACTTGTTTTTAAGCCATTTTTCGCGTTTTTTTAGTTATTTTGGTTTTCGAAAGAGACTAATCTCCCGCTGCAAATTTCAAAATTCATTGCAAATACACCAAATTACTCAGAAATTCCGCTGCGCCCATGTTGAAGAACGTTCCTGCCATTGTCCATTACCTGTTGAAGAACCAGTTTTCATTAAAAAAAAGGTATTTATCATTCCGCACCCCGACTGCAAGTTAAGCTTAGTTTCTTGTGTTTTTCTCTGAAAAAGTGGTTAAAAATCCTCTCTGAGTCCTCATTGAAGAGTTAAAACCTGTGAATTTACTTCCCAAACCTGCAATTTGTCCCAATTTCTTCTTTTATCCGATATCCCGTCCGGTCTGCAAGAAAAACTGAAACCTCCATTTTGAATCCACAAGAACCAAAATGGAGGCCCCTACTGCTCTAAACGTCACTCCTTTGAATGCTCCTCACCGAGATCTAGACTACTTGCCTCTCATAGATGAAGATTTCGAAATAAAAGACCTGCATTTCGATGAAAGTCCCCGTTTGAGTTTCTGTCGCTGCAGAGACGAATACTCAAAGGGGCAAGATCTTATAGGGTTGTGGGAATCCAATCTCCCAAGATATTTCATTCCTACAGTTCACGTTTTCCCTGAAATCATTCATTATTGTCATGCAAATTATGATCCCACACAAAGAGCTGTATTAGCTCCTGATCAAAGTGTTTTGTTCCCTATAACACCTCAGGCTATCAATGCTATGTTACGATTTGAGCCAGAACAAGAATTAGCACCTCTATCCATGGAAGGGCTAATTGAGAAAACCAGACTGTTAACTCCAGAGAAATTGAAAGCAATGTGTCAGTACTTCATGTTACCTGAGCATCAGCCAAAAGGGACTCCCCCCTATGGGTTTTACTTTTTCAATCAATTGGGAAGGCTTATTGTGAATGTAATATCCTTTGTCTTAGGATTCAATACCAGTGAGTATGTAGATGAGATAACTCTGGCTTTGCTATCTATCTTTACCCCTGGGCAGCCTCCTGAGATTAAGTATGATTATGCTTCCTTCATTGCCAACAAAATCCATGATCAATTTTTAAGGCTAGATGATGAAAAGGTTTTCAAGTACTCCTCAATTATCTATCATCTCATAATTTTCTATCACTCAGACAAATTCCCTTTCCCTGTTCAGAAACTTGATGCTAAAGGTAATCCCAGGTCTGTTATTTTTTGGTGCCCCATCATTCATTTGTCCTCTGATTCTCCCTACTCTTATTCAGAATTCATTGATCAGTTTGTACATCCTGCTACAACCTTGTTAACAGGAGTTTCTCCCCCGAGGCTTAGTACTGAGATAAGAAAGACCCTGCAATTGTCAAAAAGTTACAAAGTTGGGGATTGGTACTTGTACCAAAACCATACAGTTATCAGGATTTATGGATGTGAATTACATCCATTCAAGTTACCCCGATATGTACCAATGAGAATTTTTGCTTTGGAATACTTTAGACAGATGAATAACTCAGATGTAATCCATTTCTGCAATGTAAAGAAGAAAGCACAGTTAAGGATCAAAAGCCAGTTAGGTCCTTTCATTTGCAATTCTAGAGAAACTGAGAGAGATGCAGAACTTATATTAGAGAGAAAATTCCAGACATCTTTCCGTTGGGTCCCTTATGACCCCTTTGGTTTCATTTGTGAAAGAAGGTTAAAAAATAAGTCATCTCCTTATATACATCACGGAATTCCTGACATAGAACAGTATGCAAATCAAGATGAATGGGTTAAAGGAACACTTATTGAAGAGGGAAGTGGAGCTGACAAATTGAATAAACTTATGAAAGATGCTGAGAAGAAATTTGACCTAGAAACATATGATCAAATGCAGGTACCCTATATTGGCACATCTTCAACAGCCACTCTACAACAAGCTATACAGGAAGACATCCCATCAGTAGCAGCAGAGCCTAAAGGTAAAGGAAAAGAACCTATAGTTCAGGTCATTGAAACCCTAGTCATGGCAGAAAAATCACAGAGTTCCAAAACACCAGAACAATCTAAAGCTTCTCAAACACCAGCAAAGCAAATCCAAGCTCCAGAGATGCAAACTCCACTGAATGTGGAAATAGGGAAAAAGAGGTCAGCTCCAGATACCACACCTTCAAAAGGAGCCACACAAGTCTATCAAGCTAAAAAACACAGGTCTGATCTACCTCCAGATGTAGAGATCATAGATGAAATATTTGATGATGGCAGGGAAGATAGTCAGCAAACAGGTACAGCAAGTGAAACAAATATAAGCCAGAAAGGGATACAAAAGCAACTGAGCACTGAAGTATCTTCTTTCAGACCGCCCAATACAGGTACTGGAGACATAAAGAAAACCTTCATTGATATCAAAACAAGGAATGAACCATTAAAAATGAAGGTCTATGATCAGTATATGAAGATGGCTCCTCACAATCAACAAAGGTTGATGTCAGCATTTGATCTTTCACAAGGTAAAATGAAAATGAGCCACTTCAAAGCTAAGGTGCCAAAGCCAACTTCAGCAACAGATTACATCAGAACAAATTTTGAAGTGTTAGCAAAGGATATCCATCCCTTGGATCAGATAGAGCTTCATAGGCAACCAGGGGAAATGGTTTATTCTACTCTCACCAACAAAGCCATGGCAGCTTTAACACTACAAGATTCCTTGAATAATACTGCTGCAACATTGAAAATTGAAAGGGCCTCCTCCCAGGCCAAGGACAATAGAATAAAGTCTCTAGAAGAGATCATTATTGGTTTGGGTCACAATCCCAAAGACACTAAAGGTATTGAGGCACTGATAAAAAATAAAGAGGATGATATAGCTGCACTGAGAAAACAGTTGAAAATACCAGCCTCGAGGCACCCCCAGACACAGGAAGTAATAAAAGGAAATTCACAAGAAGAAATGATGGAGTTGCTCTTAAATTTGACAGAGCGACTAAATGAAACCGAGAAGGAGTTGGAAAAGGCATTGCAGGAACAGGAAATTCTCAAACAGGCTTCAGCAGCAGGTACTACAGGACAACAGGAACAATCATCTCAGGTGAATATTTCTAATTTGGATTCTGAGGATTTGATTAAACAGATGGAGAGTTTGCAGCTAAAGGTCACAGAACTCCAAGAAGCAAAATTACAATTAACAAAATTGGAGGGAAAATATGACACATCCAAAAAGACAGTTGCTGACAACCTCAGAGAAATAAAAAGGTTGGAAAAATTGGTTGAGGCTTTGCAAAAATATCTTACACTGGAAAAGCCTGTGAATGAAATAAATGATATTCTTTGGGACAACATCATTAATTTAATAAGAGATATTTGGCCTTCCATTCAAGCTATTTTTGAGCAGAATGAGTTAGTCAAGATAGCCCAAGAGGAAATAAACAAAACTAGACATGAATTAAGAGGCAAGCCCGAGCTAGCCCAGCAGCTCATTCAGTTTTTGAATTCCAGAACAAAACAACAGCTAGCATTGCTAGGAATTGATGACAGAACAGGTGTAGTTTTGGAAGCAAAGAGAATTTTCACAAAGAGAACTTTCATGCAAAATCTAGAAAGAAAGTGTAATGATATTTTGGTCGACATCAACGTTTTCAGAGAAAAGTTTCAAGCTCTGCTCGACAGTGAAATGCCAAGTCCCATGCTCACAGAGGATCAAATAGTGGACTTGGAAACTTATGAGAAAAGAATCAAAGCTCATGCTAAACATACAGCTATAGGTTCTACTAGTGTAGGTTCTACTAGCTCATCAGAACCTGCAGTACCAACTGGGAAGAGTATTTATGAAAAAGTGAAGAATCTGTTTCACCTGGAGCATGAGTTAAAATATCTATTTCCAAACGAGCCCACTTTTTATAAACTTACTGAAGCCGATGAAACTTTAAGGAAGCTCAGAAGAACAATGATACCAGATGATCAGTGGTGGAAGGAAATGCTGGAAATTTTGTAAAAAATGTTTTCAGGATAAAAGTTTATCGTTACTATTGAGTAAATGGTAAAAAACAGAAATGCAGATGAAAGAGTATCAGATGAAAGATTAAAGAGTATCCGTGAGAAGAAAAAGTATTCAACAAGTCAAAGGAATACGCAAAGGACAGCACAGAGCCCTATTTTGAGCACTTATCCTTAGCACGTCCATGAAGAAAGGAACAGCACATTAGCCGTTACTCATTATTCTATTTTCGAGACCATGTGTCTCTTGTTTGTTGTAAATACGCTTTAAGTCAGCCTGAATTATTGGCTAGGATAGAGTAAGATTGTTAAGATTATTTTTGTATAAATAAGCCTTCAAAAAGAGTTTTGAAGGGTGGATTCTATTACTCTGTTGTAACATTGAGGTTTTCGGAATAAAAAGCTTTTGGACAAATTTACTTGTGGCTTACTGGATGACGTTTTGAAGCACTGGACTTGTTGCAGGATTCATGTGTTGGACTTCAGTTCAATAAGTTTTCCAACCCTTGTGTTTAAATTTTATAGTAGTTTATGCTATCATCATATCCGTTTCTGAATAGTTTACATAAAGGATTGAAACAGAATTTGCTTAATTGTACTCTGTTTTCAAATGTGATTATTCTCGATGTTTTCTTCTGGATTAGTTATAAGCATGAATTCTTAATTGCTCATGTTTTGCTGATTCAATATTTTTGATTACTGTAACAAAGAATCCTTCATTGCTCTTTGCTTGTAATCATTTCTCTTCTTCTTCTTGAATATGGTGAAAGATTCTTAGTTGCCTTTCATCCCTTCAAGACCATCCATCCACTTTAAATTTTAAGGATTGTTCTCTGTCTAGCTATCTTGCCCTGTAATACCATCTTGTGTTCAGAAAAGAAATCCAGTAAAACCATCCTTAGACTCCATAGCCCAATGGACTGAAAGCCCTCAACCTTGCCCTTAGTTTGTGGATTCCACCATTTTCCCAAAACAAACTTTGCATCTATAACTAGCCTAAAATCATTCAAAAACAAAGATAAATCATAAAGAGAGAGCCCTCTCTGGATGCAGATTGGCTAGATTCTGCATCTAAAAGATTGGTTTGTGGTTACCTCGGGTATAATTTCCTCTTACACAACTTCTAGGAAAACCTGAGTGATAACATAGTGGCGACTCCACTGGGGACCTGAATCATTTTATTGATACTATTGTTTGATTTATAATCTACAGACAGAGTCTGAATATCAGCCAGGAAGCCTTTGAAATTGCTTTTGCTATGCAATTGCAAAAGTAAATAAATGCTGTTTCAGTCTATCTCTGATTTAGCTTATAAGTTGAAATCTTAGTTTCAAATTTTTCAATCAGATTCTCTAGTTTAAACAGATCTTTGAGGAAATATTAATCACATATCATTATTTCTTAAAGAATTTGTAGAAGTTGTATTTATTTTTCAAGTAAAACCCAAAATTTAAAAACACATATTCTAAGAAAACTGGCTTCAGAAAGGATTCGACATACTAGGTCAAACCCTGACCCAAATCCACCACCAATTTTTGAAAATCCAAATCTGATCCCTAGGATTCTTAGAAGACAAGGAAGTCAAGAAAGTTCTGAAAGAGGAAGTCAGGAAAGTACAGGTAGTTCTAGACCACTCTCTAGATCTGCATCTTGTCCTGTGAAAATTATTTATATTGATGACGTTCCTTTTGATGCGAGATTTGAAACTTCTTTGTTTGTAAATTTTTCTAAGACTGAATTATCTAGGTTGATTCCAGATCCTTGGTTCATTGAAGAATTGCAATATAGATTTGTTTCGCATCATCTTGACAGAGAATTTCATAACTCCATTCAATCTGAGCAAGCCTTTGAAGAAAGCTCAAACATTTCTGTAATAACTGAAGCATCTCCGAACTCGGCCACTTTTCAAACACCTGTCAGACCTCCATCTCCTCCTACTAGAGCGGCTACTCTTGTTACTCCACTTTATCTTCCAATGGCCAATCGATATGCCCCTTTAATATTACCAGCCAACCCTCCAGCTTTACCACCAGACTACCAAAGTAAGATCACACCTTTTGACGGATCAGGTACCTACACAGCTCAACAACACACCAAAAGGATTACAGATTACTTTGAGTTTTATGAGATTGATACTGATGATATCCGTATGAGAATTTTTGTACAAAGTCTTACTGGAGAAGTTAGAACTTGGTTTAGGGCTCTCACCCCGAACAGTATTGCTGACCTAGAAGCTTTGTATAGGGCATTTTTGAACAGATGGGAGAAAAAGAAAGATCCTCTCCAGATCTTCTCAGAATTTGAAAAATTAAGAAGAAGACCAAATGAAACCGTACCAGATTACATCATTAGATTTAATGAATCATATCATGCAGTTCCTCTGAATCTAAGACCCCCACCTAATAACGTGTTGGTCAAATTCCCAGACGGTTTTGACTCTGAAATAGCTTATTCTCTTAGGGAAAGAGCTCCACAAACACTAGAGGAAATGCAGAGCATAGTGGTGAGCGTAGAAGCAAATCTGATAGAAAAACAAGCCAGAGAAAGGGCAGAGAGAAGAATGCCTATGAAGGAAGAAACTTCAGCTTTTGAAAAGAAGCTGGATTTAATCATTAAAGGTATGGAAAGATTAGGTGATAGAGTGGAAACCATTGAAAGAAAGTCTGCTACTGATAACCAGAATGTTGCAAGAAACCCAAACTTTAGGAGGAATCTGAACCAAAATATTGGAAGGAATGTCCCTGATCAAAACATTAGACCACCTTTCCAAGAAAACTTTGTTGAAGGTTCGACCTCAGAAGGACCTACAGAAGATGTAGAAATAAACAATGTCAATGAGGACAAAGATGAATCAGAAATCTTCCTATCTCAGGATGATCAAGAGAATCATATCCTTGAAACATTCCACACTCATTCGGGTGAGACTTTTGATTTCAAAGAAGGCTATGACACAGCAATCTACGAGGTTCATAAGCAGTACAACTTGAGAAGTAGACGGATAGATGTACCAGAGAAAAATAAACAGAAAACCACAAAACAAAATGTCAAAGGAAAACAAAACATTCCCCCTGTACAAAATACTGCCCCTGTACAAAACATTCCCCAAATACAAATTTTGCCTAGGATAACTCCTCGTTTTTCAAATCCAATAATTGAAGATGTCTCTGACAACCAACCAATTGACAAACAGCAATCCAATACATCTCCTCAAGTAGGAACTGTAGAAGAAACAGTAGAAGTTAGTCCTGAAACATCTTCAAAGCAAAAATTCATTCATGAAAAAGAGAAAAACATTGAAGATCCAGTAAACAGAGAAAATCCAACTGTGCAAAACACTAAAGCTCAAACAGAAAAACCCTTTAATCTAGAAGCTGAAATAGGCAAACTCAAGATAGTTGTTCCTTTATCAGAATTGGCTAAACATGATGTCTATAGGAATCAGATTTCCAAGTCTTTAAACATTAACATTACTGGATTGGATGATTGAGTAAATATTCTTGATGATCAACCCAAACTTCTTTTTGGCCCTGAGGTTAATGGCAAACCAGAAAGTGGGGGAACTCCTCCATTTTATGTAAGCCTGAATGTTCATGACAAGATACTCCATAATGCAATGCTTGATTCTGGAGCATCTCACAATTTGATGCCAAAAGCAGTGATGGAAAGACTGAATCTAGATATTACTAGACCATACAAAGATTTGTTTTCATTTGATTCCAGTCAGGTAAAATGTTTAGGTTTAATTAAAGATCTGTGTGTCACTTTGGTCCAATACCCTGCTAAGTCTGTTTTAATGGACATAGTAGTTGCTGATATTTCACCCAAATATGGTATGTTATTGTCTAGGTCTTGGGGTGCTAAACTTGGAGGATCTATTCAATTAGACATGTCTTATGCAACTATTTCAGTATTTGGTCAGCCTAAAAGATTATATAGAGAAACTTTGATGAAGTACTTAGTGAGTAGCCATGAGAAGCCTGAAAACTTCCCTGTTTATTCTGTACATTATGACATGGATTCTTTTATTTTATACAATGCTGAGTCAGATCTTCCTACTGAAATAGGAGCTCCTGAAAAGGAAATCATAAACAAAACCACTGTCAAAATTGAAGAAATATCTGAAAACAAAGAAACACCAGATGACCAAGAAAAACCTGAAAAAACTAAACAACTAGCTCTTGTCAGAAAAGCTGTTAAAACAATTGATGAAGATTATGAACATGAAATTCTATGGCATTTAGAGTTTGATGGCTCAGTAAACAGACTAGGTGCAGGAGCTGGAATTTGGTTACACAATGTAGAGAACAATCATGCAGAGGGTCATGCTTATAGGTTAAATTTCAAATGCACTAACAACATGGAAGAGTATGAAGCTCTTTTATTGGGGCTTAAACATGTCAAAAAGTTAGGAGGCATTAGGGTATCAATCATAGGCGACTCTGAACTAATTATCCAACAGATTAAAGGAGAATGTGCAACAAAGGACATGAGACTGAAACAATACCGAGAGACAGTTGTAGAGATTCTCAACACATTTTTACAAGCCCAACTTGCCAAGATTCCCAGGAAACAAAACTTGCATGCTCACAGTTTAGCAATGTTTGCTAGTACATGTAAGTTGCCTTTTGATCCTAATCATCAGTTTTCAGCTGAGATAAGACACAGGCCTGCAATACCCGACAATGTTTTGAATTTGCAAGTATTTGTGAATAACCATCAAATCAATAGTTTTTTGACACTTCAGAATGAGTTTTCTAACTGTAATATAGATGAAGACATGACTGCTGATAAATTTGATCAAGAAAAAGAACAAAAAATGGAAATTTCAAGAGAAAATGCAATTCATACGCTGCATCCAACCACATTCACTGAAAAAGACATGCAAAATTTGAAACAAATGGAATTTGATGAGATCATAGATGAGACAGAAATCATCAATTTAAAAGATAATCAATTACCCAAAGGATTAACACCTTTGGAAGATCTATTTGACTCAAATGATATTCCATTCAGACCTAAAATCGAACCTGTTAAAGCCGATATGGAGGAATGCAACTTAGGAACACCAGAACATCCAAAAATTGTTAAGTTGTCTAAATCTCTTCCAAAAAATCAGAAGGTAAAATATGTTGAACTATTAAAAGAATTCCAGGACGTCTTTGCTTGGAGTTATGAAGACCTCAAATCTTATGATACATCCATCATTCAACATACTATACCTTTGAAACCAGACCAGAAACCTTTTAAACAAAAGCTTAGGAGAATTAATCCTGTTTTATTACCCTCAATTGAAAAGGAAATCAAAAGAATGTTTGAAGCGGGGATTATATCTCCTATCAGATTTTCAGAATGGGTTTCTAACCTAGTACCAACCAGAAAAAAGACAGGAGAAATCAGACTGTGTGTTGATTTAAGGAATTTGAATAAAGTTTCTTTAAAAGACAACTATCCTCTGCCTAAAATGGATCACATTTTGCAAAGGGTAGTGGGATCTTCGAGAATATCACTACTAGATGGATTTTCAGGGTACAACCAGATTCTGGTTCATCCTGATGATCAGGATAAAACAGCATTTACCACACCATGGGATACGTTTAAATATGTCAAAATGCCATTTGGACTCAAGAATGCAGGAGCTACCTTTCAAAGAGCGATGGACATTGCTTTTGCTAAAGAGATACATGATTTTCTGGTTATTTACTTAGATGATTTGACCGTTTTCTCTAAAACAGATCAAGAACATTTAGATCACCTAAGGAAAGTATTTATAAAGTGCAGAAAATATGGAATTTCTTTAAACCCTAAGAAGTCATTGTTTGGTTTGGAAGAAGGAAAAATTTTAGGACATATCATTTCTAAATATGGCATTAGGATTGATCCTGAAAGAATTCAAGCAATTTTGCAAATACCCCACCCCAGAAACATAAAAGAATTGCAAGCATTTATAGGAAAAATCAACTTCTTGAGAAGATTTATTTCTAGTCTAGCAGAGTTACTTAGATTACTGACTAACATGTTGAGGAAAGATTCAAGCATTGACTGGACTGTAGAAGCCAAACAATCATTTGAGGAAATTAAAATGGCTTTAACAAGGACACCAGTTCTGACTAGTCCTAAATTTGATAGAGACTTTATTATTTTTTCATTTGCTTCTGAACATACTGTTGCAGCTGTTTTACTTCAAAAAGATGACCAAGGGTGTGAAAAGCCAATAGCATTTTTTAGTAAAGCACTGAGGGATGCGCCTCTAAAGTACAATATTATGGAAAAACAGGCTTTTGCATTGGTAAAAGCAATCAAAGATTTTAGAGTTTACATATTATATTCTCATGTGATAGCATATGTGCCCAATGCGGTAGTTAAAGATATTTTGACTCAAGATGGCATTGAAGGTAAACGAGGTAAGTGGATAGCTACCATTTTGGAATATGATATTGAAATCAAGCCAACCAAACTGATAAAAGGCCAAGGCCTAGCACAACTTATGACAGAAACCAATTGCCAAGCCTTAGATATCAATGAACTGGATAACGAGCCGGAGATGGCGACTCCCCAGATCAGTCAAGCTTTCTTAGATTCACCCTGGTATACTGATATAATTCATGTTCTATTAAACCTGC
Organism: Pinus albicaulis; assembly: GCA_034641835.2. Taxonomy (NCBI): domain Eukaryota; kingdom Viridiplantae; phylum Streptophyta; class Pinopsida; order Pinales; family Pinaceae; genus Pinus; species Pinus albicaulis. The sequence continues at coordinate 832,892,126 of CM076569.1, forward strand.
AAGCTCCTCCAGGGTTGTCGAGAACTAAGCAAAGATTTTTAAAGATGACATCTTTGAAATATTGTATTTTAGATAGCACTTTATTTTGGAAGAATCATGAAGGAATTTTATTGAATTGTCTCTTAAAAGATGAAGCTGATAAAGTGCTTAATGAATTTCATGCAGGGGATTGTGGAGGACATCTCTACTAGAAATCTACTGCAGACAAAATCTTAAGGGCTGGTTTTTACTGGCCAACATTATTTTCTGATGTAAAGAAATTTGTAACAAGCTGTCACAAATGTCAGATATTTGAGGGTAAAAGAAAGTTATTACCTCTTCCTTTAAAACCAGTTTCCACATAAAGACCCTTTCAACAATGGGGTTTAGATTTTATTGGAGAGATTCACCCCCCTTCTTCAGGACAACATAGATGGATTTTAACTGCTACAGACTATTTCACCAAATGGATTGAAGCCATTCCATGTAGACAGTCCAATGATTCTGTAATCATAGGGTTTCTTGAAACCAACATACTGTCAAGATTTGGATGTCCAGAAAAGATTATAACAGACAACGCTGCTGCATTTAAATCAAAGAAAATGATAAATTTCTGCCATAAATATCATATTACTTTAGGCCATTCAACAGCCTATTACGCCCAAGGTAATGGACTAGCAGAATCCTCCAATAAGAGTTTGATCAATATCATTAAGAAATTGTTGGAGGAGAATAAAAAGAACTGGCATAAGAAACTGACCTATGCATTATGGGCAGACGGACTTACAACCAAGAAATCCATTGGGACTAGTCCTTATGAGTTAGTTTATGGCCTGGAAGCAAGATTCCCATCATCGTTAGGAATCCCTGTGATGAAATTACTTCAAGAGGCTCAAGTGGAGCCAAATGACATTCAAAGAAGAATTAATCAGACAATCCACCTGCAACAAACCAGAGAAGAGGTATATCAAAGATCACAAGTCTTACAGGAAAAGCTAAAGAAAATGTTTGATAAAAGGACTAAAGCAGAGGATTTTCAGTTAGGAGACAAGGTCCTAAGATGGGATTCTAGAAGAGAAGAAAAAGGGAAACATGGGAAGTTTGATTTCTTGTGGAAAGGGCCTTATATCATCCATGCCTTGCAGGGAAACAATACTTAATTTTTGAAGGACTTGGACAATTCAGAAGTTGAAGAAGGACCAGTCAATGGTCGAATGCTTAAGCATTATTTTGATCCAATTTACTAGAATGTTTAAATGTTTCTAACTTGTACATAATATATTGTTTGCTTGTTTTATTTTTGTTACTGCAGTTTGGATTGGATGGTGACTTCTTGGAATTGAAGCCCGAAGTGAAGGCCCTAAGTTCCAAAAAAGTTTTACTATCATATGTAAATAAAGCTACCAGAAGAAGGAAAATTCCTTACTTCCAGTTTGAAGACATTCTGAGGCATCTGATCTACTGTTCTTGACTTTCCACAAGGAAAAGCCATCCCCAAGTGGAGCCAGTGTTAGCCTCCTATATCAATAGGTTTCATCTTTCATGATTGTCTTGATGGAAGTGTGGAATATGTTCAAACCTTCTTACTTGAGCAAAGGTGTTCCATATTCTTGAAAAACCAAAAATTCAAAAAATTTAAAAAATATAAAGAGGGTATACCCTAAAAGAAAAATCAAAGGGTAAAAAGAATAAAAATGATCAAAAAGAGAAAGAAATGAACCCCAAGCAAAAATAGACCAAGGAAAGTGTGCAAGTCTAAATGCCACTACTTTTTTCATCTATTATAATAAAATAATTGTGTGCAGCTTGTGAAACTTTTGCCACAATTCATGAATAAGTCAAACTGTTTAAACTTGGCTTAGTCATATTTCAATTTCATGTTTTAGATTAGAGAATAAATATCTAGCCAAACAGTTTAATCTTGGCAGATAAGTAGCTAGGTAGAGTGAATAAAGGTGCTCAACAGTTTAATCTGAGCCCTTGGATGTAATAAGGGTAGAAATAGATAGATTCATCATGTAAAAAGAAAAGATTGATCAGGGTTTGCAAGTCTAAATGCACCCTAATAAAGAAGACAACATGGTAGTGTTAAGTAGATAGGGTAGGTAGATGGTGCTGCAAAGTGTTATCTGATGAATGGTGCTGCTACATGTTGGTTAATCATTTACTTTCATCACAAGTACTAAAGCAGGAAATACACTGGAAAATCACAGCAAGCAAAGTCAAATTCATTAACCTCCCTCATCATTTTTTTCCCCTCAAGAGTTTTACTAATTTCCCCAAAAGTACTAAGGTAATTTGAGATCAAAGGGGCTCAAGGCATTTCCTTGACTTCTGGAGGGACCGGACCCTCAGCCTAATGATCAAAAAAGACCTAAGCACTTGAAATAATCCATCATTGATTATCTTCCATTTTTAACTTTTCCTAAGTAAAATCCTATTTTACTTAGGAAACTGATGCAACATTCCATAAAATTCCTCAAAACAACTTGTTATTCTAAGTTTAAGTGTTGAAGATAAAATGTGCAATTTACTTCATAAGTTTTCACTTTCTTAGATGTACAAAGATGTTTTGATTTTCCTTGTCCTTTATCATATTAACATTTAACTCTATTATATTAAATCCCTAGTGAAATCCCTTTTCCTAAGTATATAACTCCCTTTTCTAATAAATATCCCCAAAACCCTCTTATTATAATGTTTTACCAAAGTATATATTCCCGCACATTTAAAATAAATACCCCGCTTTATAAAGCCCTTTGGTTAAAACTATAGCCTTATACATTAATCCCCGCCCTATGGTGAATTAGTTGTGTATTAATTAATTCATCGTATAATAAAATATATATAAAAAGCGTTAGACATGTAATATATGTGTTTAACACCAAAAAACAAGAATAAAATGCGACGGAGTCCTGTGCCATAGTGTTCCGTCCACGTAGCATTCCACCTGGCCAAACTACTGCTGCAATCCATTTCATAAATTCACGGGGTTAATTAATCATTTGGACTAATTAACAACCATTCCCACCTATTAACTTCTCCCCGGGGTAATCAAATATCACATTAAAACCTGTTTAAAACCCCGACTGGCCCACCCTTGAAATCGCACAAGTTCCCCGTCCTTTCAGCCGTTGGATCATTCGTCCGTAGATCAACGGCGATCATCAATCCCGCTGCCCATCCCTTGCCAGCGTGTTAACCAGCGGGGGATGGGCGGTTTTTGACTATTCAGCATTCCACGTGGCAAGCAGCCTGTGGAATCGCTGCCATTACGATTTTTACCGCCTTCCTCCATAAGCGGTGCGGGCTCACCGCTTACCGCTTATCAAATACCGCCGGTCCCACTCCCTTTCGTCACCCCGTACGTCGAATGACGTCATCGCCTCGAAAACAACAAAAAACCCTTTTGACTTGTTTTTAAGCCATTTTTCGCGTTTTTTTAGTTATTTTGGTTTTTGAAAGAGACTAAGCTCCCGCTGCAAATTTCAAAATTCACTGCAAATACACCAAATTACTCAGAAATTCCGCTGCGCCCGTGTTGAAGAACGTTCCTGCCATTGTCCATTACATGTTGAAGAACCAGTTTCCATTAAAAAACAGGTATTTATCATTCCGCACCCCGACTGCAAGTTAAGCTTGGTTTCTTGTGTTTTTCTCTGAAAAAGTGTTTGAAAGTCCTCTCTGAGTCCTCATTGAAGAGTTGAAACCTGTAAATTTGCTTCCCAAACCTGCAATTTGTTCCAATTTCCTCTTTTGTCAGATATCCCGTCCGATCTGCAAGAAAAACTGAAACCTTCATTTTGAATCCACAAGAACCAAAATGGAGGCCCCAACTGCTCTAAATGTCACTCCTTTGAATGCTCCTCACCGAGATTTGGACTATTTACCTCTCATAGATGAAGATTTCCAAATAAAAGACCTACATTTTGATGAAAGTCCCCGTTTGAGCTTCTGTCGCTGCAGAGACGAACACTCAAAGGGGCAAGATCTTATAGGGTTGTGGGAATCCAATCTCCCAAGGTATTTTATTCCTACAGTTCACGTTTTCCCTGAAATCATTCATTATTTTCATGCAAATTATGATCCTGCACAAAGAGCTGTATTAGCTCCTGATCAAAGTGTTCTGTTCCCTATCACACCTCAGGCTATCAATGCTATGTTACAATTTGAGCCAGAACAAGAATTAGCACCTCTATCCATGGAAGGGCTGATTGAGAAAACCAGACTGTTAACTCCAGAGAAATTGAAAGCAATGTGTCAGTACTTCATGTTACCTGAGCATCAGCCAAAAGGGACTCCCCCCTATGGTTTTTGCTTTTTCAATCAATTGGGAAGGCTTATTGTGAATGTAATATCCTTTGTCTTAGGATTCAATACCAGTGATTATGTTGACGAGATAACTCTGGCTTTGCTATCTATCTTTACCCCTGGGCAGCCTCCTGAGATTAAGTATGACTATGCTTCCTTCATTGCCAACAAAATCCATGATCAATTTTTAAGGCTAGATGATGAAAAGGTTTTCAAGTACTCCTCAGTTATCTATCATCTCATAATTTTCTATCACTCAGACAAATTCCCTTTCCCTGTTCAGAAACTTGATGCTAAAGGTAATCCCAGGTCTGTTATTTTTTGGTCCCCCATCATTCATTTGTCCTCTGAATCTCCCTACTCTTATTCAGAATTCATTGATCAATTTGTACATCCTGCTACAACCTTGTTAACAGGAGTTTCTCCCCCCAGGCTTAGTACTGAGATAAGAAAGACCCTGCAATTGTCAAAAGGTTACAAAGTTGGGGATTGGTACTTGTACCAAAACCATACAGTTATCAGGATTTATGGATGTGAATTACATCCATTCAAGTTACCCAGATATGTACCAATGAGAATTTTTGCTTTGGAATACTTTAGACAGATGAATAACTCGGATGTAATCCATTTCTGCAATGTAAAGAAGAAAGCACAGTTAAGGATCAAAAGCCAGTTAGGTCCTTTCATTTGCAATTCTAGAGAAGCTGAGAGAGATGCAGAACTTATATTAGAGAGAAAATTCCAGACATCTTTCCGTTGGGTCCCTTATGACCCCTTTGGTTTCATTTGTGAAAGAAGGTTAAAAATAAGTCATCTCCTTATATACATCACAGAATTCCTGACATAGAACAGTATGCAAATCAAGATGAATGGGTTAAAGGAACACTTGTTGAAGAGGGAAGTGGAGCTGACAAATTGAATAAACTTATGAAAGATGCTGAGAAGAAATTTGACCTGGAAACATATGATCAAATGCAGGTACCCTATATTGGCACATCTTCAACAGCCACTCTACAACAAGCTATACAGGAAGACAGCCCATCAGTAACAGCAGAGCCTAAAGGTAAAGGAAAAGAACCTATAGTTCAGGTCATTGAAACCCTGGTCATGGCAGAAAAATCACAGAGTTCCAAAACACCAGAACAATTTAAAGCTTCTCAAACACCAGCAAAGCAAACCCAAGCTCCAGAGATGCAAACTCCACTGAATGTGGAAATAGGGAAAAAGAGGTCAGCTCCAGATACCACACCTTCAAAAGGAGCCCCACAAGTATATCAAGCTAAAAACACAAGTCTGATCTACCTCCAGATGTAGAGATCATAGATGAAATATTTGATGATGGCAGGGAAGATAGTCAGCAAACAGGTACAGCAAGTGAAACAAATATAAGCCAGAAAGGGATACAAAAGCAACTGAGCACTGAAGTATCTTCTTTCAGACCGCCCAAGACAGGTACTGGAGACATAAAGAAAACCTTGATTGATATCAAAACAAGGAATGAACCATTAAAAATGAAGGTCTATGATCAGTATATGAAGATGGCTCCTCACAATCAGCAAAGGTTGATGTCAGCATTTGATCTTTCACAAGGTAAAATGCAAATGAGCCACTTCAAAGCTAAAGTGCCAAAGCCAACTTCAGCAACAGATTACATCAGAACCAATTTTGAAGTGTTAGCAAAGGATATCCATCCCTTGGATCGGATAGAGCTTCATAGGCAAACAGGGGAAATGGTTTATTCCACTCTCACCAATTAGAAACACGTGACTTGCTACAAGAATATATGGAACTCATCCTTCTTGCAACATTGAAAATTGAAAAGACTCTCCGAGGCCAAGGTTATAAATAGAATAAAGTCTCTAGAGAATCATATTGGTTTTGGGTCACAATCCCAAAGATGCTAAAGGTATTGAACGCGATAAGAAAGAGGATGATATAGCTGCACTGAAAAAACAGTTGAAAATACCAACCTCAAGGCACCCCCAGACACAGGAAATAATAAAAGGAAATTCACAAGAAGAAATGATGGAGTTGCTCTTAAACTTGACAGAGCGACTAAATGAAACCGAGAAGGAGCTGGAAAAGGCATTGCCGGAACAGGAAATTCTCAAACAGGCTTCAGCAGCAGGTACTACAGGACAACAGGAACAATCATCTCAGGTGAATATTTCTAATTTGAATTCTGATGATTTGATTAAACAGATGGAGAGTTTGCAGCTAAAGGTCACAGAACTCCAAGAAGAAAAATTACAATTAACAAAATTGGAGGGAAAATATGACACATCCAAAAAGACAGTAGCTGACAACCTCAGAGAAATAAAAAGGTTGGAAAAATTGGTTGAGGCTTTGCAAAAAGATCTTACACTGGAAAAGCCTATGAATGAAATAAATGATATTCTTTGGGACAACATCATTAATTTAATAAGAGATATTTGGCCTTCCATTCAAGCTATTTTTGAACAGAATGAGTTAGTCAAGATAGCCCAGGAGGAAATAAACAAAACTAGACATGAATTAAGAGGCAAACCAGAGCTAGCCCAGCAGCTCATTCAGTTTTTGAATTCAAGAACAAAACAACAGCTAGCATTGTTAGGAATTGATGACAGAACAGGTGTAGTTTTGGAGGCAAAGAGAATTTTTACAAAGAGAACTTTCATGCAAAATCTAGAAAGAAAGTGTAATGATATTTTGGTCGACATCAACGTTTTCAGAGAAAAATTTCAAGCTCTGCTGGACAGTGATTTTCCAAGTCCCATGCTCACAGAGGATCAAATAGTGGACTTGGAAACTTATGAGAAAAGAATCAAAGCTCATGCTAAACATACAGCTATAGGTTCTACTAGTGTAGGTTCTACTAGCTCATCAGAACCTGCAGTACCAACTGGGAAGAGTATTTATGAAAAAGTGAGGAATCTGTTTCATCTGGAGCATGAGTTAAAGTATCTATTTCCAAACGAACCCACTTTTTATAAACTTACTGAAGCCGATGAAACTTTAAGGAAGCTCAGAAGAACAATGATACCAGATGATCAGTGGTGGAAGGAAATGCTGGAAATTTTGTAAAATATGTTGTCAGGATAAAAGTTTATCTTTACTATTGAGTAAATGGTAAAAAACAGAAATGCAGATGAAAGAGTATCAGATGAAAGATTAAAGAGTATCCGTGAGAAGAAAAGTATTCAACAAGTCAAAGGAATACGCAAAGGACAGCACAGAGCCCTATTTTGAGCACTTATCCTTAGCACGTCCATGAAGAAAGGAACAGCACATCAGCCGTTACTCATTATTCTATTTTCGAGACCATGTGTCTCTTGCTTGTTGTAAATACGCTTTAAGTCAGCCTGAATTATTGGCTAGGATAGAGTAAGATTGTTAAGATTATTTTTGTATAAATAAGCCTTCAAAGAGAGTTTTGAGGGGTGGATTCTATTACTCTGCTGTAACATTGAGGTTTTCGGAATAAAAAGCTTTTGGACAAATTTACTTGTGGCTTACTGGATGACGTTTTGAAGCACTGGACTTGTTGCAGGATTCATGTGTTGGACTTCAGTTCAATAAGTTTTCCAACCCTTGTGTTTAAATTTTTATATTAGTTTATGCTATCATCATATCCGTTTCTGAATAGTTTACATAAAGGATTGAAACAGAATTTGCTTAATTGTACTCTGTTTTCAAATGTGATTATTCTCTATGTTTTCTTCTGGATTAGTTATAAGCATGAATTCTTAATTGCTCATGTTTTGCTGATTCAATATTGTTGATTACTGTAACAAAGAAATCTTCATTGCTCTTTGCTTGTAATCATTTCTCTTCTTCCTCTTGAATATGGTGAAAGATTCTTAGTTGCCTTTCATCCCTTCAAGACCATCCATCCACTTTAAATTTTAAGGATTGTTCTCCGTCCAGCTATCTTGCCCTGTAATACCATCTTGTCTTCAGAAAAGAAATCCAGTAAAGCCATCCTTAGACTCCATAGCCCAATGGATTGAAAGCCCTCAACCTTGCCCTTAGTTTGTGGATTCCACCATTTTCCCAAAACAAACTTTGCATCTATAACTAGCCTAAAATCATTCAAAAAAAGGTTCTTTTGAGACCGAAGAGAAGTCATCTTAAGTGGTAGCCGGACCCACATTCCGGACGGGATCCCTACTCCAAACGGTTTAAGGTCTAATTGGGACTTTCTACCGGGGAGATCCCCTACTGTTGGCCGGACAAATTTTCTCGTCAACAAGAATGCTTGAAAAGGCCTCTGTAATCGCCCATTTTCACTCATTTCCCTTCATTTTCATTAAGCCTCCTTTCATCTTTTAAACTCCCTTTTTTCCTCTAAAAACCTCCAAAATCCCCCTAAAACCTCTAAAAATCCCTTTTATTGGTTTAAAAATCCCTTTTTCCCTTTACCGAAACCCACCATTTAGCCTTAAAACCTCTGTTTTTGGCCTAAAAACCCACTTTTTACCTTATAACAGGCTTAATCCCCTTTCGGCCTAGCCTTTAGCCCCTTTCTCACATATAACCCGTGCCCAGGACCAGGCGCTAAGCCCCGTGGCGCTAATCGCAATCGGAACTTCCCTTTGGCTTTTTTCCCTTTGTTAATTGAAATTTTCCGATGCGATGACAATTTGTTCTATCAGCCATCTGCTGCAATATTAACCGTTGATCTTTACAGATCTAACGGTCAGCGCTAACATCTCATCGCACCCAGCACATCTCCTCATCAACCCTCTGATTGTATATCCACCGTTGATCCCTTTCTAGATCCAACGGCTGGCGCAAAATCGCATCATGCTAACCCAACGTTCCCACTCTTCTAGGATTAGATATAATCTAGGATGACTCATAAGTATGTTACAA